>JARHVA010007272.1:0-395000 GCA_037957365.1 Torreya grandis | reverse complement strand
GATTGGAATATGACTACCCCCTAATGCCTAATTTTGGGCTTCTCTAAAGGATATGGTTTTTTGACTTTGATGATATCCTAGTGCTTGATATTGGGCTTCACTAGGGAAATACATTTTTGGATTAGGCTGATGATTTGAATTTTTTTGACTTTGAATTATGGGATAAAAGAGTATTTGATCATGATTTCTAACTTTTAGAATATGTTCTTGGACCTTTATTTTTTGTGGCACACATTACATTGCTCAAGGAAGGGTCTAATGATGTATGCTCATGTTCATCCTTATGGAGGGAGGTGATTAAATGGTCATTGACAAGAAGAAAGGGATCTATGATAGATGAAGGTGGTGGAGATGGTATGATGAGGTTAATGAGTGGTGATGGGGTAGCATGTTCTTCATAGGGGTTCCTAGGAGACCCAATTTTGACATCAAATAAAATATCCTCAAGATCAACAAAAAGATCATGAAGACTAGCTATAGTATATGCATCTAGAATAGGATCAGATTCATTTTGACAATCTTTAATAGATAAATCTTGAAATAACTTTGTTATGACTTCATCATCCTGATTGGGATCCAAAGGTATGCCTGGTGATGGATTAGATGTATCTAGATTAGAGGGATCTTTGAAAAGAATGGAATTATTAGTATCTATTGTAATATTGATGAGGGATGATGTTTCAAATGAGGAATTTAAATTATATATTAGTGTTGAACAAGATCTTGATGTAGATAATAATTTTGATGTTCACTTTGGTGTATAATATGCAATGCTACTAGTAGAATATTAATTGTATCTAATGTAATGGGTGAGAGGGGGATGGTGGAGGATTGATGGGTTCAACACAGATAGGCCCTTGGAAGGGATTATGGGATATAGGATGACTACGCTCATGGATAATAGACTCATATTTGATGGGGGTACCATGGAGTATGGGTGTGGTGTCTTACCTTGTCTTGGAAGGGGAAGTGATTGATTGTGATTGAGAATGGAATCTTGGCATTCCTCTTCTTGTTTACCTAGGGATAAAGATTCATTTGGTTCTTCATCAATTACTATGTCACCGCAGTCAATAAGGTATTGGAAATAATCTTGGAAATTATGACATTGATTAATGACATGCCCCCAAGTTTGGTGATATGTACAATATTAATTAGTTTTATACCTATATGGCTTAAGTATAGTAGGATCAAGATGTCATATGAGTGGATAGACCATTATGTTTATGGTGACTAATTATTTGAAAAGGGCTTCCAAGGATATAAGAAGGGGAGTATAAGGACCCTTTTCCATTTGTGACTTATACATAGAATCTTTAGGCTTGAGATCAGATGATTTATGATGTGACTGGGTGGATGGAGTGGTAGTAGATGAGGTTGCCAAGAGTGGATTCTATTTGTTATTATGGGAATGGGAAGTTTATGGTTTATGATTAGAAAATGGAGGATTGGTACTAGACTCACATGAGGGGGTTTGGATAGGAGGTGAAATGAGTTGAAGGGGATCAACACCTTTGAGAAGTGGAATACCCATCATAATAAACTATAATAGGATCTCATCCTTGTGGGAAGATATGTATTAGTTGATGAAATTAGGGTCAAGCTTCATGGTGATGGCTGGGGATAGGCTATGGATTAGGGATGGTTTATTATAAGTACAATAGGTTAGGAGGACCAAGTTCGTATGATAAGTGATGATGGTTGAATGGATAAAAGATTAAAATTAGATGTCATACTAATATTAAAATAGGTGTTAATGACCTATCATTAATTTTTGAGTTTTTAATCTAGAAAAAGGGTTAAGAATTTGATGGGTTCCTAAAGTCAAACTAGCAAGATTATAATATGATGGGTACTAGTTATGAGTAAGAAAGGATGATAGAGACTATGTTGATGATGATGGGTTTGTTAGATTGATACCAACAAAGTCATAACATGTTGGTAGAATATAAACTAGGGTATGAGATCTAACTAGATGATGAATTATACTAGAAAAGGATGATAAGATGATATGGATAGGTAATAAGAGGACTAGTTTTAAGCCTTGGGCTAATTTTCTCAAGGTGGTATGGGGGTAGGATTATATGATGAAGGTGATAGGATGATGGGACAAGCATAATTATGAAGAGGTGATGATGAAATGGTTGGGGTTAATGACCTAAAGAGCCAACTAGGATAAGATAGGGTGAGGTTAGACTAGATGGGTGATCAAGGCAAGGTCAAGATAAGTGATTGGGTATGGACTTAGGACAAGATATTGATGATGACATATGATTAGGATATATAGGTGATGGGGGGATGAACTAATGATTGGTGGATCTAGTGATAGGATGTGACTTGAAGGATGTATAAGAGAATAAAGGTATGTAGAAGAGCTTAAGATAAGGATATACAAAGGGGTGGAAGGAATGACACAAAATGCTATGGGGATGATTAGGATTATGTAGGATAATATTTGGATGACAAGGTGTGACTAAGATATGTGATAAGTGGGATATGACTAATGATAGGTGGATGTAGTGAGACTAGGTAGAAATTAAGACAAGATAGTGATGGGAGATAGCATGGGATGTGTAAAAGGATGTATAAAAAGATAATATATAAAATGGGATGATGATAAAGATGTAAAATATACAAGGATATACAAGGTGATATGTACAAAATAACCTAGATAGGCATGTATAGGTTTAATTAAAAAGGTTGACTCAACTCAAAAACAACATGGGTATAACACGACACACATCCAAGTCAAGTAAGCCATAAACTTAAGATTAGTAAATTGATAAGGGTGTGTAACCCTACCTAGACCATTAAATGGATTTGTAGGTGAGGCTATAGTCTGATGAATTATTATGAAATCTACCAAACCCTCTCAACCCCATTTGTACATGACGGCTACTTAGGAACTGATACTAACTCTGACAATAGTATGCTAAGTTTGTATAAGGCTCTCTAGGTGTGTCCCCTATATACATAAAGGTATATTAGGGCCCATTTATATATAAGATGTTGTCTAATAACCTTGAATATTATATCTTAAACTCCCCTCACTCCATATAATCCTTTATGGGGAATTCTACTTAGGCACCTAATGACTACTCTCCTGATTTTTAGACTCCCCCAAAACAAAGAGTTTGGACTAGTGTGTGGTGGTGAAATCCATAGTAACTATCCTCCTATAAAAAAAGGGAATGAGGTTAATAGGTGGTTTTTGATCCCCCATGAATCATCATAAGGAGTAAGGGGAAGAACATACAACACCGTAGACCTTAGGATACAAACAGGCAAATAAAAAGGAGATTGATTAACCGATTAAAATTAAATGTGAGATATTTATAAGGAACAAAAATATAAAAAAAAGATATACACAAGAATAAATTATTAAAATGATATATACAATAAAAAAATAAAAATTTCAAAAAGGGGTATTTGACAGGCACCCTGTAAGATAAAGGTTATTAGTTTTGATTTGGAAATTTTAAATAGGAAACCTACAAGATAATGTTTAGTAGTTTGATTGATAATCTTGAGGGGAATATTTTAAGACAAGATGTTAGACCAAAATATGCCCTATAAAATATGTTTTTAGTTAGACAAAATATCCTCTAAAATCACCCCTATAATAAATAAGATGTTAGTCTAATAGGCCTTAAGAAAAACACCCTAAAAAAATTATGATTTGGTTCCATAACTCCTTTGGGGTGAGTGGGCCACAACATGAGGGTCTGGGGGAAACAATCCCCTGTGGAGTTAATGGGCAATGCCCCTTGTGTCAGGATCCTACTGCTCCATAAGAGCACACATGATTACCTTTGTATAAGCAACTAAACACGGAATTTAACCAAAATGATAAGTAACTAGAAATATGAAACAACACAAAATATGAGAGACAATACCCAATTGTATTAATACTCATTCAAAAGAAAATACAATAAAGAAGATGCCACACTTCTTCCCACACCTCTAGAGCTCCCACACTTCTAGGGCTCACCAGTAATTCTCCTTCAATATTTCACTCTCTCAATTACGATCACAACAATCAACTCAAACACAGAGTTGTTGTTCACCTCCACCAGTTAGTAACAACACTGCCAGTACACCAAGTACACAACCATACTCCAAGTAGATCTGCCTACTCTTGCAACAACCTACAAATCACCAGACCTTACTTACCATGTAGATGTCTCTACACCCTAAAGAACCCTTGTCCTTGTCTCACCAAGTCCTTATGATTCTTCAACCAATGCCCTGGTGGATCTTCTACTAGAACTTGCACAACTTGCAACTCTCCCTGATCATACACACTCAGCACCCCTTTGGAACTATGAGGAGCTACTCTTGCTCTCTCTACAAGCACAATGGCTATCTAGCACACTTTACAATATAGCCCATGAGTCTATTATATAGATCTCATGCATACAATAATTAGACCCTAATTACAATAATTAGACACGCAACTCAAGACCAAAAATAGTCTTTTACATTCAAATAATTGGTTTGTTAAACTAACAATTCGTCAACTTGTAGTTTTGGAACTACACAGGCGACTGATGTCAGTCCTTGTCTATCTAGAGGTGACCAATGTCGGTAGCTTCTTGTCTACTCTTGATTGATGTCATTTATCCTAACCGATGCTAGTTACTGTGACTCTTCAGCAACTCCTCCTATTTGCATCCTGGTGAAGCTTTCAGCTCCACAACCTAATAATCTCCCACTTGGAGATAAATAGTTGCACCTATACCTATACTTGTACCTTCATCTAATTCATTTCCTAGCTTGTATCCCTCTTCAATTTCAATCTTGAAGACCAACCACCACACAACTTGTGGTGCACCTCCTGTCATCCAAGTAACTTGCCACATCCGAACCTACAACTCCATGTAGTGAAGACCTTGACCCTGCATAACATGTTAACCTGCTGCTCATCCCTCTCAAATACCTGAGAATCCACCTTCCCTAAATTGGCTCCAAACTCTCTAAAAACTCCCACTACTTGGGAAAACTTACGTCTACACCAAACCTCATGTGATTTTGAACACTGTTATAAGCTCAGCTTGAACTGTCCAGCCCTTGGTGTGCTTACTGGTTCTACATCCTGCGTATTGAACCCCACCAACACCTTCTTCACATTAGCTCCCACTGGAGACAAAATCAACTTGTGATCTTCCATGTCTCTCATGCCAAATAATTTCACTGCTCCCAAATTCTTCATGACATACCTCTGAACTAACTTTACATTTAACTCAGAAACTCCCTACATTTGTAACCCTGTACCACTATCCTGCAGCTTGCTCAAGACCATATACCCTAGCCTTCCATCTCACGTATCCATCCACTCTCTTCTTTAACCTAGGAATCTATTCATCTTTCAGTTCTTTCATCCTAGCAAGTAACTCTACCAAATCTCCCACTTGGTTCTCTTCTGAAGAATTCATGCCATGCTCCCACTATTTCTTGGATTCTACCTGCATTGCCTCTTCATGTCTTCCTATTTCTTGACCATCGGTGATCAACAAGTAGTATAAAGAAGGTGAAAAATGACTATGAGGCTTACTTACCCTTCAGTCCTCCACATGGGTGTTTGAGACTCCTTGATAGCTTGTTGTCCACCCAACATTCTTCCTAGTGACCGATCTCGGCCATCTCCCAGTCTGCACCCAACCAACGTCGGTTCCCTGTGACTGACCCTTACTGCCGACATCGGTTCCCCATGACCGACGTCAGTCTCCACCTGCCTGACACCACTGACTCTACTGATCTACACATGACCAATGTTGGTACCTACCTGATCGACGTCAGTTTCCCATGATCAATGCTGATAACTGTGTTTTCCTATGAGTGATGACTTTTTACCCACGATCTCACCTTAGATCAAAGCCTTGTCCAAATAACATAGCCCTGCTTAGAATAATTCAGTCCCCTTAACTGATCTCTGTCTGTCATCTCCTCCATGAACACCAAGGCTTTCTAGTTCTTAAGTTTGTCAAAGATATATGTCTTCCACTTAAGAACATGCATTCCCTTCTTACATATGTGACCAAGCCTACAAAGCCACATATCTACAATAGAAGGTGAATCAATAATATAAGTAGATAGATAAAAGATACCTACTTTCTTACCACCATCTAATTCAAGTGCATCCGCTGTTAGAGTTACTGTGCATCTCTCATCACCCAACTTTCTTGAAGAAATTAGACTCATTTCCAAGACTAGTACCTGCATGACCTCATTCAACACCCATGTGTTACCTGTCTACAATTTTAGCTTCACTTCCCCTTTGCCAACCATGTGATAAGGCTCACCAACCCCTAAATAAATCTCTCAAAAGTCTCCCTGGACATACTCATGAAAAGATGCTCTATTTCAGACTGCATGGAAAGAGGCAACAAAATCTATAGACCAATATTCTACTTTATCCAGAGCATCCTGTGCAAAAACACCTGTAACATCTGCTTCTTTATTTCCTTCATGTTGATATTCTACCAACCAGCAATCTTTCTTTACCTGCTCTTTCTTTCCATCAAATAGTAATTGACCATTCGTGTTATTCAGTTTCTCCATTCATAGCTTACTTTCTTCTACCATTGCTATACTCCCACTCAATCTGAAACCCTTGAGAGTGACCTGTAATCAACAAACACTAACCAGATCTGAAACCCCTTGTTAGTGAACCCAAGCTCTAATGAACCTGTAACCTCACTCTAATACCACTTGTCAGGATCCTACTACTCCATAAGAGCACACATGATTACCTTTGTATAAGCAAATAAACACAGAATTTAACTAGAATGATAAGTAACTAGAAATATGAAATAACACAGAATATGAGAGACAATACCTAATTGTATTAATACTCATTTAGAAGAAAATACAATAAAGAAGATGCCACACTTCTTCCCACACCTCTAGAGCTCCCACACTTCTAGGGCTCACTAGTAATTCTCCTTCAACAGTTCACTCTCTCAATTATGGTCACAACAATCAACTCAAACATAGAGTTGTTGTTCACCTCCACCAGTCAGTAATAATGCTGCTAGTACACCAAGTACACAACTATACTCCAAATAGATCTCCCTGATCTTGCAACAACCTACAAATCACCAAACCTTACTTACCATGTAGATGTCTCTACACCCTGAAGAACCCTTGTCCTTGTCTCACCAAGTCCTTATGATTCTTCAACCAGTACCCCGATGGATCTTCTACTAGAACTTGCACAACCTGCAACTCTCCTTAATCATACACACTCAACACCCCTTTGGAACTAGGAGGAGCTACTCTTGCTCTCTCTACAAGCACAATGGCTATCTAGCACACTTTACAATATAGCCCATGAGTCTATTATATAGATCTCATGCATAAAATAATTAGACTCTAATTACAATAATTAGACATGCAACTCAAGACCAAAAATAGTCTTTTACATGTAAATAATCAGTTCATTAAACTAACAGTTCGTCAACTCATAGTTTTGAAACCGCACAAGTGACCAATGTTGATCCCTATCTGTCTAGAGGTGACCAACATCGACCGATCCCTGACCAATGTCGATAGCTTCCTGTCCACTCTTGACTGACATCGATTGTCCTGACCGATGTCAGTTACTGTGACTCTTTAACAACTCCTCCTGTTCGCATCTTGGTGAAGCTTTTAGCTCCACAACCTAACACCTTGAGAGAGGCGCAAAATGATTTAAAATTCACCAAAAAATGACTCAAAAAGGACAAAACTAAATACCCAAATTTAATGTAAAATCATTACATAGTGCAAAACCATAACTACTAGTGCAATATCATAATTTCATGAGTTGTGATTTTACATAAGATAGCTAACCATGATGGTTAGACTATAAAATCATTATAGTTAGACAAAACTACAACTTGATAGAGCAAACTCACTCCTAGTAGAAAATTACAATTAGTGATTTTGATATTTGATCAAAACAAATGTCTATATAAGGTTATGATAAATTGTCTAGATGCCAAAAAATCTTATTTATAGACAATTGAGATGGATTTGGGACTATTTATGATTCATTAAATATTTGTAAATGGATATTTAGAGTTTCATTAAAATAACCTAGAATTTTGATCTTTTTAAAAATAAACAATGGTAGTTATCATAAATCTACCTTATAAGATCTAAAGATGATGACAACAGAAAATAAGTCAAAATGGAAAAAATTTAAAAACTAAGATTTCAATACCATGATTCCATAGAATAAGGTCATGACTCCTATAATTTCATGATTTTTAGTTTTGTAGAAAGTGGGAAAAGGACTACGGACTATGTTTATTTTTGCTTGCAGATGATCTTCCCTACCTAGCCTCTCTTTCTTACTGCACCCTAAAAATAACACAACAAAAAATCATAGAGATAAAATCTTTGTTATGAGAATGTGGTTAGCCCAAATTTTCTTCTTTTAAACTCAAATTATCTAAATAAATTCAAAAAAATGGATTATATGATGTTTGAGATGAAGATTAGTCCCTACAAAATAGAGAGAGTTAGGATAAAACCCTACAAATCAAAAGATAATGGTCAGCTATTATGTTTTTTATCAAGACTATAAAACCTTAAGTCAATAGGGTGAAACTAATACTTATAGGGAAAAAATGTGATTCATGAAGTCATGATTTTGTGATGAACCTACAAATAGACCACTAACAGTTTAGGCAAAATTGTTACTTGTTAGATAAAATTATGATTCTAATAATAAAGTCAAAATTCACGATTAGGGATATTATCTAAAGGCAAAATCCTACATGATTAGAGGAGATAGTTATCAGTTAAGTTAAATGGTTAGCACAAAGTCAAAACTTATGGGTCAAAACTATAACTACAAGGTCACAAAAACTAGTACAATACCATAAATTTCACCTGTGCATGGAAAATTTTAGAAAATTAAGATTTTTATTGATCCAACTAGACTACACACTTGTAAAATACCACTAACAAGCCAAAAATTTTAAATTAGGAGTGATTATCCCATTGTGGTTTCCAAAATGTCCTAAATTTTTATCTATTTGGTTAAATCACATGAATATGCAATTTGAACTCAAAACATTAAACTACTTAGTTAAGATCTAGATCCATTAGGACTAAATGAAAATGGATGAATGAAAAATTCAAAATAACATTCTAATCCTAAATCTAAAATCTCCAAACCATGATTAAATGGACTATGAAAATAATAGGATTGGATTGATTACCTTAGACTTAGAATTTGGCATTTTGATGGCATGATGAAGGATTTTGATAATATATGTTTGAGATTAGTTTGACATGGTTATTATTACTTGATTTTGGTTAGATCCAATGGAGGGATTAGTTTATTTAAATATATTTTGGAGGGAGAGATCAATGGTGGAGATTTGAAGTTAGATGAAAGAGATCAATGGATGAGAATTTAAAAAAATTAAAATTAAAATTCCTTGAAACCCTCTAGATTTAAAGGCTTCTAGAGAGGGAGGGTAAGAATAGAGAGGATTATATAATTGGAGAATTCTATAATCCTTTTTAGGGGTTAATTATGATTAGATAGGGACTAGGTGGGTGATTAGGGACTAGGGGTATAGGAGAGCCTAGGAATAGGCTTAGTAGGTAGTTATGTGGGTCATGAAAATTTGTCTAAATAATGGATAATATATATTAAGATGGGATAATGAGGATATATAAGTATTAATGAATAAGTGGGATATAATAAGGTTAGTAGAAGAATGATATTAGATAAATGACTAAGAAAGGGGGATATTAGGATGGGATTAATTAGAATAGATGAGATAAGCAGAATTAGTATCAACTAAGACTAATATTAGTGATGGTAATGTAGGTGAAAAAATTTAGATACATACACCTTTAATCATGTCTCCTCATAAATTTAGTGATTTAGGCATCTCACCTTCTAAAGTTCCTCCTGAATCACAAACATGTATAATTTATAAAACTTATGATGATAAATAGATCATGGCCCAATCTCAATCATGTAACTTAAATGTCCAACATTATTATAAAACTTTAACTCAAATATAGGATTTCAACCATGATGTTCATACCATTTCCATAGATTTTTATTTATCACCTGAAGGTCATGTATCTCTTGCTAATTCTCCACTTCTCAATACTCCTTAGGTGGTGGAACAAATCTTACCTCTCACACCTCTAGAACTTACATCATCTTCTATACCTCCTACTAAACTAGTCATTTTATTTGATCCTCTCCTCATCAATAATGTTAACAATAAACCAATTGAAGCTGATCAATCTTCCTCTATAATTCCACCTTGATATCAAGGCCATAGATGTACATCAAATACATTTTAAATATAACTTCAATGATAACAAAATTATTTATCCTAAAGTAGATGTGGAATATTATGGCCTTCTTACTATGTTGCCTAACAATGAAGCCATCATTGAATTTATCCATGACTAAGAACCTCAACTTCTTCGACAACATCATAAACTTGGGAATTTCAAGAAAAAATCCCCTCATTTTAACAAATTCATCGCTAAAATTGATACTAAAAAAAATCATGTTTCCTCTCTTCTTAATACACCATATCATTTCAAAGATGGAAATGTTATGCCTATCAAATAAACTACAAGAATCGAATATGGCACCCCATCATACCCTTGACCTATAATAGTCTCTCAATAACTCCACCAAATAAACATGATAACTTTAGTTTATTCTTTGATAAATATCATGAGACTTTCACTTGGTCATATGAGGATATGCTATGAATTGATCATAGTATTGTGTTGCACAACATCATCACCTATCCCGATGCTAAACCCATGTAGCAAAAATAGTGGAAATCGCCCCCCAAAGTTTCCAATTTATGCCATAAATAAATCATTAAACTTTTTGATGCCAAATTTATCAAACCTATGGACTATTTTGAATAGGTATCAAACACTGTATTTGTTTGCAAAAAATTCACCATGGTCATCTATATTTACATCAATTTCCATAACTTCAATCTTTCTTGTCCCAAGGATAACTTCCCATTACCTTCCATAGATGCCATCATTGATTCCACTTTTGGATATGAATTTTTTTCCCTCATGGATGGTTTTTAAGGCTATAATCAAATTCATATCACCCTCAAAGATCAAATTAAGATAACTTTCACCACAAAATGGGGGTACCTATTTCTACATTAAAATTCCCTTCAACCTTAAAAACGTGGAGCTACTTATCAGAGGCCTATGACCCACATTTTCCATGACCTTATCCATAAGATTGTGGAAACCTATGTGGATGACCTTGTCACCAAATCTAAAATCTTGAAAAACTCATCATTATGATCTTGCAATCATCTTCGATCACCTCATCAAATATAAAGTTAGACTAAACCCCTACAAATGTGTCTTTAGTATCACATCTAGTAAATTGTTAGGATTTTTAATCTCTCTTCATGGCATTGATGTTGATTCCACTAAGATTAATTATATTTCCAACATACATATTCCTCATTTTATTTTATATCTTTGTACTTACCTTGGAAATCTTGGGGAAATAAGATGATTATCCTTGAAATGGCTTATTACATTTATTTTGTTAATTCCTTTCTAAAAAAGGTGATGCTATCAAATTGATAGATCCTTGTTATAAATCATTTGAGAATATAAAATAAATATTTCTTCATCCACCTACCCTTCATCCACCCTCCAATGATCATCCTTTAATATTATACACTTATTCCACACCCATATCAATTGGGGTAATGCTTGCCCAACATGATGATACTAGAAGAGAGTATGCCATCTATTATATCATTCAAGGTCTAATTGATTATGAAAAATAATATGCTAAATTTGAATTTGATTACCTTGATATCTATTTTACAACTTAAAATCTTCATCATTATATGTTATATCAATAAACTTATGTTATAGTTCATTCTGATCCACTCTATCACTTCTCTAAATCCTCTCTCCCTAGAGATAGAATTGGCAAGTGAATGGTCCTTTTAATGGAATATGATCTCTATATTATCATGTAAAAATCTATAAAAATATAAATCATTGTTTACAAACTTGTTGCATCTCCCATACTTACTACCGATCACCTTCAAGATAGTCTCCTTGATGATAATGTCCTCTATATTGAAGGTTTTAATCAGGCTATCTCTCACAAAGATTAATTTCATAATTTAATTATAGATCTAAAAGCTATTAATCAATAATATTCTTCTATCATTCCTGATACTAATAAATATAAATTAGTTATCAATGAACTTCCCAAAATCAACATCGATTTACATGAAGACACTTGGACCCTTCACTTTGATGGTACCAAATGCCTTTAAGGAGTTGAGGAAGGTTGTATACTCACTTTTACTAATGGTAAAATCATTCCTTTATAATTTTTCCTTACATTTTATTTTATTAATAACATGGTGAAATATGAAGAATTAATATTAGGCATGTGAGAAGTACTTGATTTAGACATTACATATCTGCATGTTTTGGGTGAATCCCTACTCATTTATCGATAGGTTAATGGTGATTATCAATGTAAAAGTGAAAATAGTGTTGCTTATCATCAAATAGACACTACCATTTCTAATTAATTTTCTTCTTTTACTATGATCCCATCCTTAGAGATCAAAACTCTATCACTGACTCCCTTACTTCTTCAACATCTCTATTTCATCCACACTAAGTTCTTACTGATTCTACATTTATTATTAAAATAATAAAGTCTCTATATTCCATTCAACCACAAGATTAACTTATCCATCATATTAAGTCTATCACCATTTGATAGATCCTATGGTATAAATACATCATTCAATTACTTGAGCATCAATCTACCCTTCAAACATGGATTCCCATGAAAAGACTTAAATTCATAAACAAGATTTAAAATATGTCATTTGATATAACATCCTTTATTATCATAATGTTGAAGGTACCTTGATCCACTATGTAAAGAAATAAGAGGATCTTCTTCTCTTTTAAGAAGTACATGGGGGCATTCAGGTGGTCATTATAGTGGACATGCTACATCACGTAAATGCTTATGCATGGGATACTTTTGGCCTACTCTTGAAAAAGATGCTATTGAGTTTGATAAAAAATTGTAGTCTTTGCCAAGTTCATGATGATTTCATCCATTTTCCACCATCCAATCTATAAAATATGGAATCTCCTTTCCTATTCTCAATGTGGGGATTATATATCATAGGAAAACTACATATATCATAGGATGGGCATTTCTTTATCATTAGGCTACCATGTATTTTACCAAATGGATCAAAGCTATGCCTCTCATCAATGTGACTAGAACCACTAACTATAAATTCATCCTCAATCAAGTAATATGTCTTTTTTGAGTTCCCCATACTATCATTTAAAATAATGGCGATAATTTAAAAAATAAAGATGTGAAATAACTCTATGCTGAATTCAAAATCTCTCACAAATTTTCCACACCCTACCATCAGAAATGTAATGGCCAATATGAGGCCAATAATAAAATACTCAAAACAATTCTCCAAAATATAATCCATAAAACTCACATGGATTGGCATCTTCATTTATATCCCACTCTTTGGGCCTATCGCACTAGCATACACACTACCACTAGGGCAACACTACTTTTGCTATTCTATAGTTGTAAATATGTCCTCTGATTAGAATTTGAAATTTCATCTCTATGTATATCTCTTCTTATAATCATACCTAATTAGTAATTACATGAATCTCACCTTTATGCTCTTGATCTTCTTGATTAACACCATTTCTTCTCTTTATAATACAATCGCCAATACAAGGCTCGCATCACCAAACAAAATAACAAAAGGGTTAAAGTCTAAAATTTTAATGTTGGTGATCTTGTCCTTAAATTATATTACACTCATGATAAATAAGGTAAATATACCCAAAAATGGTGGGGATGTTATTTAGTAAAAGACATACTTGGTCCTAGCATCTATTGCCTTCAAACTAATGAAGGACATATTTTTAAAGAGCCCACCAATGCATAATTTTTAAAAACGCATTTTACTTAGATCTTTTGCTTCTTATCATTCCTTCTATATTTTACAATTTTAACACTTTTTATATGACATTGACATGAATATCACCCCCTACAATAATTTATCTTTAAATAAACCTTAGTCCCTTCTTTTGGTCCTTTGGTTTCTCTTTTTCATGAGTTGCATTGTAAAACCATGGATATCACCCAATCTTCCTCATGAATTTATTTTCTCTTATTATTCCATTACTTTCCAATACATTTTACATATTTTGGGTTTATGTTTTATGATTTTCGATGTAATACCATGGAAAAGACCAGGCCCTCCTCATAAAATCACCATCTTTAATCAAATCACTATTCTTTTTTTAGAATGTCAAGAAATGGTTACAAGTTTATGATCCCTTGTTCTCAGATTTAGATTTTATTTATTTTATAGATAAAACCTATAAAAATAACTATGTTATCATGTTTCCCTACATTTTCATCATTCTTATGACAAGGAATCACACTTCACCGTCATAGTTTCCCAATTTCACCTTAGTCACTTTTTTATGATTTTAAGTAATTCAAATTGTTTCATGTTTCATTCCTCTTGATTTCCTTTCCTTTTGTTCCACTTTAGAGTTAGTAAATTTAAATTCAAGATAACATTTTCATTTCACCTAGATTAACAAGACTCTTAGACACCATGCTCTCTAAGTTCTCTTTCTTGACAACTAAGTCCAAAGTCTTCAAATGATAGTCATCTTTAGCACCCATGTTTGGTTCTCTAGATCTGTATGGAGGAGGAATAGAAAAATACTTCAAAATCTAAAATATAAATCATTTGAAATGAAAGGAAATGATATAAAAGGCAACATAAAAAGTAAAAATTCAAAATCACACTAAAAGACATTATTAATAGCACATTTCCTATCTCTAATCAAAGATCAAACTCCACAATTGGCCACACAATAGAGCCAATGTCCATTAGGGTATGGTAGGCTAGAATATTACAATAGGAGAATTCAAAATAATCTATGGTTTTACCTAATTTCTCATGTAAGTACCCAATCTTCATAGTAGATTGATGACTCTATAAAGGGTCCTGAGGAATGGGGAACATGTTTTGGGAAGGTAGATCTATTTTAATTTTCATGCATATAGCCTTCATGGCATGATATTCATACTTAATTTGGTGACCTAATATTTGTGTGGCTAAGAGAATTTATTTAGAGTCCTTAATGTTGAAATTTATCTTGTTTTGACAAACGTAATATGAGTGTCTTGACTTTGATAAAAAGTTTCTTTACCCTTTTTTTCCTTTATCTTCCCCTCCACCCATTTCATTACCCCCTTTAAAAGGAAAGTGTGATTCTAAATATATTTTTTGATTTCTATATTTCCTCTTCTTCACATCTTAAACACATGCTATCACTACTTTGTTTCATCTTTATTTATCCTTAGAACAAAACAATATGCTTGAGTGAATATGGATTACTTTCTTTACACCATTGATTTATATTTTTAGAATTGCTTTGGTTTATTTTACCATTTTCCATTATTGTATCTTTCTTTTTTTAGACACCTGAGTATGTTTCTACTTTCATTTACTTTTTCCATTGTTGAGTGAGTTTGGCTTGTTACTTCTCACTCACCAATGTTGTTTTCTTTTTTATGCACTTTTCCATTGATGAATTAGTAAGGATTGTTATTACTCACTTATTAATGTTATTTTACCATTTTCTTTCCCATGTTTTTTTAAGAAAGAATTGTTACTAATTTTAAATTGATGTTTGATTACCAATTTTTTACATATATCCTTGGTTTAACTTGGTTGGTTTGCCTTTCTTACTTAAGGATTACTTCTTTGAGTTTTTTGATCATTTAGTATCCTTGGATTTTTGGTTACCTGATATACTCTAAAACCTTGACTTGGTCATTTGGTCCTAACTTATCAATTATCATGCTAGGTTAAAAAAAATTTAATTACATCTCACCTACATCGCATCACTTATCTTAGCTTTCTTGTATTTGTTTATTTTTTCTCTTTAGTTTTGTATCCTTGGGTTTATCCAAAGTAGTCTTTGCACCCTCCACAATCAAAAATACAAGCATAATAGACAACCATCTAGTGATAAAGGTATGTCAAGGTACATATACATCACTATTATTTTTAGTTACTTCCCTTTTAGTCATTTATTTTCAGTCATTTTATGTTTCAAAATATTGCACTTTACTTAACTTCAACATTGTGTGTTGTTATGTTCTCTTCTTAAAGCACCATCCCCTATTTCACTTGAGTGACACATGATAAACTTTGATTGGAGCATATGTATACACAATATTTTAAAAATTTATCAATTACTGATGTTTTATCTCTTGTAAGACCCTATAAAGTCTCAATATCTTTGAGTGCATGCCCTAAAGGGTGCACCAAGAAAGGGGTGGATAGACCATTGGTGATTCATATGTATTATCCCTTGTACCACCACTTGTTATCTATATAACCATCTCATAAAACACTTCCCTAAGCCTTGTCTACTCTCTTGCACACTCTAAAATTTTACCACCTTATTAGCCCCTTCTTGAGCCTAAAACCCTTTTTGATGGTTTGCATTACACTATCAGCCCCATCAACGCTGTATTCAAATTGATAAAACATATTTAGGGTGTAGGTTAGCCCTTAACACACCTATATCAATAATGATATAGATTTGATTACGATGACCTTATAGGCTAAACTTTTAGAAAGATTTAGGGTTATATATAACTATATATACACATTAATTTTTCCATTCTTATAGAAATAATATAGTTAATTATTCATTTTCACTTCTTTATAATCTACTCTTCTGCCATTTTACTTGAGAATTTATAGCATAGGGTATATACTTGGATAATAATATTGTCTTTTAGAATAGACTCAGATGCTTTGGTCTTTTCTTAGTGATACTTACAACCATAACAAGCTCTTGAAAAACACCTTTATCCAAGGGAGACATTGAGTCTCAACAGGTTCATCTTCAAGGTAAGTGTTAGCTAAATTTTGGCTACCACTAGAGAGGTTAAAAAAACACTTGAATTGTCATGTTTTATATCCTTATTCGTAGCCATTATATGCCTTTTGAGGTCATAAAATAGTCCTTTTGGGATCTTATTAGCATAGTTTAAGGTAACTTTGACAAGTTTAAGGTAATGACTTATGTTTGTCTTATGTTAGTCTATCTATAACATGATATGAAAGATTTGGTACAAAAGGTGTAAAACGATAATAAGTTTTCCCTCAAGTTATCATACCCTTTAACCACCTTAAATGAAAATTTTATGTATGTTTGGAGAATTTAAGGTTGTTTTGTAAAGTTTAAGGTAGATGTCATGCAATAGAAAGGTGCATGTAGTCAAATACAACATATGTCAAAGTTAACCAATATAAAATTTACATATAAGAATAATTTTCCAATCATATGAATGAGTTATCTAATATGCATATATGTCATTAATTTTAGATCATATTCACTTTTGTAAGTTCAATGTACAAGAGAGAACAAATAACTCTTTTGTAGGTAGTTATATGCACTTGTACAGACTTGGAGGATCCATCTTCAGGTGAAAACATTTTAATAATTTATCTTCACCTTCATTGGGTCATTTAAATTAATAAAAATCTTATACACATCTAAAGAAGCCAAAATTTGCATCAAAATCCCCATCGGCTTCTTGACAGACTAGTAATGATCAACTTCGTGTGCTTGGTGTGGATAGAGGAGAGAGAGTGATGAATTAATATTGTGGTAAAATTAAGGGGGTCTGATGTACTTTATATTTGTGTAAATTTTTCTTATATTTTTTCTCTCTCCTTTATGAACAATTGCTAAGACCATGAGGTGGTCTTAAACCTTACAAAAACCCCATATGCTCAATTTTATCCTTAAAATACTAGCTTAAAATATGTTGTAAGCATGAGATAAATAGGAGAGGTTCTTTATGGTCTTCACTAGCTTCATCCATGATTTCTACAAATATTTTTTAGCATGTGTGAGCTCAAGAAGACATGAAACCTCTACTTTTGCATAGTTTATAGGCTAGAAATCATGGTCTCTTGATGTTTTAGGGTTTTTAATAGATGGAGGTATTTTTTTAAGGATATTATATCATATTTTAACTCTATATAAAAACATACATTTCCATTTAATAATCCTCTATGCCTATTACCTAGCAATAGCAACTTCTCAAAGTGTTTATCACAAAATGACTGTAGTAGGCAGAACCCTACCAACATGAGAGTTATACATTATGTGAAAATATTGATAAGTGATTGAGGTCACATATTTGGTCCTTTTTAAACCAATTTAATCTCTCAAATACATCATAATAACTCAAAATGTAAAAAGAAAAGATTCACCAAAAGGTTGTGTGTAAGGCTGCCTGCACAGAAGTGAATGGAAAAGATCTAGCCCTACATTATCATAGATATATGAAGTTAATTACCTCATAATAGATATAAATATGAAATGGATAAGTTTTATTATGTTTTATATTATAAATATAGGTATCATTAAATACTTAATGCAATGAAAAATGCAAACCTACAAGTTTACAAACATGTAGGCCTCCTTTTTATGTGAAATGCAATGAATATATGGATTAGAGATGAAGTTTAGGGGTTAGATGAAATATGGGAGTGCAGGTAAACTATTAGAATGCATGTTTAAATGTTTCTTTTCCTTCACCAAATTACTAATAAATTAGGGACCTAAATGTCTATATCTCATTTGATTCTCTTAATGAATTGTATTCTCTAAGGTGACTGTGTGAGTTTCAAAAGAGGACATTGAAAGATAAAAGTTTATTTATGATACCTAAATATAGATAAAATTTAGTGAGATTATATAAAATAATTATACATCTCTCCAATTTCTTTCACCATCAGTTGATGTAATCCTAAGAGGACTCACTCCAACTACCACCTATAGGTCCATCTAGGCCCTTGTGAAGAAGAGACCAATTAGTGTTGTATTTGATGGATGTCTAGGAGGTGTTAAAGGTTAGATATATGGTGATTAAGGTAATTTAACTTAATATTACCATTAATAAGGTAATTTATTCCAAAATAGTTTAATCTTATGAACCTTTTAGTCAAGACAACCCAATGACTACACACAGGTAGATTGCATTTAGAATGGAAAAAATATGCATGTTATAATGGGAATAAGGTATTGAATGGAATTCACAAGGTAAAATAAACATTTTAATAATTAAAATAATCCAAAATCACTAAAATATCATGAAAATAAGGCACATATTTAACTTGTAGTCATACAGTCTCATGCACCTATAGGCAGAATTGTCAAATCTAAGCAACATAAGGTCTCAAGTCATACAGAGAACATATAAAAGTGTACATGTGAGATGAAGGGAAAAAAGGAGGAATATTAATTTATATTTCATTCCTAATTTTTCTCTCATTGAATTATTAAATTATCAAAGGTAGTGACAAACCTAAAATTCTAATTAGGCTTAGTAGGCCTAAATGAAACACTCACAAACTTATACATGAATGTGTGGAGAAATTGTGTGTTTTGAAGAGAGATTAAATATTGAAATCCTCATGAGGATTAGAAACATGATATAATGTTATTTAATAATATATAACTCATTTTTCAAGAAAGGAAACACTTAGGTAAGCTATTAGGGCCAAGAGTGCAAGAAGGCTTATAAACCCTAACATGAACTAAAGGATGTTATAGAAGGTATAGAGAAGAATAATGTTAACAATAACATTTGTATATGAAATTATGGGTGTAACATACCTACCTAAGGTGTTTAAAATCAAAACCAAATTCTAAGATACTTGTTCAAGTATAAATCTCCCTCTTGACCTCACAGTTGTAGGCCTACTAGCATGAGAGGCATTTTTTATTACTCAAAACTATATAGAGGATTTGCATGGGAACCCAAGATCATTAAGAATTTTATATACCCTTGTATACCCATAATTTTTGTAATTATTTCATTGATTAAGGCCCTAATCTTTATGAATCATTGTTAACATGATAAATATGTCTCAAGTTGCCAAGAATATTAGAAATGACCCGATGGGATAAATTGGCTTCCCAATTGCCTAAAATGGATTGGATGACCTTTGAAATGACCTGGAAAACCTTCACAACTCTCTTGATCACCTTCTCAAGCCACTAGTTGGCATGTGTAGGGTATAAAGTGTATGAAACAGGGCTAAAAATGACTATTTCAATCTATTTGGAAACATGAAAACTTGTATCAGATCATGTAATTGGACCCAGAGCATTATTAGGAGGTATTTTAAGTGAATCAAAATTTTATTTATATTTTCACATGTGTGAACATTTATTTGAAGTAAATCATTGTTTCTAGGCCTAGAGACTTAATTGAGGGCTAATTAGAGAGAGAAATAAGTGGAGTAAGTGCACTTTCATTTAATGTATAGTTATTAAATTTTTCACAGAGCTATAAGAGCATATTGGGTACTCAAAAATATGCTTATTTTTTCAATATCATATGTATAATTCTTTACACAAATAACTTTGCACATTTTGAGGGTTAAGGAATTGAGGATAATTATGGGCTTATGTGTGAAATGAAGTGTTAGAGAGTGTTTGATGCATCCAATGGGGTTAACTTAAGTTTATTTAGATTGAGAGAGGTATTTCATAGAGAAATATTTCATCCATGAGGATAAGACCAATATTTTAGGATTTTGAGTAAAGAAAGGTGTAGTGAGACTAATAGGTTTCAAGACACCTAAGAAGATAGATCACTATTACAATGTTAGTGTAAGAAGGTTCTCAAACTAATATAGTGTGTTAAAGTAACATGAGAAAATGATGGTTCAAGGTGATTTGATGACCAAGGAGTGCCACTTGTCATTTCCATGCCAAGAAGAGGGAAATTTGAAGAAGAAATAAGATGTGTCAAGCAAAGAGATAAACTCATATGCCATTTCCAAGATGAATCATTATCAAGAAGGTAGAACATGTCATTGAAAACCTTATGAAATTGTTCTTCAATCTCTTTATTTATTTTAAATCTTATTTGACACTTGTTAATGATTCTCTCTTACACCACTTCTTTCTCTCCTCTCATTCTCTATAAATGTAGCCTTGTTTGGATTTATAAGGATCCTCCACCTAAGTATGGTGAAACACTACTCATTTGTATTCCTTTTATCAATGAAAGACTACCAGTTTACCTCTTATTATTATAATTAGTGTGTATGTATGGATGGTTGATCTTGTCAAGTGATTTTCTTAGTCTTCCTTGGTCTGTTATCCTATTCTAACACCTATATGCAGTTTGAAAGCTTCTTTTGCATGTCATGTGAAGTATGTAAGTGTAGTGTAAGGGTTGAGTGAGTATGTCTCTTCATTAGTTTCATCCTTGACCTCTTGATTATTCCTCTTATCCTAAGCATCTATCACAACCTCTATATTTAAATATTAATGTGAGAGATTTAGATTAGGAGAAGTGTATGTTATGGTAGGTCTCATGGTCTACATGTGCACATGTAGCTGGTTGGTAGTAATCAATTGATTTTGTGTATCACCAACTTAGTTAGTTTAATTTCATGTTATCCCTTACCCTTTCTTTTGTAAGTTAGCAGTGTAGTAGGCCTAATTGATACATCAAGTAGACCTATCCCTATAATCTATAAGTTTGGTCCACTTAAAGGTCACCCACAACCTAGGACCAATCCCATTAAATAAATTAAGTTGAGAGGGCTTGAATCACCCTCTCAATGGTGAAAATTTGAGCTATAATAGTTTTGGCATGTCTGGTAGGACAATATTGACAATAAATTGAAGATTTTTTGGTGTTGCTCTTTAATACACTAACCTTTAGAGGCATTTAAACAAACATCAATGGTGAATCTAAATGTATTTATCTAGTTGTAACAGCCTAGGTACCATTTTAAGTAAGTTATATTTCATTTATACCCTTCACATGAGGTCTCATAGTTGATTTTGATGTTGATTTTTATTTTACACAAGTTAATGAGCTATATAAAACTCATGTTGATCTTTGTCAGTAGCTTGTTGACACTTATCAACAACATGTTGATTACTATCAAGAGTATTACCCTCATTTGACTCAATAGTCATACCAAGATGGTTCACCTTTTTGGAATTCCTTTCATCCTTCTAATCAGCCTTATCAAGACCATATTACCCCTAGTCAACATAACCACATTTCAAATTATTCTATCTCAATCTTCAAACAAACCCTCTTTGCCTATGAAAGGTATATGATACAGCTTAACACACAAAGAGAGTATGGTCAAAGTGTTCCTAGTCATCCTATTCACAATGTGAGAGACTCATTTTAGTTGATAAAGAGAGAGTGGGAATCTATTGAAAGATTAAATTGGTAAAGACTCACAAGTGACATGATGGACTTAGGTGATTTAATTCAAGGCATAGAGGATAAGTTAATAGTTCATGAAGGGCAACAAGTTCAATAATATCAACCTCATGTGCCATATCATATACCAACTCAACCCTCTTTTGTACCACCCATTATTCCTCAAAATACCAAGTTCATTGAGTTTCAATGTGTCTCAATCCCTTCACATACCCCTCAAGCCTTCCTATCATAGAAATCTATCCAAAAGAAGAAAGGGGTTATTTTTGACCAACCTATTATTGAGGATAAAAATAAATCAAAATTTAAAAGTTTGATTTCTAATTATAGGTAAAATAATAAATCTATCTTGGCATATAAATCCATTCCCCTTCCTCAAGCATCCCCCAAGAAGTCCTTTCAGATTCAAAATTGGAATCAGGTGGTGAAATCATGGAATAAACATAGTGGAACAAGCCTAGATTATGGAGTTGAGATCAAGAAATAACTTGAACCTATTAAATCCCCACCCATCCCTTCTAAAGATCTTAAATCCTTCCCATCCTAGAAATCAATTAATAAGGAATATAAGGCAAACAAGAAATCCTTGTTAAGAAGCTTGAAAAACATAAGATCTTCCCATCTTGGAAATCAATTAAATAGAACATTCAAATGAAAAATGAATTCCTTGTGGAGAAAATTGAAATCCAAAACCCTTAAAATTTTGAGGGAATAATTAGTCAATAGAGGTAATAAAGATACAAGCTCATTGATCATGAGAGCTCAAAAGTGGTTTTTGAGGTTGAGTAACCCTTCCATGAAAAAAAAATCTAATTATAATTGTAGATCACTCCCAAGAAGGTTATGAGAAATATACTTAAATTGAACATGAGGAAGAGTTCATCATTGGAATACCTATTGGTGAAGAGAGATGCAAATCAACCTTTGAAGTTGAAGAGAAAGGTAACCTTGATAGGGTACAAGTTGATCAAGTGATAGTAGACTTTGAGAGAGATGGTCTTTCCCAAAGTGAAAAAGGTGTTGATCAAGTTGTTAAAGAAGAATAAAAAGTTTTTAAAGATCCATTAGAGGTTTGGAAAATGGTTTTGAGTCCCAAGATCATGATCAAATAGGTAAAAACTCTAATTCCTTCTCAAATTACATAGTGACTACATCTATATCAGCTCCTATCAAGCTTGAAGAAGGTCTAAGTGAACTAGAACTAGGTGAAGTTAAATTAGAAGACATGATTGAAGTTTTAAGAGTAGTTTACATGCTTTTAGAGGCATATTATGGTCTAATTAATATTGATAAATGCATTTTTATCAAGTAGATCACTAAGAAAGAGGAAGGAAGCTCTCCAAGCTTTTCACTCCAAGAGGCTACTTCATTTGAAGATGACTTGTTTGATAATATTAAAGAAGTTTATCAACCTCTCAATCCATTTATAGGTACTTTTTAATTATTATAGGATGAAACTAAGCTTTATTTGCCTCAATATATCAATAAGCAAGATGCACTTATCCTTGAAGCCAACACTACAGGCATGCCACTAGATCCAACTAAGATTATTTAGCTTGATCAAGAGTAGCCTTTTGATGAGATAGAAATGAGATTGTTTGTGACAAAAAATAATGTTTGGAATGATTATTATTTGGTACTTGACTCACATAGTCAATTTCTGAACAAGGGAATGAAGTAAGGAGGTATGATTACTAGTCAATAAGATTATGAGTATGCAAACATCTCAGAATGTAGGTGAAAGTTCTCACTTTATGAGCAATACCTAATTAGAATTCATTCATAATGCAACAATATGACTCCATGGGAGCATGGAAATCTCAAGATCTTCCCATTTTATCCTAGAGGATAAATTTATGTTGAGATCAATTGTGTGTAGTGTTCTCTTGATTTGTTTTATCTAAGTGTTTATTAGCACAAGTGTTAGTCTGTTTTGTCTTATTTTTTTATTGTTATGTGTGTTGTATTTTGTGTGTTGTGTGTTTGGAGGTTTTTTCATCTTTTCATATTATTCAAGGTAGTATTTTGTCTCAATTTAAAATAAAGTGACTCCATAACCCAATGGATGGACAAGGCAACTAGTCTAATTTGCTTAGCAGCAAGCATCCTCAAGATACCACCAAATATGTTAGCCAAATTTTTGGTCCCATTAGAGAGGTTCACAAAAAAATTGACTTGTCATGTTTTATATTTTTTTCATAGCCATTTTATGCGTTGTGAGGTCTTTAAATGGTCCTTTCAAGGTCTTTTTAACATAGTTTAAGGTAAATTTGATAAGTTTAAGGTAATGACTTGTGTTCATCTTGTGTTAGTTTATCCATACCATGATATGATAGAGTTGCTAAAAAATGTATAAAAGGTTAATACGTTGTCCCTAAATTAATCCTACCATTTTACCACCTTGCATGAACATTTTATATATGTTTGGAGAAGTTAAGGTTGTTTTGTAAAGTTTAAGGTAAATTTCATGCAAGAGAAAGGTGCATGTAGTCAAGTCCAACACATGTCAAATATAATAAAGATGAAATTTTAATACAAGCATACTTTTTAATTCCTATGAAGGAGTTATCTAACATGAATATATGTTAGGAATGTCATATCATAGTCAATTTTGTAGGTTTAATGTACATGAGAGAGCAAATCACTCATTTGTAAGTAGTTGTAGGCACCTTATAGACTTGGAGGATCCATATTCAAGTGAAAACATTTTCAAAATGTCTCTTCACCTTCCTTAGGTCATTTTCATGAATAAAAATATTGTATAAATATTAAGAAGCCAAAATTTGCATCAAAATCCCCATCAACTTTTTTATAGATTGGTAATGATCAATTTCATGTACTTGGTATGGATAGAGGAGAGAGATTGATGACTTGAGCTTGTGGATAAAGTAAGGGGTTCTAATATAATTTATATTTGTGTCATTGGTTATGATATTTATTCCCTTTCCTTTATGAACAATCGCTAAGACCATGAGGTCGTCTTAAACCCTACAAAAGCCTCATATGCCTTTTTTCCTTCTTAAGTAGTTTGAAATAGGTTGGAGGAGTGAGATCAATATGAGATGTTATCTATGGTATATGCAAGATTAATCCATGATTTTATAAACATTTATTGACACGTGTGTGCCCAATAAGAAAGGAAACCTCCAGTTTTGCTTAGTTTATAGGCTAAAAATCATGGTCTCTTGATGTTTTAGGGTTTTTTATAGATGGAAACATGTTGTTAAGGATACCATATAATATTTTCACTCCATATAAAACTCTACAAGTCCATTAAGGAATATTATATTCCTACTACCCACCAATAGTAACTTCTTAAACTATTCATCATAGAATGAATGTAGTAGGTAGAAACCTAATAGCATGAGAGTTTTACATTATGTTAAAAGATTGATAAGTGATTGAATTTGATAATGGAAAAAGGATATGTAATAATGGTGATGGCATGGCAATGTGAAATGGTATGGTACATGTTTTTAGCATGGGTATGGTAAATGGCATATGATTCTATTTTTCTTGATGAGATAGAGATGCACATCCTAATCAATAAATGATATAAATAGAATACTCGATCATGTTAATTTCTAGCACACACCTCATTTGAATAGCTACTCTGTCAAGAACTTGATGCATATTTGGTTGTCAAAAATGCTTTTATGATCTTCATTAGTTGTTGATTTTGATTCTTTCAAATGTCAAGACAAGGTATCTTTATAGCCTCTATGAAGGAAAGTGGAACCATAGATGGTAAATAAGTAAAATAATGGATGGTAGGTTTGTTTTCAAAATGGAATGGAAGATGATAATGGAATGTATAATGGTGGGGAAAAAAATGAAGATCAGGACTTTGAGTCACATGTAATGTTTCTAATGTTGGATTCAACATAACTTTGGTTGTGGTGAGGCCAAAGACTTGTTCTCTTGATAGGACCACTATATTTTTCTATTATTTGATCTTGAGAGTAGCTACCATCTGATTAGGCTATAGATTAGAAGCTATTTTGATTTTGTCTTCATCAAGCAGTGAAGAACTTTTTTGCTTAGCTATTGGTGCCTCAAAGAGGTTTTCACCAATGAAGTTGTCATGATTGTCCCATAGTTCCTTCAAGAAGGTTTCACTAAGGAACGTTGACTTTTGACTTTAATTGTCTTCTAGCACTTTTGAAAAATTTTCACTAAAATATGTTGAGTTATGACTTGGATTGTCCCCTAGCACCTTCAAAAAGGTTTCACTAGGAGAGTGTTCTTCTGCTACATGAATGTTTTCTTGGCCTCCTTACTCTTCTTCAATTTCTATGTTAACATGGATGCAATTCAAAAAAGTGTGATTATTTCAGTCCCAATCAACACTTGTGGGAGATGGAATGTCAATAATATGGCTATTTTGGTTGATGGTAATGGCCTATGGAATGATAATCAAATGGGGAGAGGCTACACAATCCTCATAAAAGATACTAGGATAACTTGTGTCAAATCTAAATTACTCATCCTTAAAAAACATAGAAGGATCATAAATGTACTAAAATTGATCTACAAGGCATTTGTAACCAATGTTGTAATAGCCATGAGTATATTCTTTGTCTATATATAATTCTAACTCAAGAGACATTGAATTTGATGTTGACACTGATGTTGACTCAGATTCTAATTTTGATGCTAAATTTGATGTCAGTCTAAAAGTAAAACCTAACTCTAACTTTGATTCTTCATCTGATGGGTACTCTGTTATAATGATGTCTTGTTAAATATTTGGTATTGGATAAGTAACAACCTATAATGGTATGATGGGCTCCACAAAGACTATTTTGTCAAAGTGAGGCTCCTCTAGGATGGGAAAAAGGTCAAGAGACAACTCCTCAAAGATTGGCTTGTCAATAGGAGGCTCTTAAAAAATAGGCACATGGTCAAGGTAATAATTTTTTCAAAGTTGGTTATAATCATTAAGAAGTGACTTAGCAATGTTGGAAATATTGTCATTGATGTAAAAGGTCTAGTATTATTGGTGATAAAGGCCCTATTGCATTTAATGTTGTTTATCTTGGCTAATTTGAGTTAATATTTATTTAATATTAAAAAATATATTTTTGGTTGCATATGAGACAAAAGAAGGGCCCATGGAGAAGTCAAAGAGCCATGGGGTAAAGACAAAAGAAGGATGGGACACATTTTCCCATGAAGAGTCATCTTGGGGAATACCAAGAGTCACCAAGTGAAGACAAAAGAGTAAGGGCACAATTTCTCATGAAGGGACACTTTGAGGAATACAAAAAGTCACCAAAGATAAGGACAAAAGTGGGAAGGACGTTTTTGGTCATGAAGGGTCACCACATGAATTTTCAAATGCTTAGATATGAAGGGTCATCCAAGATTGGCACCATTTTCCATTAGGATTGAAGGGTCACAAAGGGGGAAGGCCAAAGGTCATTTGGAAAGCTATAAATAAAGGCTTGAGAAGCCATTTGTATATATGAGAGCTAGAGGTTGATTTGATATTGTAATATCTAACTTAGAAGAGCAATTGTGAGAGATGAATATGATTTGTATTTGTTATATCTAGCTTAGAAGAGCAAAGGTGAGAGATAAGAAAGAGATGTTGTATTGATCTATCATTTGTTGAGATAGCAACATTGAGAGATAGGTGTGTGGTATACACAAATGGGTTGGTGCTCCTATGGGTTGGTGCTCATGAATTGTTTCTAGATTGGTGCTCGGCAAAGGGGTTAGTGCTCTTGTGGGTTAGTGCTCACGAATAGTAACTGGGTTGGTGCTTGGCAAAGGGGTTTGAAGTTCATATGGGTTGGTGCTCATGAATTGTAGCTGAGGTTGGTACTCGACAAAGGGGTATGGTGCTCCTATGGGTTTGTTCTCACTAATATACTTGAGATTGTTCTCCATGGTTTTTCCCACATTGGGTTTCCATGTTATATTTGGTGTCTCTCTCTATCTTGTGTGATGTTTATTGTTTAAGTTTTATTGCATATCTTGAATGTTTGATTAAGTGGAATTTGATAAAAGGAAATTTTTATAAGATATATAATATACTGATTCACCCCCCTCTCTCAGTATATCCCATGCTTAATAATTGGTATCAGAGCAGGTTCCTTTTTGAAAAGTTTTACAGCTTGAAGGTAGATCGGGAAAGCATGATGGCTGGGTCATAAGAAGGATTTTCTACAAATAAGGTGCCTTTGTTTGATGGGATGAATTATGTTTTTTGGAGCATGAGAATGAAGGTTTATTTTATGGCCCTTGGATTCAACATATAGAAATCAGTGGTGGAGGAATATGAAGAGCCACAGACATCTATAATTACTCCAATAGAAAAGAAGGCAAGTGAATGTAATGCTGAAGCTTTAAATGCTATTTTATGTGGTTTATGTGAATCTAAATTTGTTAAATTTATGCAATGTAAATCTTCTCATGAAACTTGGGTAAAACTTGAGAATATTTACAAAGGTGATGGAAAGGTTCAGCAAGCTAAGTTGTAGACTTTTAGAAGGTAGTTTGAAAGTTTAAAGATGGAAGAAGAAGATATAGCAAGTTATCTTTTGTGAGTTGATCAAGTCATAAATCAGATTCAAGGTCTTGGAGAAACATTGGATGAGTCAACAGTGGTGCAAAAGGTTTTGATATCTCTACCAATGAGATATGATGCAAAGGTTTTGGCAGTTAAGGAGATGAATTTAGCCAAGCTAAAAATGGATGAGCTTCATGGTATTCTCATGGCATATGAGATGCAGACAGAACAAGATAAACCCTCAAAGAGAGAAGAGGCTTTCAAGACATCAAAGAAAGAGAAAGCTAAGATTCAAGAATCAAGTGATAGTTCTAGTGATGATGAAGATGACAATGGAGCACTTTTCATTCACAAACTAAAAAGAGGAATAGGTAAATATCAAGGAAAATTACCTTTTAAATGTTTTAATTGTGGAAATATTGGACATTTTTTAGCTAGATGCCTAGATAATGTTAATGATGATGAAGAAGAAAAGCCTACATACAAGAAGAATTTCAAAGGCAAATCTAACAAGGGTTTCGAGAAGAAGAGCCTATATTCTAAGGATCCTAGTTCAGGCAAAGATAGTGGAGTCAGTGATTCAAAAGAAGAAGAGATTATATTCATGGCCATACATGAAGGTGATCAAGAAGAAGAAGAGGAGGAAGCTAAAGTGAATATGGAAGGAGAGCTCATTTGTGCCTTAGAAGAGTTAGAAGCTATTCAGAAGAAGAATAGAAGATTAAAGTGCTAGATCGAGAAAAATGAACAAGAGTCAAAGGAAATGATTAAATATCTATGAGAACACTTTGAAGAAGCCAAGAAGAATGAAGAAGATCTCACAACATATTTGGAAATAGCAATAAAATATTGTGAAAGGTATGTTATTGAAATTACCTCTTTAAAAGAAGATATTAAGAAAGCAGTCAGTGATAAAGTAGTTAGTGATTCAAAATTTGAAGATAGCACTAACATGTTGAATAAGATATTGGAAAGTCAAAAAGAATATTCAAATAAGATAGGGATCAGTTTTGAAAAGAAAAAGAGCTATGCTAAAGCTCTTACAAAAGAGGAAACAAAAAGGGGAGAAGTGAATAATACATAGGACATTCCAAATAGAGAAGGCTAGAAGGAACAAAGGTACAAAAGGCAATCAGGTTAGAGATATACAAATAGGTCTTACTTTTATGGATATTGTTTTTATTGTAATGGATATGATCAAAAGAAATTGGAATGTAGAAAAAGAGCTAACAATTTTAGAAATAAGGAAAAGGAAAGTCAAATAGAGTCAAGCAGAAGCCACAACTCTTTTGCTCCTCTATCAAGCTTTGATGAAAAGACCATAGTGTGCTACAAATGCAATAAATTTGGACACATAGCTTGATATTGTAGAAGCATGTTTGAGTCAGTTCAAAAGGATCAGAGTGTCAAAGCTCCATCCATTAGGAAGAAGGTTCAGACATGTTCATGGCAGAAGAAAGAACCTGAAGATTCTATGATGGTGCAGGCAGCACTGCATGTGAGAGGTAAAGATCAGCCATGGTTAATTGATAGTAGATTTTAGAGGCATATGACAGGAGATAAAAGTAAATTCATATCTCTAAAGAAGATCAATGGTGGTACAGTGAGATTTGGAGATAAAACCATTGCCAGGATAGTAAGAAAAGGTACTTTGAGTTTGGATTATGGTAGAACTATGACTAAGAATGTTTTGTATGTAAAAGGTCTTAAGCATAATTTGTTAAGTGTTAGTCAAATATGTGATCAAGGATACACATTAAGGTTTCATGCTAAAAGTTATGATATTAGAAGAAAATATTCAAATGAGTTGATTATAGATGCTCAAAGGACAGGGAACAATGTATATGTTTTGTCAGATATCTTCTCAAAGGCATGATCAAAGGATACATTCAAAGATCGGTGAGAGGAGTTGGGAGTAATTTCTATTACTTCCTGCTATTGATGTTCAGCATCAAGTGAGGGGGAGCTAAGTGTTAGCTCTAGGTAGCCCCTTTGCCATTGATGTCAAAGGGGGAGAATAATAGGTATAGGTATAGGTGCAGAAAATAGGTACATGGAATAGGTACAGATTGCTATAGTAAGGGGGAGTTACTGTATGTTTTTAGATGACAGGATGTGTAGGTGACAAGATGTGGTAGTTTCAAGATTGAGGTTGCCATCAATGACAAAGGGGGAGATTGTTGGAAATATTGTCATTAATGTTAAAGGTTTAGTATTATTGGTGATAAAGGCCCCATTGCATTTAATGTTGTTTATCTTGGCTAATGTGAGTTAATATTTATTTAATATTAATGAATATATTTTTGGTTACATATGAGACAAAAGAAGGGCCCATGGAGAAGTCTAAGAGCCATGGGGTAAAGACAAAAGAGGGATGGGATGCATTTTCCCATGAAGAGTCATCTTGGGGAATACCAAGAGTCACCAAGTGAAGACAAAAGAGTAAAGGCACAATTTCTCATGAAGGGACACTTTGAGGAATAAGAAAAGTGACTAAAGATAAGGACAAAAGTGGGAAGGACATTTTTGGTCATGAAGGGTCACCACATGACTTTTTAAAGGCTTGGATATGAAGGGTCATCCAAGATTGATGCCATTTTCCATGAGGATTGAAGGGTCACAAAGGGGGAAGGCCAAAGGTCATTTGGAAAGCTATAAATAAAGGCTTGAGAAGCCATTTGTATATATGAGAGATAGAGGTTGATTTGATATTGTAATATCTAGCTTGGAACAGCAATTGTGAGAGATGAATATGATTTGTATTTGTTATATCTAGATTAGAAGAGCAAAGGTGAGAGAGAGGAAAGAGATGTTGTATTGATCTATCATTTGTTGAGATAGTAACATTGAGAAATAGGTGTGTGGTATACACAAAGGGGTTGGTGCTCCTATGGGATGGTGCTCATGAATTGTTGCTGGGTTGGTGCTCGGCAAAGGGGTTGGTGCTCCTGTGGGTTGGTGCTCACGAATAATAGCTCGGTTGGTGCTCGGCAAAGGGGTTTGAAGCTCTTGTGGGTTGGTGCTCATGAATTGTAGCTGAGGTTGGTACTCAACAAAGGGGTATGGTGCTCCTGTGGGTTTGTTCTCACTAATATACTTTACATTGTTCTCTATGGTTTTTCCCACATTGGGTTTCCACATTATATTTGGTGTCTCTCTCTATCTTGTGTGATGTTTATTGTTTAAGTTTTATTGCATATCTTGAATGTTTTATTAAGTGGAATTTGATAAAGGGAAAGTTTTATAAGATATATAATATACTGATTCACCCCTCTCTTAGTATATCCCATTCTTAACAAGCAAATACTAGCTTGTCAAAGTAAGACTCTTTGACAACTAGTATAGGATCAATAGGCAATTTATCATAGGCTAATTTATCACAAATGGTTGATTCAATAGAAACATCTTAGATTGGTTGGTTCTCATGGCCTTGGTTTTTAATGAGTTGTAAAATACCATTTTAGAACACATCTTAGTCTTTGAATGATTGGATCTGTTGAGGTTTGGTTGGGATTAGTACTAGATGAGGAATGACTTACAATTGGATAATGGTATGGCCTTAGGGAGCATGATTTCTTGCATGAGCCAAAGGACAAAGTCCTAAGATGGTAATGATAGGAAATTATGGGGATTGATTTCCAAAACTAGCCAAAGGACTAGGTACTAGAATGATGAAGGGGCATTTTGGAGATTGATTGTTCGCACAAGCCAAAAGATGAGGTCCTAGTATAGAAATGGTTTGGTATTGTAGAACCTAATTTCTCACACAAACAAAATGATGAGGTCTTGGTATGGAAATGGTGTGATATTGTGGTCCTAGAATAGAAATGGTATGATGTGGTGGAGCCTAATTACTTACACAAGCCAAAGCATCCAAGTCTTCCTCATAAACCATATCATCCCAACCATGAGTTGGCTCATAAGCTAGTATTTACTATGTTCTATGTAGTGATTATTGTAAAGAGGTCATGGATCCATATCCCAAACAACATTATCTATATTTGGATCTTCCAATTCCTCCTCACAAGCCTCTTCATACCAATCAAGGTCTCAATTTGGATCATAAGTTTTTTTGTGACTTTGTTCCCACAAATGATTAATATGAGGTGGATAAAAATCTGTCTCACAAACCACATGAACATCATTGGGGTCTTGACTAAAGCCATAAAATTTATTTTGTGTGGCCATTATATAATAAGTTGGAATTTAAGTGACTCCACCATAAGTGTAGCTAGACATATCCACATAAATGATGAAATCTCTAGAACAAAAAAGCCTAGAGTTCCACAAAATCTAAAAAACTATGTCCAAAAGATAAATGGTTCAAGCTTGGTCTAACTTTTTTGAAGGGGTGGATCTATATCTCCAATATGGTCTAAAAGTGGAGCTATATCTCCAAAATTATTATATTCTAAGACTTGGCATAAAATAATATAACATCAAATGTCTAATGTCAAATTTCATATGCACAAAAGGTCAACTATCTGAATAAAAATCAGCATGTTAAAGGTCTAGGGCAAAGTGTTCCAAACAAGGTCTAAACTATGAAAGAGAAAAGTTGAGTTACTAGGTATTTTTGTCTAAACATGGAGTCAATATCTAGGCTAAAAGAAATATGCATATGTTATTACTTTTAGCCAAATGACATCAAAAGCTAGACTTGAAACAAAGGCTGATGTGATTTCATTTAATCTAACAAGTCTGGAAACAACTTTGACATAAACTTGGCACATATAATCAAACATAAACATGATTAGTTGGCATAAGGCATAAGACAAAATTTTCTTTGAGTAGGGCTATGTTTCTCCAAAATAAAGGCACAAACAATGATGAGGATAGGCTTTAAACAAACAAACCATCAACAGTTTTCAAATTTGGGTAATCGATTAACTAAAGTTATGTAACCCAAAATAGAAAGATATATGTATCAACCCCATGAATTAAGGCCTAAACATAAATCAATCAATGTTTGAATCCAAACTTGACAATGCTAATTGAAAACTCAATAGTGAAAACTAGGATTTGACCAAACAAGCTAGACAAGATTGGATAACATGATGGCATAAGACAAAGGTCCAAATGGTATACATGACATGGTTTGAAATAAACAGTTTTTAGTTCAAGGTAAACTAGTCTTAAAATAAATTCAACAGCCTAATGGCGTAATCATGCTCAAATGATGTGATCAATGTTATGTTTCAAAATACTCAAAGGCATAAACGGTTTGACATGGTTTGGGAAGCATAACACTACCCTCCTCAACTCAAATGGCACACACACAAACAAATTTAAATAATTTTAAGGGACAAGTGTGGTGTAAAACATCCAGCATAATGCCTCTTTAGACAAAAGAGTGACATGAAAACAAATTAGTTTTGGCATGGCTTATATACAAACAAACAAGTTTTAGTCTCAAAAACATACCAAATGAGAAAATGATCAAAATACTCTAAGTATAACCATTAAATCCTATCAAAGGTATGGCATCTGGGGTTGACTAAACTATTAAGTTTTGAATGATCTAGGGAATCAATTTCATAATGACTTTCATGCCAAACAATGAAAAAGAAAAGCATGGATTTTAGGTTTGTATCACTTGGCTTATTGCAAAAAAGTCTAGTCTTTTTTGTAACCACTACATCCTGTTGTTTGCTCAATGTAATGCAATGTCCAAAATGCCACTACATCTTGTGTGCAACTCCAAAGGAGCCAAATGAAGTCAATGTTGGGAGATGAAAACCCATGTCAAAGCTTCCCTAAAGAACTTATGGGAGGTGATGAAGTCCCCCTCACAAGCCAAGATGCATAAAAAATAAAGAAAGCATGAAATTAGAAAGACTTTAGGGTCATTTTCAAGGTCACCCAAACTTTGATGAGTTTTTGGGGAGTTATTTAGATGACTTTCTTTCTAAGCCTTGGACTAGGCTATTTTCAATAGGAATGGCACTTCTGATTCCAAGGGTTCCCTATAGGGGGAAAATAGAAGAGCATACATGAAACATTCCTCTTTTTTCCAAACAAAAATCTGATTAAACAACTATTGTAAACAAGAATTGACAAGTGTGTTCAATTTTAAACCCAAAATGAAAGATTTGGTGGTGTTCATTTAACCCCTTGGTCTTAGTTATAAACTTTGAAAACATTCACCAAAACATCTAATTCCTTTGTTAAACACCAAATAAAGTTCTTAATTGATTTTTAAGCATACAAAGGTGATTTAAACATGTTTTGAACAAATTTCAATCTTGGTCCTACAATAAAAATGCCAACATGTCCTTTAGTTTTGTATCTCTTTTTGGTTTGAAATAATGAACTTTGGAAAATTAGCTCTTGGGTCTATGTTTTTGGAAAAATATAGTGACTGACATTGGTTATATACAAGCAATGACATTTACCTTGGCTAACATAAATCTAACCGATGTTGGTTTTACTAATCGATGTTAGTTAATCCATATAACCGATGTTGGTCTTACTTGTTGATGTTGGTTACTATGTAAAATCGTGACAACTAAAAATAGTAAAATAAACTTAGAATATCAATTTGTAAGAGTTTTAAGGGTCCAAATAAATATTTTAGAGTTGAAAAATGATCTTCTTTAGGTGTGAGATGCATCTAGTCCCACCAGGTGTGTCGTAATGTGATATAGGAGTTTGACTCAAGCGAGGATGGTTAGTATCATGTTAGTTCTAAAATGAAAACAAAATGAAAGAAACACACTAATAACATAACATATCTAGGCCTAGACACTAGGGAGAGCTTAGTTAACAAAAAAAAATGACAAACACACCTAAAAAGTAAGGAATAAAACACAAGAATTCCTTCACCTTCCTTGGATGCTCCAAAATGCCTTTGTAGTAGTGGTTTTCATGGCTTGTGCTCATGATGTCCTTGACAATGGAAGCTTGGCTACCTCCATCTCTCCTTGGCACCTTGTGACTTTGGCTTGGAATCAATTTATAATTATAATTGTACATTATCAAGTCCTTTGAATATATTTGAGCATAATAACTTTGCACCATAATAGCTTATAAATGATGTTCATGGCCTCTTTATTTATAGATTTTTGCAAATGTCTAGAATCAACCTGAACCATCCATCCTAAGATTGAGATGTGTGGTTGAGGATTAATTCAATTTTTATAATTAAGTTTATAAATATCATCATCATGAAATTGAAAAAAAGGGAAATTAAAATGCATGGAGGACTTTTATGAGGCATGGGAGGCATGAATCCTGATATTTGTAGCATTTATAGCCTAGGGATGTCTTCCTAAGAAATGAGGTCACCTAATGATGCAGATATCGAATATTCATTTCCAAAAATAATTTTTCAACAAGTTTCTATGGAATTCTTGATTAGGCCTTGATTTGGGTTAATTATCTCTTAAGCATGATTAAGCACTTTATGCACAAATTACTCAAATTGATCAGAATGCCTTGTTATTGGTCAAAAATTCAATTGGATTGGAATTGGAAGTCCATGTCAGATGCATTAGAACCGTTATCCCATTTAGGATGTTATCAACAATAGATAACAAAGGCATGCATCTTGTATAAGATATTTGATAGGAAAGAGCAATCCAGAGCACCCAAGTGCAAAATTGGCATTTTGACTCAAATTGATCTGATCAAAGTTAACTGGCCCATAAATTGCATTTCCCCATTTAGGGATACCCTGGCCAAAATTGGAATTTGAATATGTCAGTTTCACATCTTTTAGCATGTTTTAGTGTTTTTGAACCAAATTGTGTGTTTTGAGTGGAAATTGACCAAAAGTCTGATTGGAGGTTATTGGTGGCCAGATTTAGGTTTCTACAATTATAAATTTGGAAAATATCTAACCCTTAAAAGGGAAAAATAAGTCACATCATGATTCACCAAAAGGTTGTGTGTAATCCTACCTGCATAGAAGTGAATGGAAAAGATCTAACCTTGAATTATTGTTAGAATGTTCACCAAGATCACTAGATCAATTGAATGCACCATTTCATCAAATGTGAGATAATAAAATACATAAGGTTGTTTAAAGTAAACATAATCACAATAAGAGAACTATTGTACAAGCTTAGAATAAAACATCCATAATATTTCACCCAAGAGTAATAGATCTCACTCCACACCAAATACAAAGGAGAACATGCCATTAAATAGGCTAAGAAGAGGCATGAATCTACATCCAATTGGCAATGTCAACATGGGTTAGTTTCCAAATGAATATTAAGACCAAGTGATAGAGATAAGTCAACATTGGTTGGTGAATGACAAGGCATCCTCACCAACCCATTTGACCATAATTTACACATGTGGGTGTGTAAATAAATGACCTCATAAATCACCTTAAATAATCAAATATCCATCTAAACATGGTTAATAATACAAGTGTAGTAAAAATTTAAGTAAGGTGAAAAATATACATTAACAACCCCACTTAAGCATAGATTAGGTGGGTAGTAGAATTGGGTCCTAACAACTAGGCCTGATCAGGTACCCAAGTATAATACAAATCTCAAGAAGTGGAGTAAATAGAGAAAACCTAGGGGGGAAAACTACCCCCTCCACTAAAAGAGAGATAAAGAAGATAAGGTAGGACTAGAAATCCCCACTCAAAGCTACAACTACCTGTAGCCACCCTGTATCCTACAAAGAAATACTTTGGAGTGTTTGTGGGTCATAAGTAGATGCAGTGAATAGTGGATCATAATGAAAAAGTGATTGAATCCACTAAGTATCTAATGGATCTCCAACCAAGGTGTGATTCCTATACAAGGAACTATGCTCCTCATGTAAAGTAGAAATCGAAATTGCTCCATGAAGGGATGGTGTATCTGAAGTAGAAGTAAAGGAGTGTCGAAGGCCCTACAACTATGTAGAAGAATACCCAATATATGATGTGTCCTAAATCAAAGATCCTAATCTGTAAAAATTTTGTGGTGGATTAGAAGTAGGTGGATCAATAAATAACTCCTCAAGACATAGAAGGTGACAAGGAGATGGAAGAAGTGGACCTCCATCACTACTATAGTCATTTGTGGTAGAAGATAAGTCATTAACATTATAAAGGTGCTCAAGATTGAAAGTTTCATCAATTAAAGGTGAATCTTATGAATAATATGAAAGAGGAATAAAGTTGGATAAATAACACAGTTGATTCTCATGATCGACTAAACCCATTGTAATGATATTGTCACTATGTAACTCTCTGGCATACACTGAATCTAGAGTGAACTCAACTCGTGTGACCTGACTAAGGTGAGTAATTTAATAGATTGATAGGAGATTATTTGACTATGAGGTAATTCTTAAAACATTGTTAAATGTTCCACCACTCATTTTAATAGACCCTCTCCCAAAAACTGATGTAGAAGTATTATCACCTAGTCAAACAGAAGACATGTCACATGGCTCCAAGGAAGTGAACTCCACATATGAAGAATCAATATGATGTTATCCACCAAAATCAATGACCCATGCCAAATTTGGAGGTATAACTAAAAATATAGGTCTCTCATTTGTTCTCTCTTTTCCTAATTCTTTCCCTTTCCTTTTTCCACTATTATTTTCCTTAGATTTGTGGGTTGATGAAGATGGTTTGATAGACTCAGGAACACCTATGTTGTTCTTCTCAAGAATACTCATGAGGTGATTAATCTACTTCTTAAAAAACTTGCTTTGATCATGGTTTCCCATGTAATACTGACATTTTATCCTCTCTTTTTTATATTTAACACTAGAAGTGTCAAAGTTTGGTTTGGTCGTGGGTTGATCCTTCTTGCTTTCATGATCCGTATTCTATTTTGAAGACTTTTTGATGTCATTTCCAACAAGTAGAGCATGGGGTTTAGTGGAATTTAGTGCACCCATTTTAATTAGTTTATCTTTTTCTCGAGTCAAGTCAATAATAAACTCATCAAAAGAGGGCATCTTCAATGAAGTACCCTCTTAGTTGCATAGAAAGTGGAGATGAAAACAAAATAGTCAGCACAAAGTTTTGTAAGGATGGAAAAGATGAGATGTCAATCCTTGTCATCAATTTTACATTCTTTTAGTTACAATCTCAATGATTTGAACTTGGTGAAGTAGTCCTAAAGTGTTTCAAAACTGCAAGGGCTAAGACTATTCAACTCATTTTCCAGTTCATGCCCTCTCTTCTCATCTAATTTCCAAAAATGTTTCTCTAAGGTATCCCATACTTCCTTGGGTGTTTTGGCTGATTCAATGTGAAATCACAGATCTGGTGACCCAAAAATCCATATAAAACAAAAATCTTCATCACACTTATCAAACCATTTTTCTTTCTTTTTAATAGGAGTTGGTTCAGTTTGTAAACCCATAATTATCTTGTAGAGCTTCTTATTTTGAAAATAGAGTGACATGGAAGCCTTTCATTCATGATAGTTTAAGGGTGTGATAAAATCAACTAAATTAGGATATATTTTAGATAATGTGAGTTTATTTGCAATAAAATGAATAAATGCGAATCAAAATAATTTGTACACCCCCCCTAAAATTATGTTTGACCCTCCTAGATTTTGGCACTTTATATTTTAGTAAATTTTATAATTAAAATAATTCTAATGCATGTAAAATTAAAAAACATGAAATTTTCAAAATACAGTACTCAATTTTGAGCTACTGATCAAATGTTATTACACAATCAATTTCTCATAAATGAGGTCTATTTAATAAACTTGCACTAAAAATTTAAAAAAAACATGTGGTGAGAGTGAACCTATACTTCCAAAAAATCATTGGAATCTGAATATAACAAGTGAACTCCCATTCATAACACCAAGCCTTAACAAAGAAAATTATTTTCCCAGTTATGCAAATCAAATGAAACAATTCCACTTGGTTTTTTTTTTAATATTATCATAGTCAGTAAAACTATTATAACTTTGTCAATTCTTAATGAAAATTAAATTTTAAAAATGATATGTAAAAGTGACAATGTATCTCACAAAACCTAGAAATAGTTATAATATATCATTTACATATTTATTGCAATATTAAAAATAACATATGTTAATAAAAAAATGGATTTGTAAAAACTTACAGATCCTAATTTGAAAGGCCAAATGATTTCCTTGAGAGAGGTTTGAAGGCTAAATTTAGCTAACAAGAGTCATTTAGATCCCTATTAAAAATATGCATACAAATACATAAGAATAAATACATATAAATTCCAATTCCTTGGCTAACATAAAAAACTTCCTGCAATAGATGTTAACAAAACTAGCTTAATTTTGAAAATAGACTCAAGATTTAAAAAACATAAAGGCATAAAAAAACTAGATAATCAAATACTAGATTGGCTCTGATACCATTTTTGAGTGTTCACCAAGTTCACTGAATCAATTGAATGCACTAGTTCACTGAACATGAGACAAGTAAATGCATAAGGTTGTTGAAATTAAATAAAATCATAATAAGAGAATTATTTCACAAGTTTAGAATAAAAAATTTATCATATTTCACCCAAGATCAATATATCTCATTCCACACCAAATACAAAATATAATATGCCATTAAATAGGCTAAGAAGAGGCATAAAGCCACATCTATTTGGCAATGTGAACACGGGTCAGTTACCAAAGGAATAATAAACCCATGTACTAGAGATAAGTCAACATTAGTTGGTGATGACAAGGAATACTCACCAACCCATTTGACCACAATTTACATATGTGGGTGTGAAAATAAATGATCTCATAAATCATCCTAAATAAGCAAATATCCACCTACGCACGATGAATAATACAAGTGAAGTAAAAACCTAAGTAAGGTGTCAAATATACACTAAAAATTATTATAGATATATGAGACAATGGATAAGTGTTATCATGTTTGATATAATCAAGATAGGTATCATGAAAGACTTAATGCAATGAAAAATATGGACTTAGAGGTTTGCAGACTTGTAGGTCTCTTTTTTTTGTGAAATGCAATGAACATATGCATTAGAGATGAGGTTCAGGGGCTAGATGAAATATGGGAGTGTAGGTACACTATTTTAATGCATGATTTAATGTTTATTTTCCTTCTCCAAATTCCTATACATTTGGACCTGAATGTCTATACCTCATTCACTCCATTCTCTCAATGAACTGTATGCTCTAAGGTGACTGTGTGAGTTTCAAAAGAGGAAAATGAAATATAAAAGTATATTTATGAGACCTAAATATATATAAAATTCATGGAGAGTCTCTAAAATGATTTTCCATATCTCCACTTGATTTCACCATCGGTTTATGGAATCCTAAGAGGACTCATTCCAACTACCACCTACAAATCAGTCTATGCCCTTGTGAAGAAGAGACCAATTAGTGTGGTATTTTATGGATATATAGGAGGTGTTAAATGTAATATATATGGTGAGTAAGTTAAGTGACTTTAATAGTTCCATTAATAATGTAATTCAATCCAAAAGAGTTCAATCTGGTGAACCTTACAGTCAAGACACCCTAATGACTACACACAGGCATATTACATATAAAAAGGATAAAATATGCATGTTATAATGGATGTAAGGTATTTAAGGGCCTTAATAGGGTCAAAATAAGCATGTTAATTATGAACACAATATAAAATAACTAAAATATCATGAAAATAAGTTACATCTTCAACTTATAGTCATATAGTCTCATGCACTTATAAGCAGAATGGTCAAATCTAAGCAACATGAGGTCTCAAGTCATATGGAGAACATATTAAAGTTTACATGTGATATGAATGAAATAAAGGAATAATATTCATTTATATTTTAAGCCTTACAATTTTCTCATTGAATTATTAAATTCTTTACGGCATTGACAAACCTCAAAGGCTAATTAGGCTTAACAGGCTTAAATGAAACACTCATAGACCTATACATGAATGTGTGGATAAATTACACATTTTGAAGGGATTTTTAAGATTTAAATCCTTATTAGGATGATAAATATGTTATAATGTTATTTCATAAGCTTGAACTCACTGGACAATAAATCAAATGCTTAGGTAAGTTGTTAGGGCTAAGAGTACAAGAAGGCTTATAAACCTTAGCATGAGCTAAAGGATGTTGTATAAGGTCTAGAGAGGAAAAATGGTAAAGAATACCATTAGGATATTTAAATATTTGTGTATTAAACCTCAATAATGTGTTTAAAATCAAAACCAAACTCCAAGATAGCTGTTCAAGCATAAATCTCTCTCTTGACCTCATAGTTGCAGGCCTACTGGCCCAGGAGGCATCTTCTCTTGCTCAAATATATAAATAAGAGTTATATGGGAAAAAAAGATAATTTGGAATGTTATATATCATTTTATATTCATAATTTTTGGTATTAGTTCATTAATTAAGGCCTTAAGCTTTATGAATAATCATTAAGATGATAAACATGTCTCAGATGCCAAGAAGACTAGAAATAACCCGATGGGAGAAATTAGCTTCCTAAGTGCCTAAAATGGATTGTATGACCTTTTAAATGACCTAAAAACCTTCATAACTCTATTTATAACATTATCAAGACATTTATTGACATGTTTAGGGTACAAAGTGTACAGAAGAGGGATAATAATGACTGTTTCAAGTTATTCAAAAACATGAAAACTTGTATCAGACCTTCAAACTAGACCTGGAGCATGATTAGGAGGTATTTGAAGTAAATAAAATTTTTATTTGTAGTTTCAAATTTGTGATCATTTATTGGAATGAAATATTATTTTTTAGGCCTAGAGACCTAATTGAGGGCTAATTGAAGAGAGAAGTAAGTGGAGTAAGTGCACTTGCATTTAATTTTTAGTCATGAAATTTTGTACAAAGTTGTAAGATCATACTAGGTACTCAAAAATATGCTTATTTTTGCAATATCAACTGTAGAATGTTCTGTATAAGTAAATTTGCATGTTTTGAGGGTTACAAGGAATTGAGAACAAGTATGGGCTTAGGTGTGAACTAAAGTGTTGGAGAGTGTTTAATGCATCCAAAGGGATTAACTCAAGTTTGTTAAGATTGAGAGAGGCCTCTCATGGAGAGAGGTTATATCCATGAGGATAAGACCAAGATTTGAGGATTTTGAGCAAAGAAAGGCTTAGTGAGACTAATGGGTTCAAAACACCTAAGATGATATGATCACTATTATGATGTCAGTATAAGAAGGTTATCAAACTAATGCAAGGTGTCAATAACATGAGAAAATGGTAGTTTAAGGTGATTTTATTACTGAGTGCCACTTATCACTTTCAAATCTAAGAGGAGAGAAATTTCAAGAAAAAATAAGATGTGTCAATCAAAGAGATAAACTCTTATGCCATTTCCAAGATGAAGCGTTATCAAGAAGGAAGCACATGTCATTGAAGACATTATGAAAATGTTATTCAACCTCTTTCTTGATTGTAACTTTTTCATGATGATTGTCAATGATTCTCTCCTATGCCACTTCTCTCTCTCTATCTCTCATTCTCTATAAATGCAACATTGTTTGAATTTGTAAGGATCCTCCACCCAAGTATAGAAAACCCCTACTCATTTATATGCCTTTGATCAATGAAATACTACTATTTTAACTCTTTATATTATTGTACTTAGTGTGTGTGCATGGATGGTTGATCTTGTCAAGTGATTTGATTAGTCTTCATTTGCATGTTATCCTATTATGACACATATATGCAGTTTGAATTTTTCTTTTACATGTCATGTGAAGTGTGTAAACATAGTGCAAGGGTTGAGTGAGTATGTCTCTTCATTAGTGTCATCCTTGACCTCTTGATTATTCCTCTTAGCCTAAGTATCTATCATAACCTCTACATTTAAATGTTGATGTGAGAGATTCATATTAGGAGAAGTGTATGCTAAGGTTAATCTCATGGTCTACATGTGCACATGTAGTTGATTAGTAAATAATCCATTGATTTGGTGTATCACCCATTTAGTTTTATTTCATGTTATCCCTTACCATTTCCTTTGAAATGTATTAGTTTATTGGGCCTAATTAATACATCAAGGGGAGCTACCCTTATAATCTGGAGGTTTGGTCCACTTAGAGGTCAACCATAGCCTAGGACCAATCTCATTTCATAGCTCAAGTTGAGAGGGATTGAATCACCCTCTAAAGAGTGAAAATTTGAGATATAATAGTAATCATCTCTAACTTTACGCTATTTTGGTAGATATAAGTAGCATAAGTAATGGATTTTAAATATGTTTCTCTTTCCATGCATTAGAGATTTACCTATACATAACTTAATTAGGATTATCTTATGCATGATTAATTTTTATCACTCCCCACTTTAGTCCACAAGATTTGGTCAGCACTAGATTTTATTTTAAATTTACTTATCATTTAATTTGTTAATATGAAAATATAGGACCTAGTTATGGTTATTGCATGGTGTTACTTGACTAGAGGCTTTGGAACCCTCTATTGTGATATCATTATGGTAATAGATCCCTTGGTTAGGTCTAACATTTACATATTGGTCATGACCCTAAATAACTAATTTATCAACAATAAAAAGTGTAAGTAGGATTTATCTTCTTAGATCTAAGATTGATTTATAGATCAGTTGCATTTTCCTTTGCATACATAACCCACCTCTTCAATCTTCCTTGATAGGCCTGTAGGTCTCCATTAGGCCTATCAAATTTGGGTGTATTTATTAAGAGTGAATTTATCTCTTTTGTACTACAAACCCATTCAACACTTCCTTTTGATTGTTCCAGACCTTTCATGATCTTCAATTCTCATATCAATGCAAGGTCTACCTCACTTTACTCATTTTCCCATACAAACTTCTAGGTGTCCTTTTAATCTCTAGATTATTATGGTTTATTTTAAAGAGATTTAATGATGGTTTTCACTATTTTAAGTAATAAAAGACATTTTAAGCCTCTCAAGGTTTTTTTTCATTTCTCATATCCATTTTTAACTCCATATTAGGTACACAAAGTCATTTTCTACAACTCTTAGTAAGTAGACATGTAGGTCTCTATTAGGACTAGTGATCTATTTCTTATGTTTTGCTCACTCTGAGCCTATATAGATAATGATGATATTTTGGGAGTATCATTCTATTTTTTTAACTTTCTCCATACCCTCTACAAATTATTTAGGCTCTTACACTTGGACCTCATGCATAAACATGCTCATTTCTCTATTTTGCCTTGTGGACTACACACAGTCATGCCTAAGATGTATGATCATGATTTTATTTACAATTTGAGGAGATTTATTATAGTGGGAGGCCAATGTATTATTTTAGGAACACCTAGAGTGAGTAGACCTTCAAAAATAACAAGAACCCTTCTTGTAACTTAATTGTGACATGCAATCAATGAAAGAAGAACTTATTCTTGTTAGATGCACATGTATACATGATGTATTTTATTGGTTTTGGTAATATTGAGGATATTTTAATATAATTAAATGTTATATACACATTATTTTATGTGTCTTATGATTTTTATCAAATGAGACAAATTTGAAACATCAAAAATGTCTACTTAGACTTATAAACCTTGAAAGTATACTCTTCAAGATGGTCATGTTAGAGGTACAATCATTGAGAGCCAGGGTGCATCAATGAGCCTAGAATCATCTAGCTTAAATTTAAATATTTACAAACACTTAACCAATTATCACAAGCATTCATGAAACATACACATCATTCATAGTAATTAGTAAGAGAGATAATGCAAGATTAAGCATATAATGCATGACATACATGGGAAACCCTCTTGGGGGAGAAAAACCACTGGAACATAAAATTTTAATAATGTATTATAATAACAAAAACCAACTTATACTAGATGAAACTGATTAAGGAACTATAATCTCTATTTAGTGAGACTACAATCCCACAAGATACTACAACACTTATCTAGTTGAGTTACAATAATAACTAGAATTTTAGCAAGTTTCACCTCGTAAGAAGGTTGAAACCCCATTATATTCTAATATTCCACAACAACACCTATGAACACATCCACCTGTTAACTTATGTCTTCAACACCTGATGATGGAGCTTTGATTATCACTCTTCAGCTTCACTCATACTCAATTTGTAAGAGCACTATTTTGCCAACAAAATTATGACCAATAGGTCATACAAATAGTCCTAAATATATTATTCTCTTAAAATCATCCATATGTCACTATACCCCTCCTTCACTCCACAATTCACACACACAAACCTCTCTCAAATCACTCCTAAGTCTCTCACTCAAGTCTAGAAATCACCATCTTTGATTTCCCTATTTATAGAGCATTTATGATCAAGACCATCTTGATCAGCCATTAGGAATGCCTTAACCCTTAATTAATCTATCTCATTGAGACACATCTCAAAAAAATCTTCATATATCAACCATAGCATCTATATGTCACCCTTAAGAAGCTACACCTTTTCATAAGGCCTTTGTAGCCTTTATAGGTCTCATGGAGACCTATTCACCCATTTATCATTTCATCGATCAAAAAAAGATAACATGACTACTTTAAAATACATTTTTCCACTCCTTATGTCCCTTTTGAAATCCTCAAATTATCATAGTCATATTTTCTCATCTTTGTGTATGCTCAAAAAACTCAAACATTGACCTGGTGCACAAGAACATTATGAAAAAACACACAATTAAATTATTAACCTTTTTTCATAAAAAAATATAAATTTTTCAAACATTCAAGGACCATAAATATCATCCTCATAGAGTCTAAAAAACTCCCAAATATCTAATTCATAATGAGTTATCAAAATAACATCAACACAAGCTCAAACATCTTTCTCGGGTTACTTGTAGAACACAGTTGAACACATAGTCATCTTTGGATCACCATAATGTTGACTATAAAAAAATTAAGACCACCTAAATAGGTTCAATGGATGTTACATGGATTACTTTTCATATTTTCTTTTTACTTCAAGAAATTTCTCTTGTATCAAAAGTTATGGATGAAATACAGAGCACTATTTTTCCTTTGTTAAATTCAAATATTCAAATGACAATGGTCACAGTTAAATTTCAACCACTTGCATTCATCTCATGATCTCACTCATCTTGGAAAATTACACACCATTTATATTATTTTAAGTTTCTCATTCTTTAACTTATACATGGGTTATTAAACATTGAACATGTAGACCACTTTGATTTACCATGTACCATAGATTTTCAACTGTATGATCACATGCTCAGCGTTGATCTTTATCGTTTACCTTTGCTCATTAATTAAATAATGTGAAATTATTACAATATATTTACTTCCTAACATATTTTATCAAACATGATTTCTTGATCTTACTCAAACTTTAACTTGTGCAGAAATGACTAAGTATGGGATCCATTGAAATATGCCTAAAAGGCCAATTTTGCAAGTCATAACCTTTGCCTCACTCACATGCATGTTCAAAAATTTGGACCATATGATATCCTAACATATGAGAAACCAACCATATAAAAAAATTATCTTTAAACCTTCATATAAGTTGGATATATTTCCATTAAAATTCCTTCTCAAAATCTTCTATCACAAAGCCAACTATGCTTAGAACTTGCCTATGAGGCCAACTTTGTTCTTGCATAAATTTCATTGCACTTAGTCGCATGATTTGAAATTTAGTGAATAATACCCTCTCACATAGGATATTCTATCCATATATCAATATTCTCTTTAAACCTTCACATGTGTGAGATATGATGTTAACAAATTTCTTACTCGGCTTTATTTGAATATAGAAAACATTGTCAAAATACTTGGGAGCCTAACTTTACACATGCATATCTTTTGTCGCACTACATTGTATGACGTAAAAATTGATGCATAATATATAGGCATAAAAATTAATAAACCCATATGATCATCTCTTCCTAAAATTTCAACACGTGTGAGATATGCTACCATAAAAATGCTTACTCAACTCTTGCTTGCCTCATGCAAATTTGACTATGGGAAAACACTATCAAAATACCTAGGAGCCCAACTTTACACCCACAAATATTTTTAATGCACTTAGGTACATGAACTAGGATTTAGAATATATAAGAACTAGGCATAGTACTAAATAAACCCATGTGACCATTTCCTCCTGACTCATCCACATGTGGCAATGGTGATGTCATCAAATTGCCTACTCAGATTTTTTCCACTGGACCCAAAGTGTCTAGATTAAAAATATGAACTACTAGATGAATTCTACTCATGCACACAAGCACTCAAATCATATTTGACCTCTTATACGACCCCTTACACATCCTGAAATCACCATACTCATCCGTAAAATCTCTAACCATGCTAAAATTAAAGATCAACCAAACCCTCTTCAAGCATAGTAAGACAAGCACATTGCACACTTTTTCATTGTCACTTGGACTATCAAGGTACTTCATCCACTCATCTGGACACCTCCGTGACATCACCAAGACATCATTGACAATTCTTAAATAGGTCATTATTGAAGCACCAAAATTTAATAGGCACTAGAAAACCTCTTGAAGACCCTATGGATAATGAAGAATGTATAGGTACATTAAGAAGAACCATCACTTACATGTACTAGATCCTCTTAGAGACATCAAAACCTTGAATTGTAAACTAATAACATCATCATTCTTGAAGAATACTACTCATTTATGACCAAAACAATTGTGAAATGTGATTAGAAAGAGTAAAATATGACTGAGGAGGGATTTTAGGGAGTCACACAACCTTCATTTATTATAAACAAGATCACAATTTCATGTAAATTCCCAAAACTAAGACTATATGGTTCAGATAGGGTTTTAGACTTGCATAGCATCTTAGTGATTATTCATAAATGAGTGGAGTTCAAACTAAGAACCAATACCATAAATCTAAAGGCCATTAGTACCCCATCCTCTACCCAAAATCCTAGGCTCCCTCTATTTATCCTTTGTACATAATGAACATGTGAAACTACCCTTTGTGAGGCTACTAGGAATTTTGATGGAGCACCTAATGCAAAATTTGGTTTGAAATGGTTTTTCCTATCTTGTCCAAACATGATTATATCTTGATGGATCCTAGGTAATGTATTAAAGCATTATTATCCTCCTTTATCTTTTATCACCTTCTCATATTCCTTTTAATAACATTACAAAATGGACAAGAAAGCATTTTTAAAATGGTATAACATTAGAAGGAGATATTTGACTTTATTTAAGGCATTTATATGGACCAAGTGAGTGTAGGATGACTTAGAAACCTATGACATGATCAAAAAATACCATCTAGACCTTGACTACCTTTTAAACTAACTTGAAACATATCATGAGGTGACTAAATAGGCATAAATAAACATGAGTCATTACCTTAAACTTGTCAAAGTTACCTTTAACTATGCTAGTAAGACCTTAAAAAGACCATTTCAGGAACATTACAAGACTAGGATAGATATTGACAAATTTAATAAGCCCTATGAAGGAAGTTTTGAATTATAAGTGTTGACATTTTATCCTGGAGAAAAAAAATGGTCAACAATTTGGTGATTCATAAGGGTAGCATGTCTGTAATGCTAATAGAATAGTATCCTTGTCCTTTCATTGGGAAAAATATTTTCTTACACTCAACTAATAATTGATATGTGACCTTGAACTTGGTTATGAGACCCTTGAACAAGCAAGGATACTTGATTTATCCTCCTAAACACATGAAAATAAAGAACAACACATACATCAAGGCTAAAACAAGACAATGCACCACACTTGTGCTAACTAGAACTTAGGGGAAACAAGACAAGAAAATACAAAACACAACTAACTTGCATATCTTCTTCCTCTTGGATAAAAGGGGAATTTTTTGAGATATTTTGCTCCATGAGATGAAAAAAGTTTTAAATCGAGATACTTCTTGAATGTGACGTTTTATGATTCATACCTCTTGATTTTCAACCTCCTTAGCATATTCTCAAGTGAGTCAACAATAATAAGCATGTATACAATGAAGATTAACTCACCATGATCTTCAATTTATACTTCATATTATTATCTATGTTTGGTAATGTTGAAGAGTTACAATATGATCATACCATGATTTATAAAGGCAACAGATCTACCCCAAATTTTATTTATATTTTCTCCTCAAACTCTATCTCTTTTTCATCTTGAAGAGTGTCATATTTATTTTTCATTATTGCTAGCTACTGTAGCTTTTCAATAAGCTCCAAATATTACTTCAGATCCTAATCCAGGTACTATTGAGATATGATTTTATTGAAATTATTTTAAATGCATTCTTCACACTTAACAACCATCTTAGCAACCTCTTGATGAGTTGTAGGTTCATTGAGGTCTTCAAATTTTTCAATGTAACAACCCACCTAGTTGTTCTTAGAAAATGCAGTAATTTTTTTTTTTAAACTAAATAATGAATATTCATTTAACCAAAGTTACTAGAATACTTTAGTCAATTATATAATCATCAAATTCAAGTAGTAACAATTTCAACATTCCAATACTGCAAGCAATAGAATAAAATGAATGATACAAAAAGTTTAATATCACACTAGGGACATTAGCACAATCTGAATTTCCATACTAAGTACTAGTACTAATTTAAATAGTCACATGGATTGATATGCAATCAAGATTACCATAAACTATCCTAAGGATCTAGCCTTGATGCCCCACATAATCTTGGGTAGCCTACATATCCACTCCTAAAAATTAGGGTTCGATGTAATTTTCTTTTCAATTATGATGGTCTCCTCCATGAGACATCACCATCAAAGGGATTGACACTCTAAGCCAAATAGGGGACAACTAATCATGACATAGGTGAGCTTTTAAAGCTTAGGTCTATAATCCCATATCTAAGAGACATACTCTTATCATAACATCCTACTAATCTAGGCTTGTCTACTTACCCAAGCACTCTCAAATAAAAACCTAGATAAAAATAATGATGAAGGAACCCACATTTCTAGTTCCATAGAAAATCGCATGTAAGACACAGTTAAGTATATAGCTATAAAACATAATATTCAAAATTAACATTCATTTAAACTCATAAGATTATATGCACACACACATTTTGACCTACTAACTAATATAAACATATTACTCAAGTAATAATCATAAATCATTTGAATAGTCAATTTAGATATGAGTCTATATATATAGCTACAGTATGTACTACCTAGTATATACATCTAAGTTGAAATATCCTATGATATCCCATGCTATCATAGTTCATGATCACTCTACCCAAACATTAATAATCCTAGCTTATATATTTATTTAGGTATGGGTCAAGATATAATGAATATAGTATGCACCAAAAGGGTACTTTTTGGACTGTAAAACTCTATGACATTACATACTATCATAGGTCTTTATGTTTGAGTATCTAACTTAACACCAATAACAATCTTTCACCCAATCATAATAATAAAGTAAGTTAGGATTATACTATTTGAGTATACCTTCAAATAACAACCCAAAGAGAACATAAACTCTAGGTACACCTCATGATGCACTATGGTATTTTAAAAATGTCTAGTCACTTGCACATTTAACTTTCTCATGAAATATATTGCATACAAGTTTTCATTTTTACAAGATGTGACAAACTTGATCTTGTCGATAAATTTCCATAACAGTACTATGCTATATAAAATCTATTTGCTTTCACTAGTATTTATAGTAGATGTCATACTAAGTAAAACCTATCAAAGCTAGATACTATGCCTATGCTCACTTCTTGAGCTACCATATATATCTGTAATGTCACCTACATATGTAGAATCAATGCTAAACATAGTTCTACTAAAGGTATAAATATTTACTCAATAGTTCATCATATGAATGCATATAAGGAAAATGTACAAATACATTCTTTTATTACAAAGAGAAGACTCAATTTTCTTTACAACCCTATCACTTACCTCAAATATGTATAAGCTAGGACTATTGATGTTCAATATCATTCTCATGTCCTCCTATAATTCCACACTATAAATTTTAACTCTCATATAGAAAGGGTATCAAATAGTTTATATACCACTAAGTAAATCCAAATCATGATATTATCCTCTCATGTATAATATCTACATAAAGATGGGTTACATAACCATAAAGTAAGTATGTTATGGTTCTTGATTTAAAATTCCTTATATAATCATACCATCTAGGTATACGTATCAAAGGATTTTAACATCATAAATGTAATAGTAAATATCAATAAATATTACTCAACGTGCTTGTACATCCATGTGCTATAAGATTCTACTACATAAAGTGTATCATAAAGAAAATATATTTTAACTATGATATCACACAATATGCAAATCATACATATAAATTGACAATGTTACCCAAGTTTTTAAATAACATTGGTCATCCAAATTAGTCAAATTCATAACACATAACTTGATCGATTTATCCATACCCATCCAAGTTTTAAAAACCATCTCACTACTTGACTGTATCATTAATGTGGCCCCATAATATACAAATAAAATAAATAATCCAAAGCGTAAGTTCACCAAATGGATAAACTAATCTAAGGATCATTAACACATACATGTAATATCTGATATAAATAAGCATACATCGACAAAACCATGCCAACCAATTATGACAAGAAAAGTCTATATTAACTTATCTATTAGAGATAATGAATAATTCAATTATTTGAATATAATAATTATATTTAAGAAACAAATATCTTTCTAGCATTTCCTAAAATGGTTAAGTTGACTTCCTCTAAAACTATCAAAATTATTGAACGGCTTTAATTATCATTTTTTCATAATTTTTAGATAATACAAAATATGTATTACCACAAATCATCATTTTCAAATATATTATTATAGTTTTATTATAATCTTTATAATATTTTCATTGCATATATAAATAAAAACCTTAAATATTAAAAAATGATATGATTTCCCTTGCCCCTGGACAATTTACTTATGAGGTTTAAAATAATTTTGACAACCAACTTGCATGCCACAAGGCAATTTATTTATATCTATCTCAACAAATTTCATTAACGATATGATTTTTAAGAGGAAAAATCTATGTTATAATTATATCAAGGGATCACACTTTTATAATTTTTTGATTATATATATCGTTATAACATAATGTTTAAAATTATATAAATTATATTCTCTTAAATTTCTAAATTAATTAAATAAATAATCATATTGATTATATATCAACTATATATGTTATATTAAAACCATATTAATTATATATTAATGCATATAAATTTCAAACCATATTTATTAAATATTTAAACATATAAATTTTTAAACCAACTAAAATTTGGGTCTCCCACTATGATCCAAAGGATTTTCACCCTTCATGTGGTTCAAGATAACTAATTAATATAACTTTTAATGGTATTATTATTTTACCATGGGATATATATATTTAATTAATTAATATCTTATTTAATGGTATGTTTTTAATCTACCATTGGATATTTTATTCCAAAAAATATACTATTCTCACTCCTGCATGGATAGTTATTTAAAATAGTCATGGGGTATATTTTTAATTCTTTATCCCATAAATCAAGAATCCTACCATTATTATATTATCAAAAAGATATAAAGATTCTTATAAAGAATTGATGTGGTAGTTTAATCATGGGTTATTTAAGATAAGCATGGTTGCATGTTTTCTTTTAAATCTAAGTCTTTATTCTACCAAAGAAATGTAGAATTAATTTCTTGGAGGTTTGTTAAACTCCACTTTATTTTCCCCACTTGCAAAGAATCATACGGTTGATAGAAATATATTTGGTTCTTGATTTATTTTAGTAGGGAGATTATGTTTTTATTTTTGTGGAGATTTACATGCATATTAATCTTTTTTTTTTAAATTATCCCAAGTCTTTAACTCTAAGATTATTCAAATATAATGTGGTATTTGATTTGAACAATTTTATTGCATGGTAATCTTTATTTACCAAGAAATTGCAAATCTTGATCTTGCATTACTAATCTTGATCTTGGTTGAATTAACGAAAAGAAAAGAATAGAAATTGATATAGTAAAATACTATTTTTTTTACATGCATAGACTTCTTCCAAAGGTTTTTAAACCATGATAATATAATAAAAATAATTCTAGAAGGAGGCAATAACTATTGTTTATAAATAATTTATATGGTAAGAACGTTAGTACTCCTAGTCAAAAGGCTACTTTGAAAGATTTGATCCAGGGACGTTGATAAAAATTATTACATGAAGGCAATGAGATAATGAGGGCAAAGGGGTAATGAGAAATGAAATAACTATAGCTTACAAATACATTAAAATATATTTAATGTGCGGGAAGTAACAATAACTTGAAGTGTATTTAAGGTAAAGGGGAAGTTTTGGGTTTGTTGAAGACATCCATTTTAAATTGAAAGAACTGGTATTTTAGAAAAGAATGGAGGTAAGAAAAAAATAAGGAGAGACTACAATATATAATTTTCATAGGATTTCTTATAGATTTTTTCTATTGTAAAAGAAATACTATGTAAATATATATTAAATCTATAATCCTTGATTCTTTCATTAAAATATACTTCATTAAATAATTGTAGTACCTAGCTAGTACATTTTTTTATTTGTTACTGGCCAAATTTCCCCTTCTTGTTTCCCAAAGCATTCTTTTTTTTCAACTTTTGCTTTCCTTTCCCATATATCTTTCGTGTCTTCTCCTATGTGTAAATTCTTCCCTTTTTCTTTCCTTAATACTTTTTTTTTACTCCCCATTTCCTTTTTTCATGCCACTTAAAACCAAATCTATAGGCTTTGTTCCCCATAATTAACTAGAATTCCACTAGTAATTATCCGTTAAAATCTTCTATAGGCTTTGTTTCCCATAATTAACTAGAAGTCCCATTAGTAATTATCTGTTAAAATCTTTATCTATCACTCTTGATTTTTTCAAATTAATAATAAGATAACTCAACTTCCCTTTTCTAAGTAAAGTCATCATAATATTTCAAGCATTACTAATAATCAATTGTTACTAATATTTAAAGTATATGTTCATCCTAGTGTTTCATTAAGATTTATCCACATTTAATTAACATAATTGAAATGTTAAATATCATAAATCAATTAGTCTAATATAATAATTAAATAATTTAATATTATAATAAATCATCCTAGTGTTTCATTAAGATTTATCCACATTTAATTAACATAATTAAAATGTTAAATATCATAAATCAATTAGTCTAATATAATAATTTAATAATTTAATATTATAATAAATCTTAATTTCTACAAATTAAATATAACATTTTTATTATTTTTAATTTTTTATTGAAAGATGTATTAATGACACAATTTAAGGAACATGATAGAAATTATCTCACTACATAATAATCATTATAACTAATTTCAAATCCATATATTGAAAGGTACAAACATAGGGTGAAATAAGAATGTGACATCCTCCCCCTTAAAATTGGCCATTGCCTCAATGACATAAAAGTTCTGAAAGACATTAGAATTTATCACCATATAAACATAGTATCTATTATCATAGCATGTAAATAACTACAAATTTTAACTTAAAAATTTGTATTAGTGCACTCATTTAATATTATTCATAGAGTATCAGTCCCACAAGACCCTATTGGTGACATTTTCTATTTTCCAATTTAGTTTTACAAATGTTACTTATGCTAAAATGGTTTAACATGACCACCCTGAAGTCTAACATCTTGGAAAAAGTCTTAATAACTTTCCAAATACATATAAAATCATCACATAAATTTAAAAAAATAACCAAAAAAAGTTCCAAAATTTTTCCAGTCCCTTGGCACATCTCTCCAACCTAGAGAGTGTATTTCTCAAATTGGAGAAATGTATTAAGGGTAGCTGGCAAAGATAATGTGTATATGTTAATATTATCGCTACTCCATATAGCATCAAATAAGTATAACATATCAATATTGTCCTAACTTAATCAAAGCTCCAAAAAAGTATGATGATGAATAAGAACTGGTAAAAATGTATACAATCATGGAATAAACATCCACATGGAACACCATCCAGTATGCATGCATATGGCCATATGACTAAATTTGATAAGTTTTGAATATCAAATCCCATATTTGACAAGTTCATCTATTGGATCCAACTCAGTACCAATAATTTGACTCAATGTGAGGTTAAGTAGGATATCATCCTATCACTTAGAACTCACATTCTTAATTCATCACTCTTCCCTTGGGTCTCTATGACTTGATGATCCCTAACTAAAAATGTGCATGAGGCTCAAAGAAACATAATCTATACTAATAGATCATAAAAATCATTACTATATGCCATAATATTTCCATATGTACTAGCATACATATAAGAAAATCATACAATCATCCCGAGATTGTATTAAGTTACTACTAGCTACACATAACTAGTATCATAATTTCATAACTTAACCTATTATATAAATAATCTCATAATTATCATAACATACTTGGACAAAGGATTATATTGCCCTTCAACCTTATAAGTGAGACCATGTCTCTTACTTTCACATCAAAGCATACAAGTTTAAAATTTTATCTCTACCCTTACAAAGATGTTTTGTACATCTAATACCTTACTTGCTCTCGATAAAAAGGTACACATACTACTCTTCAAAATAACATGTTTTAAAAAGAGAATAATATTAGTCTAACAAAGGTAGATAATAACATTCTAATTATAATTAGTTGTAATTAATATAAATCCATTACTAGCCACTCCTCATGGTCAAGTTTACATTTTAGATAAAATAGTAACTCTATAAAATTACAAGTAGAAAGTAGAGAGATACCGTCTTAAAATAAAACTTTTTACATATCCTCATATAGTAAAATATAACACTGCAATCCATGTTACATACCAAATTACAAGAGTAGAATCATAACCTATTTCCTCAACTGGAAAGTTATATTAACCACAAGGATGCAATAATCCATTCAATTCTACAACTTTTCTCAATAAGAAGTAGGAAACACAATCCCATAAAATTAATGGAAAAGAGATTAAACAACATTTCAAAATAGATTTTTACTTAAGAAAACACTAAATCAACATCTTGAAAATATGAACTTTTTTGGTAGCTTAAAATGATGTACAAGTAGAATGCGAATAACAACTCACCTCTAAGCTAACAAAGAGAGATGATAATTCTTCTCAAGTATATATAAATAAATAAATAAATAAGGATGCTAATCTACAACTCCTAACACAAATAAATTTTTAATCAAGCCATCTGTAATCAACTAAGGAAATTCTCATTCCTAGTTTTTATGTAAGCAAGACACAAAATGAAAGCATATATATATATATATATATATGAGAAGCACTCCATGCATGTCAAACATAAATGTAAGTGGTGAAGGTGATTCGATCACCAAGAAATATGTAGTCATACTCGAGGTGTTCAATCAAAAGATCAAAAAATATGGTAGGAAACTCTTGTTTACAACTCAAGAACCAAGATATATACTCTCCTGCCCATACACCTTATAAAACCATCACCAATGAGACACTTAATAAACCCATACTTTTATAACTCTAAGGGGTTATGAATGCTCTTAAGGTACCCATTTAATGTACCACACATTTTTTCAAATTCTCTTTTTTGACAAATAGAAGATATAAAAATGGTAATGGACTTATTAGGTCTTAGAGTTCAAGCCTAAGCTCTGATACCACATGTAACAATCCGTCTAATTGTTCTTAGAAAATGCAATAATTTTTTTTCAAAAGTAAATAGCGAACATTCATTCAACCATAGTTTCTAGAATACTTTAGTCAGTCATATAATCTAATCAGCAACTTCAAGTAGTAACAGTTTCAACATTCTAATACTGTAAGAAATAAAATAAAATAAATGATACAAAAAATTTACTATCACACTAAGGACAATAGCACAATCCAAATTATCATACTAAGTATTGGTACTAATTCAGCCAGCCACATGGATTGCTATGCATTCAAGATTATCCTAACCTAGCCTAAGGATCTAAACCTGATTCTTCACACAATCTTGAGCAGTCTACATATCCACTCCTCAAAATCAAGGTCTGATGTAGTTCTTCTTTCAATTGTGATGATCTCCTCCATGAGACATCACCATTGAAGGGATTGGCACTCTAAGCCAAATAGGGGACAACTAATCATGACACATGTGAGCTTATAAATCTTAGGTCTATAATCCCATAGCTAAGAGACACACTCTTAGCATAACATCCTACTAGTCCAAGCTTGTGTGCTTACCCAAATACTCTCACATAAAAAACTAGATATAAGTAATGATGAAGGAACCTATATTCCTAGTTCCATAGAAAATAACATGTAAGACATAGCTGATTTTATATCTATAGCACTTAATAATCAAACTTAACATTCATTTAAACTCACAAGATTGTATTCATGTACACAGTTTGTCCTACTAGTTGATATAAACATATTTCTCAAGTAATAATCATAAAATCATTTGAATAGTCAATTTAGGTATGAGTCTATTTATATGCATCTATTGTGTGTACCACCTAAGTATATACATCTAAGCTAAAATATCTTATGATATCCCATGCTATCATAGTTCATGATCACTCTACCCAAATATTAATAACTGTAACTTATATATTTATTTAGGTATGGGTCAAGATATAATAAATATAGTATGTAGCACTTGGGTATTTTTCATACTATAAAAATCTATGACATCCCATACTATCATAGGTCTTTGTCTTTGAGTATTTGGCTCAACACCAAAAACAATCTTACACCCAACCATAATAATAAAGCAAGTCAAGATTATACTATCTGAGTATACCTTCAAATAACAATCCAAAGAGAACATAAACTCTAGGTACACCTCACAATGCACTATTTTATTATAAAAATGTCTAGTCACTTACAAATTTAACTTTCTCATGAAATATACCACATACAAATTTTCATCCTTACAATATGTGACAAACTTGATCCCATCGACAAGTTTGCATAACAGTAATGTGATACATAAAGGCTATTTGCTTTCACTGGCATTTATAGCAAATGTCATATTAAGGAAAACCTATCAAGGCTAGATACTATGCCCACGTTCACTTCTCAAGCTGCCAAATATATCTATGATGTCACCTACATATACATAATTAGGGATAAATGTAGTTCTACTAAACTATTAAAGGTATAAATGTTTACTCAATAGTTCCTCATACGAATGCATATAAGGAAAAGGTACAAATACATCCTTTATTACAAAGAAAAGACTTGATGGTCTTTACAACCCTATTACTTACCTCAAATATGTATAAGCTAGGACTATTGATGTCCAACATAATTCTCATGTCCTCCTATACTACCACACAATCAATTTTAACTCTTAAACAGAAAGGGTATCAAATAGTTTATATACTGCTAAGTAAATTCAAATCATGATATTATCCTCTCATGTATAATATCTACATAAAAATGGGTTACATAACCATAGAGTAAGTATGGTATGGTTCTTGATTCAAGATTCCTTATATAACCATACCATCTGGGTATATGTATTAAAGTATTTTAACATCATACATGCAATAACAAATATCAATAAATATTTCTCGACATGCTTGTGCATCAATGTGTTGTAATATTCTACTACACAAAGTGTATCGTAAAGAAAATATATTTCAACTATGATATCACATAATATGCAAATCATACATATGAACTGACAATGTTAATCTAACATTACTTTGGCCCAAGTTTTTAAATAACATTGGTCATCTAGATTAGTCAAATTCATAACACATAACTTAATCAGGTTATCCATACCCATTTAAGCTTGATAAATTGTCTCACTGCTTGGTTATGTCATTAATGTGGCCTCATAATATACAAATCAAATAAATAATCCAAATCATAAGTTCACCAATTGGGTAAACTAATCTAAGGATCATTAACACATACATGTAATATATGATATAAATAAACATACATCAACGAAGCCATGCCAACTAATTATGATAACAAAAGTCTATATTAACTTGTCTATAAGAGATAAAGCATAATGCAATTATTTGAATAGAAGTACATTTAAAAAACAAATGTCTTTTTGGAATTTCCCAAAATGGTTTGCTTTACTTCTTCTAAAACTATCAAAATTATTAAAAGGCTCTAATTATCATTTTTTCATAATTTTTAGATAACAAAAAATATGCATTGTCATAAATCATCATTTTCAAACATATTATGATAGTTTCCTTATAAGATTTATAATATTTGCATTGCATATATAAAGAAAACCCCTAAATATTAAAAAATTATATGATTTCCCCTGCCCCTGGACAATTTACATATGAGGTTTAAAATATTGCCGACAACCAACTTGCATGCCATGGGACAATTGATTTATATCTATCTCAACAAATTTTATTAATGATATAGTTTTTAAGAGGAAAAATCTCTATTATAATTATATCAAGGGATCACACTTTTATAATTTTTTGATTATATATTAATCGGTATAATATAATGTTTAATATTAAGTAAATTATTTTTTTTCAAATTTCTAACTTAATTAAATAAATAATCATATTGATTATATATCAACTATATATGTTATATTAAAACCATATTAATTATATATTTGTGCATATAAATTTCAAACCATATTTATTAAATATTTAAACATATAAATATTTAAACCAACTAAAATTTGGGTCTCCCACTATGATCTGAAGGATTTTCACTCTTCATGTAGTTCAAGATAATTAATTAATATTTCATTGAATGGTATTTTTGTTTTACCATGGGATGTTTATTGAATTAATTAATATCTTATTTAATGGTTTTTTTAATCTACCATTGGATATTTTATTCCCAAAAATATATTATTCCCACTCCTACGTGGATAGTTATTTAAAATAGTCATGGGCTATATTCGTAATTCTTTATCCCATAAATCAAGAATCCTACCATTCTTATATTGTCAAAAAGATATAAAGATTCTTTTATTATAATTTTTTATCCCATAAATCAAGAATCCTACCATTCTTATATTCTCAAAAAGATATAAAGATTCTTTTATTTTAATTCTTTATCCCATAAATCAAGAATCCTACTATTCTTATATTATCAAAAAGATATACATATTTTTTAAAGAATTGATGTGGTAGTTTAATCATGGGTTATTTAAGATAAGCATAGTCACATATTTTCTTTTAAATTTAAGTCTTTATTCCACCAAAGAAATATAGCATTGAATTCTTGGAGGTTTGTTAAAAAAAATCATTGAAATATTTTAATTCTTTACTCTCATAAGTTAAACTCCACTTTATTTTCTTCACTTATAAAGAATCATACGGTTGGTAGAAAGATATTTGGTTCTTGATTTATTTTAGTGGGGAGATTATGTTTATATTTTGGTGGAGATTTACATGTATGTTAATCTTTTTTGTTAAAGATTATCCCAAGTCTTTAACTCTAAGATTATCCAAATATAATGTAGTATTTGATTTGGATAAGTTTATTGCATGGTAATCTTTATTTACCAAGAAAGTGCAAATCTTGATCTTGAATTGTCAATCTTGATCTTGGTTAAATTATAGAAACGAAAAGAATGGAACTTGATATAGTAAAATACTATTTTTGTTAGATGCCTAGACTTATTTCAAAAAAATTTAAACCACGATAAGATAATAACAATAATTCCAAAAGGAGGAAATAACTATTGTTTATAAATAATTTATATGGTAACAATGTCAATACTCCCAGTCAAAAGGCTACTGCAAAAGATTTGATCCAGGGATGTTTTGTAACAATTATTACATGAAGGCAATGAGGTAATGAGGGCAAAGGGGTAATGAGAAATGAAATAACTATAGCTTTAAAATACAATAAAATATATTTAATGTGCAAGAAGTAAAAATAACTTGAAGTGTATTTAAGGTAAAGAGGAAGTTTTGGGTTTGTTGAAAACATCCATTTTAAATTGAAAGAATTGGTATTTTAGAAAATAAGGGAGGTAAGGAAATAAAAATAGGAAGAGACTAAAATATATAATTTTCATATGCTTTCTACAGGATTTTTTATAGAGTTTTTCTATTGTAAAGGAAATACTATGTAAATATATATTAAATATATAATCCTTGATTCTTTCATTAAAAAATACTTCATTAAATAATTATAGTACCTATCTAGTATGATTTTCCATTTGTTACTGACCAAATTTCTCTTTATTACTTCCCAAAGCCTTCTTTTTTTTCAATTTCTGCTTCCCTTTCTCATATATCTTTCATGTCTTCTCGTGTGTGTAAATCCTTCCCTTTTTCTTTCTTTAATATTTTTTTTAACTCCAATTTTCCCTTTTGCATACCACTTGAAACCATAGCTATAGGCTTCATTCCCCATAATTAACTGAAAGTCTACCAATAATTATCCATTAAAGTCTACCAATAATTATCCATTAAAATCTTCTATAGGCTTTATTTCCCATAATTAACTAGAAGTCCCACTAGTAATTATCTATTAAAATCCCTATATATCACATGATTTTTCTAAGTTAATAATAAGGTAACTCAACTTCCCTTTTCCAAGTAAAGTCATCGTAATATTTCAAGCATTACTAATAATCAATTATTACTAATATTTAAAGTATACATTCATACTAATGCTTAATTAGGATTTATCTATATTTAATTAACATAATTAACATGTTAAATAGCATAAATCAATTATTATATAGTACAATTATTAAATAATTTAATATTATAATAAATCTTAATTTTGACAAATTAAATATAAAAATTTTACTATTTTTAATTTCTTATTGAAAGATGTAGTAATGACATAATTTAAGGAACACAATAAAAAATATCTCACAACATAGTAATCATTATAACCAATTTCAAATCCACAGATTTAAAGGTATAAACATAGGGTGAAATCAGGATGTGGCATACAACATTGTTTTGAGTATGTTTTCACATATATTTGGAGTCCTACTAATTAGGGACTGATCTGGTCTTAATATTTGAACAAAAATATTTTAAATAATCCTAAAAGGGATCATCTTCTTATTCTAATGGGAGAGAAAATACTTCATCTTTAAACTCAAGTTATATACTAATGAATTCCTACTTGACTTTATCTTCAAGTTCTTCACTATATTACATAAATACTTCATCTTTACTAAGAGGAATCATAAATTCACTTGGGATTTGGTCTTTCTACTCTTGTAATCATCTCTTTTAAGGACTACTACAATTTGTTCAAAAGTTATAATACCAAGACCTTTAACCTCTTCATACTCTTCTTGTACAAATTGATCATCTTTTTCTTCTATGAAAAATGGGAATTCATCTTCCCATTCAAGGTATAGATCATCATGTTTTCCTTATTCCAAACCTAATTTACCCTCTTCCTCATTAGCATCAAAATCATACTAGTTATACAGATCCACTTGATCATCTGTGACATCTTGAAGGCTATATAATTGTTGGTTATAATATAGAGACCTTTCCTCATAATTTGAAGTTATTTTGATTTTTTCTCCATCCATGGGGTTTCCAATGATAATTTATTATTCATATTCACTTATAGTGTCTTCTTCATAGCGTTTATGAACCCCACCTATGGTTGGAACATGCTAAATCTTCTCAAGGACTATCCCTCCATCAATGTTATTTAACAAACTTTCTCTTTCAACTGAAAGCTCATATTCTTCCCTCTCCACAATTGGTTATCCTTGACAAAAGGAGAGGGTGGGAGGGTAAGATAATTATTTTGCATAAAAATTTATATATTTTCCTTCTAACTTATAAATTTTGGGGGTCAAGTTCATTAAAAGGTTCTTAGAGAGTTAAAAAAGGAGATTGGGTTATGTGTGTTGTATTTTTTTCCTTCCATTCCTCAATTGATCTATCAAAATTTGATGTTTGTTCAACTTCGTGAATGGATGAAACTTGAAGGGAAGATGAAGAACTTGCAAAATCTCTTGACTTGACCTCCATACACTTTTCTTTCCCTTGACTTTGGATAGACATAGGAGAAGGTTCTTTCTCAATAAAAGGCATGACAAAACTAGGGTTCATAGTCCAAGAAAGTCTCCAAGATTGAGTGATTTTAGGTTCTTGAGGAAGAGTGGGTGAATCTTGAATGGACATAAACTTTTATTGTGGAGTACAAGTCTTCCAACCTAGAACATTGGAGATAGTAGGCTCATTAAGAGATTCATTGAACCTCTTTTGGTGTTGTATTGAAACTTGAAAGGGGGTTTGAACAAAATAAGGATGAGTTGGAGTATAATAAAGTATATTGGGTAGATTGGGATGGGCTTATTAATTCTCCCATCTCACCATCATATCTTCCATGCATTGAAATATGTATCTTACTTCTAGGATTTTATTGGTTAGTACATGTTGGTTCTCTTCCTCAAAAGTTGTCCATTCACTCCTAACAAACTATAACAAGTACTTTAGATTTTAAATGATGTAAACATGAAAAAATTGGATAGGATCTATTTTTATATCAATATTTGTCATTCTATTTCATTCTTTAGCATTCTCATGAGTTGTTAATAGTATTTCTCTTTCCTAGTTTGATCTTGCCTAGCCAAATACTTTTTATTATACCTTAAATCTTGTTGGTGTGTAAAGGCATAATATTCAAGTTCCTCCTACTACCTATTATACTCCCTTATTCTATAATTCTCCTCCATTTGAATCTCAAACTCAAGCCTTAACTCACTATCACTTTTTTTAGGTTGATTGGGAGAGAAATGACTTTGCCAAGTTTGATTGGGAGGATGAGAAGAGGTGGAAGGAGGGTAAGTGATATGACAAGATAGATATGTTATTAGAGGGATACTTGAAGAGAAGATATAAATATCATTATCTTGATAATATTGATAAGGAGGTACACAAGAAGCATTTTTATCAAATGATTAATGATAAATACCAATCTTCTATTTTTGAGGCACTTAGACTGCCTATACTAGTTAAGATTCACTTGGATCACCATTGATGATTGTGTTCATGCCTCTAAAAGTTGATGTGTTGAATAAAATCATTAATAAATCTTCATTGGAATATAATTATAGTCCCACTAGGCATGCCATAGTTGTTATAGCCCAAATTTGCACCCTTATAAGGTTGTTCAAGCCTTACCAATTTGGGGTAATATGGAGACAATCCTAGGATGTGGGTGGCCTAATAGGTGGAATGCATATCTATATTTTGAGGATATCTCCCCTTTATGTATCAATTAGGATCACAAACACTACACTCATAACTTTAAAAGGAAAAGGGAGAGGGACAACATGAAATAAACCTAGCTAAGGAGGTGATACACCAAAACTAATTGACCGCTACTAACTAGTTGCATGTGCATATCAACCATGAGACTAGTTTGAACATACACTACTCTTAATCTGAATCTCTTACATTAATTTTTAAATGTGAAGGTTATGATGGGTGCTTAGGTTAGGATAAATAATCAAGATTTATATAATGACACTAATGAATAGGTAAAGTCACTCAGCCCTTACACTTTACTTGAACACTTCACATGACTACAAGAGAAACTTTCAAACTTCATATAGGTGTTAGAATAGGATAACATGTTAAGGAAGACAAATTAAATCACTTAAAAATATCAAAAATCTATGCACACACATAAGTAAGTCACATAAGGAGGTAAAACTAGTAGTCTTCATTGATCAAAGGCATATAAATGATCAGGGCTTCACCATACTCAAATGGAGGATGCATTACAAAGCTAAAAAAGGTTGTACATAAAGAGAATGAGACAAGGAAAGATAAAATTAGCATATAAGAGAGTCATTGATAAGTTTCATTGCTCTAAAAATAGTGAAAAATAAAAAAATAAAGTTATAAAAAAAATCCATAAGACTCTTTACCACTAGTGTATATTTGAGTTCAAGATAATCTTCTAGAGTTGACATAGGGGAACGCCTCACTTCTTCACTTGAAATTGATATTTATTGATTGGGAATTACCAACCACCTAAATCTATCTTAGAAGTTCTTGACACCTCCAAACTAACATTAAATTTATGGGTTAGTCCTTTTGGAGTTATCATGAACCTCTTAAATTGATGTTTCACTTTGAAGATTCCTCCTCATTGGTCATATAGGCCTAATATCCAACTAGGCCTATTTTTTTGATGTTTTCCATTTTGATGTCCATGAATGTTTCAAATGAAATTGTTCAGAATATAATTAGGCTCAAAAAACCTGAAAAAAAATTGTTATTAGTGTTCAAGATACTCTCAAACTATCCATGATTTCCCACATGTCTACACTTAAACTTCTTGAATAGAAATAGTGGTACAGTCACCTCTTGGGCCCAAATTAGTGACATTAAATCTCATGTATCATCTTTATAGGTTTAGATAAAGATAATAAAGGGTCATACAACCTCTATCTAGGATTTCAAAGCCTTTATACTTGATTTGAAGACCTACCATCACCCTGCATACTCACAATTAGGCATGTAACCATGAATCTTAGGTCATTTTCATATAATTTTTCCTTCAATCATGCCACAAAGTGTCTTTCTTAGGTTCCGATTGGATCTAAATATGTCATTAAATCCATTTAAAAACCAATAATCCTCATTATGAGGTATTTGAGGACTAAATTCCTCCATCATGTTGATGTGAAGGGTTTAAGGTGTGTTTTAGTCTTAATGATTATTCATAGAGGACATATCCTCTTTATCTATCCTAACATACTTGGATGAAATTTTACATAATATACAAATTCCAATTTACACCATGAAAATCCTTATTCATGTACTAAGCAAAAAATTGTGCTTTCTCAAGCTCCTTCACAAGGCAAATATAGGGTTTAGAGAGATATCCAAACTTAAAGATTGTTTATAGAGATTTTGGGGTGTATGAATGAAATAATACACTATGTTATAAGTATAATTTCCTATCATTATATCAAATATATATTTTCCAACATACATCTCCTTGGTGGAGTTATAAGCCCTCCAAACTAGTCTCTCAGGTGACTAGGCCTAAAATAGTGCACTCGAGGAGAGCTATCTAGCAAGAAGATACACCAAAATATTTGGTTTTATTTTGAAACATTGACTTGGGGTATTTGATACATGTTATGATATATTCCAATGATTATGTCAATGAATACCTTAAGCTCAAAACCAAGGTTTATAGTTAATCATACTAAAGTGACCCTAGTAGGCTTATTTTGTATTTTATTATTTCTTAGTGGTTTAAATATCATGGAAACATATTAAAACATACCATTTAACTTTATTAGATTCACCAATCCTCAATATACTTCTAAAATATGCAATATTTCTTCAGCCTTCATACATGGGCCTATATATGACCATTTAGGCCTTTTAGGCCTAATTAGACCTCTTGCCCTTTTCATTGCCTTTAGTCACCTTATGAAAATCTATTAATATATTATTGGAATATATAATGTATTTAACATGTGTTCTTAGGATTCATCAACTTCATGATTTCAAACCACAACCCACCTTCTCTTCAATCTTTTTGGATAGGTCTATAGGTCTCCATTAGGCCTATCAAATTTGGGAGTATTTATTAAGAGTGAATTATTATATTTTTTACTTGTAAAAAATATTTTAACTCTTCATCTTGAATCCTACATACCTTTCATGATCTTCAATTCTCATATCAATGCAAGGTCTACCTCACTCTGCTCCTTTTCCCACACAAACTTGTAGGTGTGCTTATTATAACCTCTATATTACTACGGCTTATTTTAAAGAGAGTTAATGATGGTTTTCACTATTTGAATAAATAAAAGACCTTATAAACCTCTCAAGGTTTTTTTTCATTTCTAATATCCCTTTTAAACTCCATATTAGGTACACAAAATCATGTTCTACAACTCTTAGTGAGTAGATTTGTAGGTCTTTGTTAGGACTAGAGTTCTCTTTCTTGTGTCTTTATCACTCTAATCCTATATGGATATTAATGATATTTTAGTAAATTAATTATTTTATTATTAATTTATCCATACCCTATACAAAATATTTAGGCTCTTACACTTGGACCTCATACACAAACCTTCCCCTTTCTCTATCCTACCCTGTGGACTACACAAGGTGTACCTAAGATGTATGGTCATGATTTTATTTACCATTTGAGGATATTTATGGGAGTGTGAGGCTGATGTATTTTTTTAGGAACACCTAGAGTGAATAGACCTTCAAAAAAAACAAGAAACATTCATGCAGTCTGACTGTGATATGTAGTCAATGAAGGAAGAACTTATTATTTCTAGATACACATGCATGCATGATGTATTAGATTGGTTTCAATGCTATGGAAGATATTTTCAGTGTATTATATGTTCTTAAAATTCTATATACACCTTATTATAGGTGTCTTAAGCTTTCTATCATATGAGACAACTTCAAAACATCAAAAATGTCAACTTAAGCTTGCAAACCATGAAAGTATATTCCCCAAGATGGTCATGATTGAAGCATTGATATTTAGTAGGCACTAGAAAACATATTTAATTCCTTTTTAATAATGAATAATTTATAATTACATTATGATTAATTGTCAATTATCACTTCTATATACTAGATCCTCTTAGAGACCTCAAAACCTTGAAGTGCAAACGAGCAACTTCATCATTCTTGAAGAATGATAATAATTTATGACATGCACAATTGTGAATGTGATTTTATATAGTTAAATATGATTGTAGATGGATTTTAAGGAGTCACACAACCTTCCTCCATTAGAAACAAGCTCACAATTTCATGGAAATGCCCAAAACTGAGCCTATGGAGTTTAGATAGGGTTTAAGAATTACGATATTAGTGATGATTAATAAAGGAGGGGAGTTAATATTGATAAAAAAAATTCCATGAACATAAATTAAATAAGGACCTCTTCCTTTATCCAAAATGTTAGGCTCCCTCTCTCTCTCCTTTCTATGGAATGAACATGTGAAACTGTGCTTTGTGAGGCTGCCAAGAAAATAGATGCAAAATTTGGTTTGAAATGGTTTTTTTAATATTTTCTAATAATTATTATATATTTATGTACCATAGGTAATGTATCAAATCATTCTTATACTCCTTTATATTTTAACACCTTTTCATATTCCTTGTAATAACATTACAAAATGGACAAGAAAGTATTTCAAAAAGGTTATAACATTAGAAATAGATATTTGACATTATTTAAGGAATTTATATGTAACAAGAGAGTTTAGGACGACTTAGACACCTATGACATGATCCAAAATACCCTCTATACCTTGACTACATTTTAAACCAATTTGAAACATGTTTTGAGATGACTAGACAAACACAAACAAACACGAGTCATTACTTTAAACTTGTCAAATTTACCTTAAAATTTGAACATAAGACCTAAAAAATACCATTTAAATAAAATTAAAATACTACGATGGATATAAACAAACTTAAAAGGTCCTATGAATGAATTGTTGAATTATAAGTGTTGACATGTTGCCCTGGGGGTAAAAAATGCTTAACAATACCCATAATGAACAAAATCCAAAATGTGTCCCAAGAATCCACCAAAAATAAGTTTTATGTTATATAGTTCATGGTACATAACCTTAAAAATGAATTCTTGGGCCTCTAAATATAGGTTTTGGTGGTTATGATTCTAATAAGAACTAATGTACCAAAGGTACAATCTTTCCCACAGCTACTCTAATAACCAAAATAATCCTTCACTTAATAAGTTTCACGAGATCAACATATGTAAGTTGGCCTTATTGAATTATTACATAACACACCCCAACATGGTGAGTTGGACTACATTGAATTTTTTAATGTTTCAAGAAGAAATGAAAGAGTATGAGTGCAAACCAACCCAATGCTACTAGTCAAGTTGATGCTCTAGGATCCTCAAGATCCCCAAGCACTACACTAGTGTTATAAATGTTTGATTTCCATAACCAAGAAGATAAAAAAACTATTAGGAAATTAAAAAACTTTTAAATTAGATTTAATATAACCATAAATCAGATCTAACTTATGCAATATCATGCATCATGAAAACATTATTCAAATCACAGATATTATGAAATCATAAAATGTAGAGAATAAGAATCAATCACACATAACACAGATATATTGTGGTTCACCTAATGTGAGATACATGCACCAAGAAAGTTCTCAAATAAAATAGTAATCTAAAACTAGATTAAAATGAGCTCTCACAGAGATAGAAAAATCTTAGGTAGAAAATTTTGCACAAAAAGTTACACTTACACAATGATGTATCTCACAATCTATTATACCACACCCTACAATAAACACATGCACTTTGACTCTGATCTTTAAAGCCACACCTTGTAAATAAACCATCAACCTCTAAAGGCCACACCACACCCTTTATATATAACAAATGAAAGAAAATCCATAAAAGGAGGAGAAATGTGCAATGATTATCCAAGATAAGCATTATCCAACATGTGACAACCCTCCACTTAAGAAAGCTCATTCAAAAGCTCATCCATGAAGGAACATGCCAAGATTGGGCCTCCACCTTTCAAGGGAACATTTACCAACACCATGTGATCACAACCAACTCTTTGTAATAAGGAAGGCATCCCTTTTTCCAAAAAACAACTAGCTCCCTAAGATCAAGGAAGTCAACATGGGAAAAGGCATCTAACAACCAACTCCACAAAATATGGAAACATATAAATTATAAAATATAAGGAAAATTCCACTCATATGTGGAACAAGGTTTCAAAAAAGGTGGAGTAGGGAAAACTGTGTTCCCCACATACTTTGAGCTCTTTAGGCCCCAAAAATATTCTCCTGAGGTCATGTGATAGCCCCAAAGGGATCCACACTCAAAAATCTCCCACTTAGAGACCATTTCTCTTGAATATAATCTATCACTGCTCCATGACCACTAAATCCAACTAAATCTAAACATAGTATCAACTTGTCCAATGTGACCACCTTGGTCATCATATCCATAAGATTCTAGCTAGTATGAATCTTCTCCAACTTCACCAAGTTCTCATCCAAAGCTATCCTGATGAAGTGATAATGTAACTAAATGTGTTTTGTCCTTGAGTGGAAAGTGGAGTTCTTTTCCAAATGAATAACACTCTGAGTATCACTGTGTAGTCTCTCAACTTCCTTCTCATGCCCCAAATCTGAAAATAGCACATGTAACCAAATCATCTCCCATTTAGCCTCTATGGTAGAAACATACTTTGCCTCTATGGATATCCTATCATACTCTTACTATCAATATCCCCTACCATATCTAAGTCTACACATCCACACAAAGTGATATCTAATCTACTATAACATAATGCAAAAGCCATGGTTCCTCTCAAATACCAAAGAATCCATTTCACTACTTGCCAATGCTCATAACCTAGATCACTCATATACCTACTCAAAACTCCCCTTGCTTGGGAAATCTCTGGCCTAGTACAAACCATGGCATACATCAAGCTACCTACTACCGATGAGTAATGTACCTTAGACATCCTAAGCTTTTTAGCTTATGTCTTGGGACACTATTTCATTGATAATATAAAGTGGCCTACCAAAAGAGTATCAATAGATTTATAATCCAACATGTTAAACATTTCCAAGACTTTATTCACATACTCTAATTGGGATAAGATCAGCGTCCTCTCCATCCTATCATGAGTAATCCTCATACCAAAGATTTACTTTTCAGCACCCAAATCATTCATATAAAATGAGTCACTAAGCTATTTTTTGAGTATATGAATATGTTGTATGTTCTTTCTTGTAACTAACATGTCATTGACATATAAGAATAAAATAATAAAGGAACCATCATCAAAATGTTTGATGTGCATGCAATGGTCAGAATGATACCTTTGATATTCTTATTCCAACATCAAACAATCAAATTTTTTATACCATTGCCATGGAGCTTATTTCAGGCCATACAAGCTCCTTTTTAGTTTTCATACAAATTTCTCCTTCCCTTTGACCTCATATCCCTATGGCTGCTTCATATAAAACTCTTCATCCAAATCACCATTAATAAAATTTGTTTTTACATCTAATTTTTCTAAGTATAAATCCTCAACTGCAACTAAACCAAGAATAGTCCTAATAGAAGTCATTTTTATAACGGGAGAGAAAATATCATTAAAATCAATACCTAATTTTTATGCAAACCCCTTAACCACCATCCTAGACTTATACCATTTTTTCCCTTCATCCTCTTCTTTTATTATGAAGATCAACGTGTTTGGCAATACACTCTTGCCCTTGGGTAGCCTTACCAAATCCCACATTTGGATCTCCATGAGATATCTATACTCTTCATTCATGTCTTACTCCCACTTCATCCTAGCATCTACCTACATTACTTCCTCATAACACTCTAGTTCTCCATTATCAGTGAGTAACAAATAATTCAATTGAAAAAAATGTTTAGGAGCTCTTCTTACCCTAGAAGACCTTACCATAGGAGTTTGGGGTCCTTGTGTAGAAGGTTATTAAACTGAATCATTGGATACTTTGTCATTTGCAATGTCATCCAATACTATGTACTCTTTCTATTCATGTTCCTATTCCTATAATTGATTTTTATACATGACTTTTTTTATTAAAGGTTACATCTTTGGATCTAAATAGTTTCTTATCTTTAATTCTCCATAAATAGAAACCAAAGTCATCCTCACCATAACCAATAAATGTGCATTTCTCTAATTTACCCTCTAACTTCGTCCTATTTTATTTCTTAATGAGAGTAAAAGCCTCACATCCAAAGACTCAAAGAAAAGAATAATCAACATTCTTACCAGAACAAGCTTATTTAAGAATGCTTCCATCCAAAGGCATAAAAAGTCCTCTGTTAATTAGATATACTGATGTGCTAACTGCTTCTACCCAAAATTATAAAGGTAACCCTGCATGTAACCTCATGCTCTTAGCACATTCCATTATTATTCTATTCATCATTTCAAATACCCCTTTTTGCTATGGAGTTCCTAGAACCATTCTTTGCCTACAGATTCCATTTTTATAATAATAATCAAAGAAAGCATTACTACAATACTCACCTCCATTAATTGATCTAAGACATTTCAATTTGAGACCTATTTCATTTTCAACCAAGGTTTTCCACTTTTTAAAAGTGTCAAATACATTAAATTTCTTTTTAATGCAATAAACCCAAACTTTCCTAGTTACATCATCAATAAGGGTAACATAATAATTGGATCCACCAATAGAATATACTTGAGTTGGTCCCCATACATCTGAGTGTACCAAATATAACTTGTGCTCTTTTTTTGTGGGTCCAACCTTTAGGAACCTAACCTTCATCTATTTCCCATACACACAATTCTCATAGAAGTCTAGATCTATGTCTTTTAATCTAGGTAACTTGTCTTTTAAGATATCCATGCCCTTATGGCTCATATGACTAAGCCTGTAGTGCCACATAGTTCCATTTTCATCTACAACAACTAAATAAAGAGAATCAACACTACTATTCAAATATAAAGTACCAACTTTCTTACCTCTCAATATCACTAGAGTACATTTGGTAACTTTCCAAGAATCTATAGTAAACAATACTAAACATCCATCACTTCCCAATTGCCCCACCAAAACTAAATTCTATCTCAACATAGGCATGTGCTTAACATCCTTAAGGATCCATGTCTTCCCATTCTACATCTTAACATGGACACAACCTTTCCCTACTATCTCACATGGTTCATCATCACCAAGATAAACATGTCCTATATTCTCTTGAACATAATTAGTAAAATAATGCCTATGTGGGGTGGCATGAAAAGAAGCCCCTAAATCTATAACCCAAGACTTAGAGAAACTATCCATAGAAATAATTAAATCATCCTAACATGATTTACCTGAAGTGACATTTACCTCATTTTTTTCTTCTTTGTTGGCATTCTTATCCTAAAGTGACCAACAATCCTTCTTTGAGTGTCCACTCTTCCCACATCATCTTGGATATAGATCTGGGCTTATATCTACCTTTTGACTTTCCATAGTTGCCTTTGATCTTGTCTTTTTGCCTCCCTCTAGTATCAATAGATAAAGCATTCCTTGGAGATGATTCACCAGTGCTTTTCCTTTGCATCTCCTCACTAAGAATCACACCTACAACATCCTCAAACTTTAAGCTTCCCTTGCTAGGGACTGCATTACTCACAACCATAACCAAACTATCCCAACTATCAGTCAAAAAACATAAGATTAATAAAGCTCTAACTTCATCATCAAAATTGATTCCAATAGAAGTAAGAATACTTAAAATTTTATTAAAATCATTAAGATGATTAGTATTTGAACCATTCTCAGACATTTTCATGTTAAATAATCTTTTCATAAGAAAAATTTTATTAAAAGTTGAGGGTTTCTCATATAACTTTCCAAGTTTATCCATGAGATCTTTTATGGTTTTCTCATCAAAAATATTAAATGTAATAGAAGATGCAAGGCATAACTGTATTGCTCCTAATACCTTCCTATCAATTAATGACCAAGCTTCATCACTCATACCTACAAGTTGTCCTCCTTTCACCTCCAAAGGGATCTAAAGTTTCTTTTGATATAGGTAATCTTCCATTTGCATTTTCCAAAAACCGCAATGCCTACCATCACACTTCTCCATTTTGAATCGGATCTCTTCTCCCATAGCTCCCACTCAATATAATAGCCTTTCCTATGATTTACCAATTCAAAAAAAGACAACCAATGGCTCTGATACTAGTTGTTAGGAAATTAAAAAACTTTTAAATCAGTTTTAATGTAACCATAAATTAGATCTAACTTATACAATAGCATGCATCATGGAAACATTCCTCAAATAATAGATATTATGAAAGCATAAAATGTAGATAATAATAATCAATCACACATAACACATATCTACTATGGTTCACCTAATGTGGGATACATCCACCAAGAAAGTTATCAAATAAAATAGTAATCTAAAACAAGATTACAATGAACTCTCACAAAGATAGAAAAATTTCCTATAGAAAATGTTTCACAAAAAGCTACACTTTCACCTGCACCTACATAATGTTGTATCTCACAAGCTGCTATATGACACCCTATAATAAACACCTGCACTTTGCTAAAACACTTGCATTTTGACTCTAATCCTCAAAGCCACACCCTATAAATAAACCATCAACCTATAAAGGCCACATCACACCTTGTATATATAAAATAAAGGAAAATCCACAAAATGGGGAGAAATATGCAATGCTTATCCAAGATAAGCATTATCCAACATGTGACAACCCTCCTCCACCTAAGCAAGCTCATCCAAAAGCTCATCTATGAAGGAACATGCCAACATTAGGTCTCCACCTTTTAAGGGCACATTTACTAACACCATGTGATCACAACCAATTATTTGTAACAAGAAAGGCTTCCCCTTTTCCAAAAAACAACTAGCTCCCTAAGATCAAGGAAGTCAACATGGGAAAAGGCATCTAACAACTAACTCCAAAAAATATGGAAACATAGAAATTTAAAAATATAAGGAATATTACACTCACATGTGGAGCAAGGTTCCACAAAAGTTAGAGTATGGAAAACTACACTCCCCACATCTTTAGAGCTCTCTAGGCCCCCAAAATATTCTCCTAAGGTCATGTGATAGACCCAAAGGGCTCCACAGTCAATGAACAAAGAATGTATTCTTATTAGATGCACATGCATACATGATGTATTTGATTGGTTTCAGTGCTATAGAGGCTCTTTTCAGTGAATTATATGTTCTTCAAATTCTATATACACCTTATTTTAGGTGTCTTAGGCTTTCTATCAAATGAGACAACTTCAAAACATCATAAATGTCTACTCAAGCATGCAAACCATGAAAATATACTCCCCAAGATGGTCATGATTGAATCATTGAGATTTAGTATGCACTAAAAAACCTCTTGAATACCATGTGAAGAATGAATGATTTATAAGTACATTATGAGGAACTATCACCTATCACTTCCATTCACTAGATCCTCTTAGAGACCTCAAAACCTTAAAGTATAAACCTGTAACCTCATCATTCTTGAAGAATGATAATAATTTGTGATATGTATAATTATTAATATGATTTTAGATATTTAAATATGATTTAGGAGGTATCTTTCATGAGTCACACAACTTTCCTCCATCAGAAACAAGATCATAATTTCATGAAAATGCCAAAAATTGAGCCTGTATGGTTTAGAGAGGGTTTAAGACTTACATATGGTCTTATTGATTGTTCATAAAGGAGGGGAGTTAAAATTGATAACCAATGACATGAACCTAAAGGACATTAGGACCCCCTCCTCTATCCAAAATATTAGGCTCCCTTTCTCCTTTATATGGAATGAACATGTGAAACTGCCCTTTATGAGGCTATCAATAAATTCAATGGAGCATATGATGCAAAATTTGGTTTGAAATGGTTTTTCTAAGATTTTCAAAGCATTTTTGGATCCTGATGGACCATAGGTAATATACCAAATACTTCTCATACTCCTTTATATTTGAACACCTTTTCATATTCCTTGTAATAACATTACAAAATGGACAAGAAAGCATTTCAAAAATGTTATAACGTTAAAAAGAGATATTTGACCTTATTTAAGGCATTTCCACAAACCAAGAGAGTTTAGTGTTGTGTACCTAGGGATATGATATATGGGTTGATGGAGATAGCGACATGTGGCACACATCCCCTTAGTTAGTTATATGGGTATAATATATTAGGATAATAGAGTAACTTATGGAAGTAGTACATTGGGTAATGGTCGGCCTACATTGGATTAAGAGGTTACCCATCCATGGGTTAGATAGATGTATATATATAGGGGATGAATATCATGGTAAAGATATCAAGTAAGCATTGAGTCTTCTATTGTAAGAGGATATTGGAGGTTGTCCCCTCCAAGAGACATTGTGGAGTTATTCCCTCCTGAAGGAGTATTATATGGTTTTTCCCTACCTTAAGGGTATTTTTGCATATATTGAATATCAAGATCATTACAAGTGGTATCAGAGCTTTGATTTGGGCAATTTGTGTGGAGTGAAACCCTAATTTCACTATATATTTTAAATTTTTATTGAAGATGTAAGAAAATATAATAGAAGCGTAGTAAAAATTTCAGAATTTTTTGATTCGTTTTAAGGGAGTTATTGATATTTTAGAGTTTATAATAATTTCGCTATATCTTCCAAAATATATGGAATTTTTATTCAAAATTTTTACTGGAGATGTACGAAGATTTAATAGAAGTACAGTCAAATTTTTAGAATTTTTTGAGTTGTTTGGAGTGATTTATTGCAATTTTATGGATCAATTTTGACATTTTAGGGTTTCATGAACCCTAATTTATTTGTGGATCATGGAGTTGCAAATATTTTCAGGGGAAGATGATATTGATGATAGAGAATGGTGGCTCCTTTTGGAGAATCATTTTAGAAGAACTTTTGGGCAAAGACAATTAACTCCTTTTTTGTCTGGGCCTGCACTAGATTGGTTTGATCAGTTGAGCTGTACAGAAAGGTTTTCTTCATGGAAAGAAATGGAAAAAATCTTTTTAGATCGTTGGGATATAAAAAAAGAAGTAGAAAAAGAAGAAGCAGTAGAAGAAGAAGAAGAAGCAAAAAAAGAAGAAGAAGAAATAGAAGAATCATTAGAAGAACAAGAAGAAGAAGTAGTAGAAGAAGCAATAATAGAAGAAGAAGAAGAAGAAGAAGGGTTCAAATAATTTGGCTCCAAAGAAATCCAAGTCAATTTTTCAATTTCATGGATACATTCAAAAGAAGAAGGTAGTTGTGTCCATAAACCCTACTAGCAAGTATAACTTCATTAACATGAATATGGCTAAGCATCTACATGTTCAAGCAAAGAATATCAAAGAGGTTCAAGTAGATGGTAAGAATATTTCAATGTTTGAATATCTAAAGCTCATTATGGAAAAATATGTTTTGCATTCAGATTTTTATGCCTTAGATATGGATGATATGGATATAGTTCTTGGATATCCATGGTTAGAGACTTTGGGAACAATGAATATTAATGTTCAAAAAAAGTTCATGAAGTTTTGGTATAAGAAAAAGAAGATCACTTTACAATATATCATAGTGAAAAAGGCACCAATAACAATCCAGGTAGATCGTGAGGATGAGATGGAGACAGGTGATGAAGAACATGATGAAGATTCAGATGATATAGATAAAGGCACACTAAAAATGAGCACTTCATCTACTTAAGAGACAAAGAAGGAAAAAGTAGAAGAGGTAGAAGCAAAGGTGGATAAGGTCAAAGTATTGGAAAAGGTTGAGGTATATAGACACCCACATCATCATGAGAGGAAATAATCATGGAACCAAGTGAAGAAGTGTCATAATAACAATCATTTTGTATATACAAGAAATAAAATTGCTAATCATGATGGATATGCATGGAATCCAAATAAAAAATACTATGGCAGATGGAATGAATGGGGAAATCACTATGACTATGCATGGAAGAATAGCTACTATGGTCATGGTTGGAATCAGAGTAGCGCAGCGAAATATGGTACATGGAATAAAAAGAGGAATAATTATGATTGGACACCAAAGCAATCTAATTATGATCATGAACAAAATCAGAGGAGCACAATAAAATTTGGAAACAAGCTTGGAGAGCTATCACCTGCCAAGATCACATATGGATGGCTAGATGATCGATATTAGAGACAAGTGTGTAATGATTTCAAGCACACTCATTATTTGGTTTCTTCCTATGTTTCAGGGATGAAACATGTCAAGGAGGCAAGGAATTCTATGTACCTAGGGATATGATATATGGGTTGATGGAGATGCCGACATATGGCACACATCCCCTTAGTTAGTTATATGGGTATAATATATTAGGATAATAGAGTAACTTATGGAAGTAGTACATTGGGTAATGGTCAGCCTACATTGGATTAAGAGGTTACCCATCCATGGGTTAGATAGATGTATATATAGGGGATGAATATCATGGTAAAGATATCAAGTAAGCATTGAGTCTTCTATTATAAGAGGATATTGGAGGTTGTCCCCTCCAAGAGACATTGTGGAGTTATTCCTTCCTAAAGGAGTAGTATATGGTGTTTCCCTACCTTAAGGGTATTTCTGCATATATTGAATATCAAGATCATTACATTTAGGATGACTTGGACACCTATGACATAACCCAAAATACCCTCTATGATTATTAGATCCTGATGGACCATAGGTAATGTACCAAATAATTCTCATACTCCTTTATATTTGAACACCTTTTCATATTCCTTGTAATAACATTATAAAATGGACAAGAAAGCATTTCAAAAAGTTTATAACGTTAGAAAGAGATATTTGACATTATTTAAGGCATTTGTAAAACCCAAGAGAGTTTAGGATGACTTGGACACCTATGACATAACCCAAAATACCCTTTATGACCACCTTTTAAACTAATTTGAAACATGCCATCAGGTGACTAGACAAACACAGATAAACATGAGTCACTACTTTAAACTTGTCAATTTTACCTTAAACTTTGCTAATAATACCTCAAAAAAACCATTTAAATAACATTACAAGACTAGGATGGATATAAATAAACTTAAAAGGCCCTATGAAGGAAGTTTTGAATTAGAGGTGTTGACATTTTGCCCTAGGGGCAAAAAATGGTTAACAGTACCCATAATGAACAACCTCTAAAATGTGTCCCAAGAATCCACCAAGAATAAGTTGGATGTTATATAGTGCATGGTACATAAGATTAAAAATGAATTTTTGGGCCTTGAAATATAAGTTAGAAGTGATGGTGGTTATGATTCCAATAATAACTAATGTATCAAAGGTACAATCATCCCCACAGTTTCTCTAATAACCAAAATAATCCTTCACGTAATAAGTTTCATGAATTCAACATATTTAAGATGGCCTTATCAAATTAGTGAATAACACACCCCAACATGGTGAGTTGGAATACATTGAATTTTTCAATGTTTCAAAGAGAAATAGAAGAGTATGAGTCCAAACCAACCTAATGTTTCTAGTCAAGTTGATGCTCTATGATCCTCAAGACCCCCAAGCACTACACTAGTGTTATAAATGTTGGATTTATATAACCAAGAGGATAAAAAACTATGAGTGGCCACCAATGAGGTCCAAGATTTATAGTAATTCCAAATAAGTAACTATGCTTTTAGGGACTAGACACAATAATAACTCCTTACCACATCCACTCTTTCTAACAGTGGTGTAAATCGTCTTCATCCTAAAGTGATAAATGATCATTCACCTCTAAAATATAATAATACCAAGCCACCTAAAGAGATATAATCTAATTCAATAAAAACTAGATAAAACATAGTATAGGACATGAATAATATCAAAGAAAACATCTATTTACACGAGCTTGCCTAAATCACTGAGCAAATATATCTCCTACTAAAGTCCCTAATAGACAAACCAGTTCAACCTTGGGACAATATTAAACACACTAATGTGTTTATACATAAGAATAAGGTTGAGGTTCCACATTTTTTCCTTATTATTAGGTTGTTTGGAAATAACCTTCATAACTTTGTAATTGACTCAAGAGCCTCTATAAATGTCATGTCTGTTGGGATTTGTTAAAAAAATTCAACACCTATTAAGTTAGGTAAGATGATGGTTAAATTAGATAAATATGATGTCAAGTTGGTAGACAATCTATTGAATGTGCACATGCAATTGAAATGAAATCCCAAGATCCAATAATTTATTGATATTCAAGTGGAGGATATCCAAGAAGTTTACATGATGATAGTTAATAAGGACTGGTCTAAAACTTTGAATGGGTACAGGGATACTAAATTTTTAAATATGTTTTTGCCTTTGAGATGTGGGTCTAATCAAATCCATGTAGATGGGTATCCCAATATGAAATACATGAACACTAAATACAACATAGTCAATGAAAAGGTAAACCTAGTCTCCTTTGACATAGGCATATATATGTTGTCCATACGGCCTACTAAGAACAAATCTAACATCAAACTTGATTTTCCAATTTTATGGTCCATGTACTTATATGGTCCCATTCAAATCAATGTTATAGGGTGGTAATTATCATAATTGGACCAAAATGGAAGTGACACTTAGTTATTTATAGACTATTACCACTAATCTTTTAGAATGTGAAACCTTGATTCTTGGGATTCAGTTTACCTTAGAACATAAAGTTAAATAACTAAAGGTATTTGGGGATTATGAACTAGTGATAAACTAAGTCAGGAGAAAGTTACAATGTAAATTATCCTATTTGTATAAATATAAATAGAGAGCATGTTTTTTTGTAGAGATGTTTATTGTATTTAATTTTATTCCCATATCTAGAGAAGAAAAATAAGTGGTTGATTCACTGGCAGCTTCTATTTCAAATATAAAAACCTTGGATGACATAGGATTGTAATAATTTTATGTTGAGTTAATCATATGTCCCTCAGTCCCAAACAATGTCAAAAACGTTTTTAATGACAACCATCACATTTTGGAATTCCTCAATAATTTTGGAGTATTTAAAACCCAAGTCATAGATGAGGATAAAAGGGATGATTTGGGAGATTTAAATTATGACCTAAATGGTGTCATGAACCTCAAAGAGAATTGAGTCCTAAAGGGAATGGTACCTCTTGAACATATGTTTGACCTTGACATGTCCCTACACCTACCTAAGAAACTAAGATATGTGGACCAAAAGTCTAAGGCCATTAATCTTGGATATTTTGATCATCCTTAGACTATCATTATCATTCATGACTATAGACTAATCAAGATTGAACAACTCACAAGGATGATATTTACATGGATGTTATTTCTTGGGCCTATAGATACCTCAAGGTATTTGACCCAAGTGTAATAACCTATACCATACCCCTCAATTTGAAAAAAAAAACTTTTAAAAAAAGGTAGAGACGTATGAATCCAATCTTGGAACTACTCATACATAAATAAGTTCACAAGTACCTTTTAAATTGGATCATCTTCCCAATCTATCACTCCACCTAAGTATCTAAATTTATACCCATTTGAAAGAAGAGTAGGGAGATTTGACTGTGTGTGGATTTATAAAAAATTAATAAGGCCTATGATAAATATAATTATCCATTTCTCTCTCTTGTCAAGGTGATCTAAATGGTGATCAGATCCCAAATGATGTTGTAGACAATAAAAAACTACACATGATAGTTCTAGTTATGGAAATTCCTTGAACCCTTATATAACCTCATCAGACATTAAGTCTATTTAATCACCTAAGTTATCTAACTCGTCAACTTACTCACCTAAACTTTAACTTACCCTTTTTAACCCCTTTTTGACCCCTTTCAAATTTGGACACTTGACCATCAATGATTATCCTAACTATCAATGGTTAGCCTGATCATCGATTATCAGGTCTCCTTACCTCAACTTCCTAATATATCAGCCAACTATGTACAAGATAATGAGGCACTATTTAATATATTTAACTTATATAGTGCTAAAAAACTTTGAAACATTGTGATCAGAAAACTCACCTACTAGGGAACCTTCCATCTCTCTTTACCTATAAAAGGAGGGGAGTGGGAGGTGAAAAAGGATCAATCACAAGAGTTATCAAGCATATAGATATTCAAGCTCTCTAGGATCTAGTCTTCTTCTAGCAACTCAGCATCAATAAAAGATACCCAAACCTTTGCTAAATTTGCTTTTGAGGCCAAAAGTACCATTACTCTAGAAAAAATGCTTTAGTATTCAACCATCAACCAAATAGCAAGGTACAAGTATATCAATAATTTAGCATTATCATTTTGGATTTCTAAACTCCCTACCCTGATCAGACCTATTTACACCTTATTTCTTCTCCACCAAATCCTCAATAGAACCTTTATCTACCCATATACCTATTTTTTAATTATTTTTTTATTACCTTTATAAACACACAAGCAATCACCGATGGTTAACACAATCGTCAATGGTCACCCCCAACCATCGATGGTTACCTAACTGCCAATGGTCAGCCCAACCATTGATGGTTCACCTAACCACCAATAGTCACTTTGGCAAAAAATAAAAAGTTTTTTTCAGCCCCTTAACCCCAACCAAACCTAACTTTATATATTCTTACCTATTCACAAACTCTTTTCTAATTTTCTCAACCAGACACCACCTATTTTAGCACAAGTATTGACCTGCTTTTGCTATATTTAGTCATTTTCTTTAATAATCATTCTACTTTTTTTGTATTGCATTTCCTTTATTTTATGCAAGTACTTTACTTTATCATTTCTAACTTGATTATTTTCAATAGTGGATTGATAACGTCCTAGCAAGTGTATGCTTCTTGGATCTAGCTCACACTAGGTAGTCCACTTCACTATCTTGCTAATGATCCCCTTTGTTAGTGTTTTCTTATTTATAGGTTATTTATTCCTAACCAAAGAGGAGTCCTCAACATTCATCTTGATTACGTGTGCATCACAAATCAGGTATTTCTCCCACACCCTTATTACTAGTTTCTTATCTTCTTCTAAAATTAAAAAATGAGTGAAAATTAAGAGAAACATTTTGGCATGCCTGGTAGGACCCCATCATCATCTAGGTGCCCTTTCTTTCTTATTTTATTTTATTTTATTCAAATGAAATCATAAATTTCTTTTGGGCTTAAAATAAACTTTGCATTACATTGATTACTTGCTTCAGTTCATCTAATAATTTAAAGGCAAAGTAATTAATCATAGTTTTCACTCTTGTTACACACACTTATCCAAACCACATAATCAATCAACACATCAAAACAAACTTGAGACAATCCCCAACTAGGATTTCATCACCTAACAATCAACCTTGCCCTTTCTCATCAATCCCACTTGGAGGTCATTATCAAGGGGAAAACCAACTTAGCTCTCTAGTTGAGTACAAACTCTGAAATTTAGTATATCTTAGCTAAGCACCTGACACCCTTATCATTATTATACATGAAGTGAGGGGGTAAGGCCCAATACCAAGCCACATACTAAAGATTAATACATATTTCTTTCTTAAGCACTTAAACACAATAGGAAACCAAAATTAGATTTCCTCTTTTATTACTTGATTTAAAAGCCAACTTTATTCTTCACACTTTCTAAGGCATAAGCCAAAAGTGATCTAAAAAGAATCTTAAGTTTGAATGCACTATTATTGTATGTTTGGATTGCCTTGAATGCTTTTCCTTCTGCTTGATTTTTATTTGAGGTGTGAGTTTTCATCATTCCTTTCGTATTTCTTCACATGGTCTTTACTAGATAGCAGTTGAAAAACCAAACCAACCAAGGACCACCTTCCTCTTCCTCTTCCTCCTCTATGGAATGTACTTTAGATTCTTAGGTTTTTCCTCATTCTCCTCTTCCTACCATGCCTCAGATAGTTGTTGAGGGTGATGCAAATTTTGACACATTCCTTGATAATAACCTCAAATCCCTTTGCAACTACCTTAATACCTTATCTCACCACACCCATGTTTCTTTAGTTCCTCTCATGGATCCAACTTTGGTATGCCTCCCCATCTTATGGGTGGAGTTACTTCCTCCCAACCTTTGATCACCCAAGCATCCTCTTCCACTAATATCCCATCCACTACTACCATCAAAACCCAATCCAACATTCCAACCTCTAACCAAAATCCTCCTACACCAACCAACACCTCCAACATATGAGTAACCTCCCCTTTTATCACTCATGTATTATCCACTATGGGGGTATCTTCTACCCCTATCTCTACCATTCCTCTTATTACTACCAATCTACCAATTTCTACCCCACTCCAAAATTTGGTTCTTTCTATACCTCCTACCCTTCCACCCATTAGCACTAGAGTTACCACCCAATCTTAACCTACCACTTAAACCATATCTTCAAACCAACCCATGTCCATCCCTCAACAAAAAATTATGACATATTACCATTATGTTCCTAATCATCAAGGATGCATACCACCCTCTACCTAACCTTTTGAGCTCCTCAATCTCAAATAGATTTAGTTAAGATGTTAATGGATAAAATGTCCAATCTTGAATCATCTATTTTTGAAGCTCATAACCTTCTATTTTATGATCAAATTAGTAATGAACCCATTCATCCATCTATTCCTATCTGACCCTATCCTCCTCAGTGGGAACTACCTAAGTTTTCCAAATTCCAAGGGAAGGAGGACCCCCAACAATATTTGAGAGCATTCTGTTATTCTTGCTATTTAATTGCATATGATGATGATCTTCTTCTTTGTACCTTCCCCATGTCCCTATATGGACTTGCCATGGATTGGTGTAGTTCTCTTATCAAGCACTCTATCTTTTCCTTCTCTCAACTAGCAAAAATATTTTTAGATCAATTTTCAATTAATATATCTAAAAAGGTTTCCATTACTGACCTTTACTTCATTAGGAAATTTGATGATGAATCGATTGTTGATTTTGTAGCTAGATGGAAAGGACTCATTAACTAAATTTATTTTTAATTACCCCAACTTGAACTGATTGAACTCTTTTCTCAAGGTTTTTCCAAACATATTACTCCAACTCTTCAGGTTCAAACTTTTAGAACCTTTGATGAGGCATTTACCATGGAACCTAAACTTGAAATTAGGGCCATTGATGAAGGGAAATTGAAACTGAGAAACAAGAATTCCAATTTTAAATCCAATGACCCTTCTTCAAATAAAATAGGAACCATCCCAACACCAAGACAAAATAAACCACAAACATGGTTATCTTAAAATTTTCTCTACCTCCAACCATCAACCAACCAAATCAAACCAATTCTTCCAACCCATCAAACCAACAAACTCGCAACCAAAGCTAAACCACTCCAAGTAAATATATTCCCATAAGGGAATCATATGATTTAGTTTTGGATAAACTCAGTAAAGCTAACCTCATCTAATTTCCTCCTATCAAACCACCCCAGCAATTTGATGCTTCTCACCCCACACCTAGATGGTACAATGAAAATGATATATGTGCCTTCCATCATGTTATTAGGCATGATGTGAGTAGGTGCAATACCTTTAAATATATTATCTAAAACATGATTGACAAAGGTGAAATTACACTAGATAATCCCAATACACCTCCAAATTAATCATTAGACATCTTTTAAAAACATTTCCTTAACCATGCACCTTCCACCAATCATGACAACAACCAACCAGGATCATCTCACTATCATGAGGCACACATGGTTAATGGTGTTACCATTGAACCTATTGTTCAGGAAACCATTACCTCAACTAATTATCCTTACACCTCACTTATTGAGATGGTGGAATCTTCTTCTATTCCTTTAGACAACCAAAAAAGGAAGAAACCCCCTCTCTTTCAATTAAAGAAACCATTGATCCAACCACCTCTCCTTTGGTAGAATTGCCAAAGGAAGCAACCATTACATCAACCACTTCTTCCTCCAACCCACTTATGAAAGTTGTGTAATAACTACTGTTTCCTTTGGACATCCAAATAAAGGAAGAAACCACTTCACTTTTTTCATTGGAACAAAACACACCCTCCTTACCTACCATAAAACCAACCACTCCTTTGAAAAAAACTCCAAAGGAATAGATCATCTCCTCTATTCTTTCTATAGAGACACCATCTTCCTCAACCATCTAACCCTCCACCCAAGCCAAAGGTGAAATAATTATTCCTTCATCTCAACCTATGGGTTTAATATTTGAATCCAATAACCAAGGAATCAAACCCATCTATAAACCTTTTTCTAGATTGGTTTAAAATCTAGAGTTTACCTTTCAACCCAATCTAGATAGGGCCACCTTTTGGCACTGTCTTAGGCTACCTTACCAAAACAAACAAGAACCTTTAACCTCACTTACATATACCCTCAAACCTATCATTACTTTAATCCCATCTTTAAATACTTCTTCCTCCAAAACAATATGGGAATCATCCATCCCACCTCAATCTCAAATCATTAAATCACCCTACACTTCTTTGACCAAACCCATCAAGAATATAGTAATAATTCCTACCCCTAGCTTGGCTCATCCCTCTTTGAATTTGGACTTAACCCCATCAATTCCACCAAAGAAAGCTTTGAATAAACCTATCAAAAAGGTGGAAGCACCCAAACCATCTAGAACCAGACCCATACCACCCCCTTCTCTTTTACCTTCAATTCTAGGACCTCATCCATTTACTATCCCCATTACCTATTCCTCCTCTAAAAAAATTTATCCTTTTATTTTACCTAGACCTACCTCAATAAAGACAAAAAAATCCCCATCATTATTGACTAAATTAGCCACCTCTACCTTCCCACTACCAAACCTTCACCCTCCACCTCTAAATCCTCTAAACCAACCCTAACCAAACAATCCTAAATGAAACAGCCCACTAAAACCATCCCACCACCTCTAACTTATGTGGTAAATCCTACTCCCAAGAAGGCTCCCACTCGTAAAACCAAATACCTAACACCCTCAACACCTTTGTTCATATCTTATTTGACCACTCTATAAAGGTTATTGTAAAGCTCTTCTTTAACTTCACCACCCATCAAACCTTTTGATCTTTTACATCTTAAACCTGCATGGTTTAATGAAAATTTGATTTGCCTATACCATAAGACACTACGACATGATATAGATAACTAGAAAACCCTCCAAACACTTTTCCATAACCTTTTGTATGAGGATGATATGTTATTGTATGAACCTAATTTGAACCTTTAACCTACTCAAACACCAATCCAACCTACCCAACTACCAATCCAACCTACTTAACACTTACCTACTCCCCCACTATCACCTAAGATTAAGGAGGAATCAAATTAGGAATCCAAACCAACACTTCCTCTTATCCACACCATTCATATGGTCACCCGATCTTAGGCCCAATAAAAAGATAAGGGAAAAGTAAAAGTGTCCATACCATGGACATAACCTTCAAACCCTTAACCTTTTAACCACACCCAAACACCTTCACCATTACCAAAACCCAAAGTATCCATCTTGGGTGCATCCCCTTCTAACCCTTCCAAATCCATTCAGTGTGTAGTGTTGAAACTTCACAAAAACTCTGGTGAAGATGAGATTATATGAGTTAATCAACACCTCACCACCTCAGTGTCAAACATTGATAGAGATACTTTAATCCATATGGGTTCAAACCAAAGATCCTAAACCACTTATAGCCTTTTTTGGAGCCCTTCAACTCTCCACCCTAGTCACCTTTAAGGATTCAAAAATACCTTTTGTGCATCTTGAGGACACTGATGCTCCCCTCTTTATCATGGCATACATCAACCAAACCCAAATCAAGAGGGTGATGATTGATGGAGGGGCTAGTATCAACATTATCTCCTCCCATGCCTATGACCAACTTGACTTGCCCAAGAACATCATGTCTAAAAATACAATGATTTTTTACTCTTTTAATGACACCATGGCCACTACCTTGGGAATATTTTTTCTCCATATTTGTTTAGGACCTCACACCATTCCATAACTCTTTTATGTTGTAAAGGGCAAGTTCTAATACAATGTGTTACTTAGACACCCTTAGATCCATGTTATGATTTGTGTCCCTTCCATCCTACATCATTACATCGAATTTGAGCAACAATATCATGTCATCATCATACTAAATAACCCTAGTCCCTTTGCATCTTTAAATATGACGTATAGGCCTAATGATGTTCTTTTTCCTCAACCCTCCACCTTACCACCAACTACCAACAACTCCACCCTATATTTGATGAATCTTAAACAAGTTCATTCATCCTTTCTTCATATATCTTAGTATAAAACCCCTTGGAATGCATGTTCCAATGTCTTTCACTGGGGGAATACCATCTCCTAGCCTTGCATGCTTTCCCTACCCCTCAAAAATATGGAAAACCCAACCATGATCCTTGTTATGACCATAACGTCAGAACCATCATCCCTTTTAGGCTCCCTAACCATAAAACTAACTTCATTTATGGGGGACTTAATCAACCACTTCTTGCTTCCACCACCACCCCTCATATCTCACCATTCACCTTTGATTTCGCATAACATAACAAACCCACCTTTGCCAAAACATACCTTCACATGTGTGCTTAGAAGGGGTTTATCCTTGAATTTTATGAATAGGGACCTCATGAACTACCCATAACCAAAACTCAAAAACCTCATGAGTTATTTGGCCTTGGTTTCATACCACCAAAAGAACCCACCTCACCAAAACCCATCACCATCATTGGTGAGGATGTCCCATCCTCATCAACACCATCTCCTTAAAAGTCTAAGGACTCTGATATTATCCCATATAAATGTTGTATCAATACTATTATTTTGGCCCCATAACCTATCAAAAAGATGACCAAAATAAAACCCTTTCTCTCATCCATCTTGAAATGGTAGAAAAGGATTCTCCTACCATCAACACCATCTAATGTCAGGATGATGATTTCATTATCACCTAACTCAATAAAGGGGACTCTTATATCCATAAATTTCTTACTCCTAAGAACCAAACCATGTTGAATAAATCTAACATTGATGTTAACTTGGGTAGTCAGGATAACCCTTGCATCATCAAGATTGGACAATCTTTGAATCCCACAAAACAACAAGATTACCCTTCCTTCAGGACCATAGCAAAGCATTTTATTGTTCTTGTTAGTTTATGCCTAAGATTGACCCTTATATCACTCTCCATAACATTATTACTCATCTAGATGTTGAGCCTATCAAACAAAAGCTTCATAGGATTCGTCCTCACATCACCCTCCTTGTAAAAGAGGATCTTCAACCCCTCTTATCCTTCGACTTCATCTAACCCATTGATTATCCATAATGGTTTTCTAACATAGTTCCCATTACCAAACCTATAGGGGGACTTCACCTTTGTATAAAATTTTGTGACCTCAACCTCACTTTCCAAAAGGATGACTTTCCTTTACCTAGCATTGACCAACTCATTGATCTTACAATTGGCCATGAGATGTTATCTCTCATGGATGGTTTCTGGGGTTACAATAATTTCTTGATTGCTCCTAAAGATTAACATAAGACCTCTTTCATCACCCCATGGGGAACCTTATACTACAGAGTCATGCCTTTTGGTCTAAAAAATGTTGATGTAACCTATTAGTGAGCCATGACCTACATCTTCCATGACCTCATCCATAAAATCATAGAGGACTATGTGGAAAATCTCCTTGGGAAATCTAAATGTCATAAGGATCATCTAGATGTCCTAAAGATTATCTTCAAATGCCTTATCCATTTCCATATCAAACTCAACCCTAAGAAATGTATTTTTTGGGTCTTTTATGGAAAGCTCCTTGGCTTCATTATCTCCCTTTGAGGAATCAAGGTAGACCCTACCAAGGTCAGAGCAATCTTGGAAATGCCACATCCAACCCACCTTGAGAAAATTTGTAGCTTACAGGGGAATATATAATCAATCTAACATGTTGTCTCTCAATTATCAGATAGATTTCAACCTTTTCACCATCTCCTTAAGAAAGACACCTCTTTTAAGTTGACCAAGGACTACCAACAAGCCTTTTGATTTTCTCAAAGAATACCTTCTTTATCCACTTTTTTTGGCCCCTACTAAAGAGGATCAACCATTATACCTTTAAATCTCTACCACTAACCATTCCCTAAGGGCAATGCTCCCTCATCATGATGAATAGAACAAAGAGCAAGTCATCTATTACATAAGTTGAATGCTTATAGAGTAGAGACTTAGTATTTATATCCTAAGAAACTTTTCCTCACACTCATATTCATAGCTTCCAAGGTTTACCTTTACCTTATTAGTCACAAAACCTATGTCATCACTAAAACTAACCCACTCAAGTATATTCACTCCAAACCATACCAAAACCAACATATGGCTAAGTGGCTCATGTTTTTAGTTAAGTTTGATCTTGAGTTCCTTTAGTAAAATTAAATTAAATGGAAAGTGATTATTGATAAATTGGATAAAGATCCTTTACCAAATAACCAACCACTTCCTCTTGCATTTCCAAATGATTCCATTACAACTCTTTATCAATAGGATTCCACATACCAAATGACGATGTTCTTTGATGGATATAAATGCTAGCATAATGGGGGTGTCATAGTTATTCTCATTCCCATTGATGGTGAAATTCTTCCCCTCTCCTTCAAACTTGACTTTGAGTTCACCAATAATGTGGCTAAGTATGAATCCCTATTCATAGGTATCCAAACCACTCTAGCCTTGGCAGTCAAGACGATTAATGTCTTTGAAAATTCCCAAATTGTGGTCAACCAAGTCAATAGATCTTACCAATGTAATAATGATGTCTTACTAAATTCAAAACAACTCAAACACATACTCTTAGCATATTTTGATCATTAACTTATCCATTAATTTCCATGATCAACTAACAAGTTCACAGATATAATGGCTTCCCTTGCTTCCCAAATCCCATCTCAACCTCCTAACTCTAAACTCTTTATTACCATTCATAATTTTATCACCCCATATTATATCCATTCTAACCTTCCTACCATTTATAATGTGGAAGTATCTCGATCAAATATTTGGTATGAACAAACTTTTGATTACCTCAATCTCGATATCATTCCTTCCAACCTCTCTAGGAATGCCCAAAGAGCCTTTGTTCATAGTACCTCTCATTACACCATACTAAGTGGCATTATTTATAAACGTGGCTTTGATATCATCCTTCTCCATTATCTTCATAGTCATGAAACTTCCCATGCCATCAAAGAAACACATGACAAAAATTTTGGGGGACACTTTAGTGGTTTAGCTATCGCTAAACACATCCTTCACCTTAGCTACTATTGGCCTACCCTTAACCAATACTATTTTATTATGAAAAAAAGTGTGTCAAATTTTAATAAAACACTAACTTACATCATGCACCTGCCCATGGCCTCCAAGTATCCAAATACTTTTGGCCGTTCTCACAATGGGGCCTAGATCTTATTGGAGAAATAAATCCTCATTCATCACAATGTCATCAATCCATCATTACCACCACCAAATATTTCACCAAGTGGGTGGAAGCCATTCCTCTCATATCTACCAAAGCCAAAACAATTATTGACTTTATCAACCACCACATCATCTATCATTTCTATGTTACCCATAAGATCATCATCGATAATGTTAAATCTTTCAAGAACAAGAAATTCCAAGGTATTTGTGATGCATTTGGCATTAAGTTAAGATTTTCCTCACCTTACCATCCATAAGAAAATGGATAGGTAGAATCTTCTAATAAAATACTTAACAAAATGTTGACCAAAGTAGTCAATGCTTCAGGTTAGGATTGGCACTTGCATATCCCTTTCACTTTATGTGTCTATCATACTAGCATTCAAACCTCTATGGGTTCTACCCCTTTTTATTTAGTCTTTAAATTAGAGGTAGTTTTACCTCTCAAATTCCATATTCCCTCTCTTCACATATCTTTACAAGAGATTATTTTTTTAGAGCGATTACCATCAGCATCATTTATCCAAACTTGAGCTACTTGACGAACCTCAACTCATAATGCTTAACCATCTTTGTGTTTACCAAAAATGAATCAAGCACACCTACAAAAATTACCTAATTAAATGAGAATTCTATATCACAGACCTCATCCTTAAGGAAAATCAACATGTCACCAACATGGAGAAAAGCAAAAGAGGCAAATTTGATTTTAATTGGCTTGGACCCTACATCATCACCCATAAGTATGGATCAGTATCTTACCATTTGTCCTCTTTCAAATCCAAACTAGAACTTAAGCCTCTTGATGCTTTACATCTACATCTTTTATTTTGTTAAAGAAGGATCAAACTCACCTTATTATCTAACTTAAGATCATCCCTTGATTTACAATATTCTCACCTTCATCTACCTATCTCTCTCCCTTTGAGGATAACTGATTACAATATAGAACAATGTGATTAATTGTCATAGCTATAGACCAATCCTAAATATGGGTGCCATTTCTCTACCCATGGCATGGTTCTTATGAATACTTTTCATCTCTAATGAGACAAAATCCCATGGTCATTGTTCCTCAAACCATTCCTTTCACCTACCATCAACCTCTTTATGCTAAAAGTTTTCCGTCATAAAGGTAAACCTCTAAGCATAATTATATTTGTCCATGTCTAAAAAAAAACTTACAAGTAAAAAATAAATATCATTTTGGTCTTATTTCTCTAGCATATCAGACTAATCCCTCAAAGGACAGCTACCCAAAATCCTCTAAATTATTTAAAAAGATAGATTGTTCCCTCAAAGGATAGCTACCAAATAAAATAAATCCAAAACTTAGACCACTCCCTTGAAGGACGGTTAAGTCAAATTTGTCAAAGTAATCATTTGAAGCTTCTTACATTGATCAACTTCACAACCTATCAAAACAAAATCAAGCAAAAGACCCACAATCAAAATCAAAATTAGCTATCCCAAGAAATTTGCAATCAACTTTCATATCTAGCACTAGTAGACTTCTCACATCGATCAATCTACACCTAAAATAAGGTACAAACATTTTTACTATAGTTCTTAGGTCACCTAAAGAAGGGGAAAACTAACCCACATAAGGTTACCTTACCTATCTATCCATTTACCTTTCACCTACCACCTATCCTTCCCTTTATACATTCTTTTAATCAAGTGATTTTGAGTTTACTTGACATGATTATGAACAAGGAACCTATTTATCAACCTAATCATGCTAATGCAAAGCATTCAAAAGGCTTAGTTTCCTTAAGCTAATATAACTTCAAGTTTATTTTATCCTTACTAATGAAAAGGCATCATGTTTATTTTCTTATCTTTCATTATTGGTTCATGTAGACATGTGTCTCATTAGTTCTTATCAATTTTCATACATTTATTTTGTTATCTACTTACTTTATGTATTTTCATTACATCCTTAACCATGATTGCATTTCATCTCCATGATCATAAACAACAAACATCAATAATAAATACAACATTATGAACTATATCCATGAACTACATCATATATCTATCTATGATCAAAACATCATGAAATCACATCATATAACATCATATCATAAATATCATCCTATCCATGTACCATCAAAACATCATGTGAGCATGTATCATATCATAAAAAACCCTAATTAAACCATTAATCATCATGAGAATAAACAAAACTAATGATCAAAACATCATGAACCATGTCATAGCTCATCTACCTATCTATCCATTTTCCATAACATCACAATAATTCATCTTATAACATCAAATCATACAACTATATTAGCATGACCATAAAAAAAATCACCATGATCACAAAATCATATGGCATTAAATCATCCATAATCATAAACATCCATGAACAAAACACAACCTCATCCATAAAACATCGCATGCCTAAGCTACTGAATAAAACATCTCATAAAGCATACGCATGAACCATGAACCATAACCAGGAACCATAACATGAACATAAATATAAACATCACATCAAAAACATAAAATCATGATCACATATCATATATATAACCATCATCATGAGCATCATAAAACATAATCATTATATACATCATGTCATCAAATCCATAATATATATAGTAATATATAAATCTCTCATCTCACATCATCAACACATAGGCTGGTATCAAAATCACATATATAAAACATATAAAAGCATATAATATCATGCCCCTGGGGCACCACTACCACTTTCTCCTCTACCTACACTAGCATCTGACATTGGTGCCCCTGATCTACTTACCTAACCCACTATATATTCCCATTATCTTAGAGTAGCTATAGTTATACCACCTACTAAATTGGTCTTGTACTCTCCATATCAAATCTCTAATGACAACTGGGCCAGCACTATCACCTCATAGTATCTCAACTCCTCAATAGTGGCTAGGTACCATGTCATAAGAATTATATTAGGTCCTCTTATAAGTGCCCCTACTAGTGTTGCCACTGTTCCTACCCTCTACCTCAATGAATCTCTCTCTTGAGTCACTAACGCAAGAGAGATCCTCACCTGATCTTGCTCTCCTATCAACACCACCACCTAACCCTGTAAAGTGACAATTTAGCCCTATAAATTAGCCACCATTCCCTATAATTTGATGATAAAGGCCTATATTACTACAAGTGTTACATGTGCCTACCCATCTCAGACACCACCATATACCAATGCTCAACAGGATCCACATCCATCGGCTATTGACCCCCATCACCCTATACAAAATCATCCACTATATATAAACTTTGATACCATACTACATATCCATCCACCACACTAACATCATCTATCATTGCTCTAGCTGACAGTTCCTCATGATCCAAAACTACATCCTATGGGTATGGCTCTAAAAGTAAGAACTTAGCATCCTCCCTCTTATATATTGAGAATGTTGGTGGAATCCTCTACATGAGGCCAAACTACCTCTAAAATGGTCAAATGGGATGATCTCAGTCTCACCATCTTGCCTCCCATATATCCATCACCAACTTTATAGTGGTAAAGTGTGATAGTTATATTTGGCCCACCTAGGTCAACCCACATATGGACTCCACATGATGTCACCCACAACCAGACCCTCTAAGGCATATCAAAACTAATCAATGTCTCTCACACCACCAATAGAACATATTAAAGCATAATTTCCTCACCATCTCAATAAACCAACTCTATAATTGGTCAAAGCATATCCATTCTAGGGTAGCCCCAAAGGTCTCAACACTTGAATATGCTCGTACACCTAATAATGGAGCATGAACCCAACACTAATCCCATAATGTTTGTGCACTTTTAATGCTAAGATCTCCCTATAAATCTAGACCAATAACACTACTGCCCACCTGAACACAATCCTCCCTAGTAGCATCTCCACCAATAATCTTAGTAACAAATATAAGAATTTATTGCTACTCAAATCAAGCAATGTGAAGTAAGACATTGCCATTATCATCATCAATAATAAACATCAGTCTCCTGGATCCCTCTAGTATAGTGGCCCATAGCAAACACCACCTACATGATACTTAGAATGGACCTAATCTACTCCATATATTAGATCCATGTGGTAGTCCCTCTCCTTGCTCTCTATGTGATAAATCAACTCCCCTCTAATGGGTATATGTGTAATATTTTACACATCCTTCAGTAGGGTGTTCATCTCCCTAGTCGATAACAAAAATGTGTTCTTGGTTGGGTCCCATCTCTAGATAGGATCCATGATCATAGCTGCATCTCATGGTAGGTGTTAATAGTGTCTCATTGCCCTTAGGAAAACCTCCTCCATGTGTCTCCCCTCATCATCTATCATCCCATCATATAACTTGGCAAAGATCTTAGGGCCTCGGTCCCTCATCTGGATCTAGTCATGTGCCTAAAAACATAAATATGTCAACATGCACACTTATTTTTCCATTACCATATCTCATTTCCATATGTGTCACTCATGCCCTTAAAACCACCTACATCAACTTACATCCTCCTAATTTCCAATCCTAACATACAACCATTACCTATACAATATTACCTCTAACATTTAAATAACAATCTATCATTGCTCACCATATTCGAACAACTCTAGCCAAATAACTAATTCTTAATTTTTCAATATCCTACCTTAACCTATCACACCTTCCCTAAAACTATAAAACCTACACTTAAATCTATTCAATAACTATTTTCCACACAACATTCCAACTTGACACTTTTGCCCCAAAACCATTAACCAATCACTTAACACACCACCTATACTAAATCTTACACTTAACACTTTAATCAAACAAACCATTTTAAAAAATCCTCAAACAAACCTTTTTCAAACAAAACTTCATCTACACCTTTTTTTTCACAAATTTTCCATAAATAATCAACTGTCGATAGTTGCACCAACCATCAATGATCTTGTTAGGCACTTTACCCTCAGTGTTCAATCATTGATAGTCTGTTGAACTATCAATGGTCACTGTGTGTGACTATTGGTAGTGAAATCCCCAAAACCTACCCACCCAAAAACATCACCAAACAACCAAATTCAAGAATTAAACTACCTACAACTATCCTACAGCCTATTCCCCACCCAAAACTTGCTTCCAACCCAAAAATCACCCACTAAGTTTTTCTAATTTCACCAAAAACCTAAATTATGGAATCATGGCCCAAAAAAATTTAAAACCCTATCAAATTTATTTAAACCTACTCAAACGTAACTTTAACACATCAAATCAACTAAACTATCCATTTTAAAACATCTCATACCTTATTCCTTAATCATTATTGAGGTTAGAACCCATGTCTAATCATTCAATAATTCCCTCATCCACCCTCCATCTTAGTCAACACTCAATCACCTCAAACACATGATAAACTAATCGCCAACCTACACCTTAGCACCAACTTAATCAATATCCCAGCTAAATGCCAAAGTGCAAAAATGCCAAAGTCTAAAATGCATGAAGGTCAAAAGTCAAAAGTGAAAATGAAATCTCATTTTCAATTTTTATGTCCCAAATTTCTAGGGTTTCCCCTAACCATCGACAATTAGGGTGACCATCGATGATCAACCCTAGGAACCCCTAACTATCAATGATTAGGGGCCCCCACTTTTTAAATTTTTTAAAGTACCCCACCTAGATGCTAAATTTTGGAGATCACCTAATCTCCCTCAACCAAAACTAGAAATTTTTGGAGATTACCCTTCTCTGACCACCCATTTGACCACATCCACCTTGATGTTGGTGGTTTTAACCTAAATTATTCACATGTTTTGTAACAACCTCATAGTGGTCTTTTTTACTATACCACCCCTTTTTTGCATGTTGACCATTTAAATTTGCACCACCTAGTGCACAATTAAACTATTTGTGTTTTTCAAGGGAGCACTTCCTACCTTAGATACCTATGAAAACATTAACCCTATCTAGGAGACTTATAGCATCACTTGATCAGTTATGACCAATGTTGAGGATCGATTACCCTATCACTTATTCTTTTAGAGCTGACCTTATTTTTATTAATACTGGAAACTTTAGTTTTTACATGATCTTGACTATCACACATAGTCATATTTTGTGCATAGGTTTATGTTTCAAACTCCCACCCCTTTTTTGTCACCACCTAGTGACTCACCATACACCACTTATTGATCCCTGACTTGATTTTAGTTTCACCTCATCGAATCCTAATTTGAGGGGGAATACATCCTCCCATACTTAGGGTAGTCAAACCTTTGACTAACATTCCATTTTGTTTTACATATTTTTAATTCAAATCCACATAACAAAAAGGGGAAAAATGTAGACACTAAAAAATTGTACATGATAGTTCTAGTTGTCAAAATGCCTCAAACCCATATAGACCCTTAGTGGACCTTGAGTCTATTTAATCTTCTAAGTTAGCTAATTCATCAACTTACTAACCTAAAAGTTAACTTACCTTTTTTAAACCCTTTTTGACCCCTTTCACCTTTAGACACTTGACTGTCAATAGTTAGCCTAACCATCAATGGTTTGCCTAACCATCGATGGTCAGGTCTCCTCACCTCCTCAACTTCATAACACATCATCTAGTTGTGTGCAAGCAATGAGGCACCATTTAATACATTCACCTTATGTGGTACTAACAAAATTCCAATCATCATGATCAATAAACTCACCTAATAGGGAACCTTCCATCCTCCTTCTATCTTTGCCTATAAAAGGAAGGGAGTGGGAGGTGAAAAAGGATCAATCACAAGAGTTATCAAGCATATAGGTATTCAATCTCTCCAACATCTAGTCTTCTTTCAGCAACTTATCATCAGTAAAAGAGACTCAAACCTCTACCAAATTTTCTTTAAGGCCAAAAGTATCATTACTTTGGTAAATTTGATTTAGCCTTCAACGATCAACCAAATAGAAAGCTATAAGTATATCAGTAATTTAGCATTGTCATTTAAAATTTATAAACTCTTTGACCTGATTATACCTATCTACACCTTATTTCCTCTCCATTAGATCCTTAATAGAACCTTTATCTACCCATCTACCTATTCTACAATTCTATTTTTATCACCTTGAAAAACACACAAACAACCACCGATGATCAGCACAACCACCAATAGTCACCCCCAACTGCCAATAGCTACCCAATCATTGATAGTCACTATGGCATAAAATAACAAGAAGTTATTTTTAGCCGCTTAACCCCAACCAAACCTAACTTTCTATATTCCTACCTATTCACATATTCTTTTTTAATTTTTCAACCAGAACCCACCTATTTTAGCATGACTATTGACCCAATTTTACTAGATTTAGTCATTTCATTTAACAAGCATTCTATTTTCTTCTTGTATTGCATTTCTTTTATCTTAAGCAAGTACTTTACTTTATCATTTCCAACTTAATTGTTATCAATAGTGAATTGACAACCTACTAGAAATTATATGATTTTTGGATCTATCTCATGTTAGGTAGTCCACTTAACATCTTTCTAATGATCCCCTTTGTTAGTGTTTTCTTATTTACAGGTTATTCCTTCCTAGCCAAAGAGGAGTTCTTGACATTTTTCTAGATTATGTGTGCATCACCAACTAGGTATTTCTACCAAAACCTTATTATTAGTTTTTTATCTTCTTATAAAATTAAGAAATGAGTGGAAATTAAGAGAAACAGATGTCTTTCTTAGATGGATTCTTAGGATACAACCAGTTTCTAGTAAACCTAGAAGACATAACTAAGACTACATTCATAATGAAGTGGGGCACTTTTCTCAAAAAAGGATTTTATTTAGATTAATAAGAATAATAAAAAATTTACAAAGAGATATGGACTTTGCCTTTGAAGGTTTGATAGGAAAATGCAATTTTATTTACATGGATGATTTAACCAATTTATAAAAATGTAGGTTTGATCACATTCACCACTTACATAGTATATTTGAGAGGTGTAGGAGGTATGGTATCTTTATGAACCCAAACAAAAGTGCATTTGGTGTTACTAAAGGTAAGCATCTTAGTCACATCATCAAAAAGGAAGGTATATCTATTGACCTTGAATGTGTTAATGTTATCTTTAGTTTGCCCCCCCCCCCAATAGTAAGAAAGAACTAAAATCCTTATTTGGTAAAATTATGTCTGTGATCAAATTTATATTTGTTTTTTTTTTTTTTTTTTAAACCTATAAATTCAATGTTAAATTAAGAGGAAAAAGTGGAGTGGAATAATGAAGCAAATAAGTGGATTCTAAATGGTGGGACATCATTTTACATGCATTGTCACCATTTTTATTAGCCAACATTTTCACAAAATAAAAGGGGATATATGCATTTATCAATTTTAAATTCTTAGTGCTCCTATGGAGTCTTGTTGATCCTTACCATTATGAAAATTCAAATTCCTACTTAATCCTAATTGATAAATTCTTCTTTAGTACCATTGCTAGTTATTTGTTACATTTGAAAACCTTTTAAAAGTATCTATGTTTGAAAAATAGTTATCCCCTTACACTTTTCAATATATTTCCATACTTCATTTCTTAGGCACTAACTATTTCTAAAAAAAAATCTTATGCATGAGATTTCTAGTAGTCTCAGTCTGAGGGTTCTAATTATCTCTCCCATATCCCTTTGGGCATACATGTACACATCAATTTTATTATGAATAAATTTTGGACTATAACATGGACCCTTTGTGTACATTTTGAAAGACCAAGATGTGTCAATGTTGTTGAAGCATTGTGAGGCTTGAACCAATAAGGAAGTAACATTATTTCTCTTAATTTTTTCTTGTTTCTTATTTTTGGAAGAAGATAAGAAAATAGTAATAAGGGTGTGGTAAAAATACCTAGTTGTTGGTGTGCATGCAATCTAGATGAGTATGGAGAGATCCTCTTTGTCTTATAAGGAATAACCTATAGATAATAAAGTACTAAAAAAAGGGGTTGTTAGAAAGATAGTTGGTTAGACTACCTAGCATGAGCTAGATCCAAGAAGAATGATCTTTCTAGGAGATTATCAATCCACTCTTTGATAACAATTAAGTTGGAAGAGATAAAAGTAAGATACTTGCATCAAATAACAAAAAGGAACTGAAATGTAATTCAAGAAGTAGATGAATGCTTGATAGATAAAATGACTAAATATAACAAAATCAGGTTAATAACAGTGTTAAAATGGATCAGGTTAGGTTTAGAAAATTATGTAGGCATCTATAAATAGGTAGGGACATAAAAAGTTATATTTTTTTGGGGTTAAGAGGTTATAAATAAATTGTTGTTATTTCATGCCATAGTGATCATCAGTGGTTAAGCTAACCATCGATAGTTGGGTAATTGTCAATGGTTGGAGGTGACCATCGACAGTTGTGCTAACCATCAGTGATTACCTATGGATTTTTTAAGGTACACAAAAAGAGTTACAAACTGGATCAAAGATTAAATAAGATTCTATTTAAGGGTTTGGTCAGAAATGAGAGGTTAGAAGATAGGTGCAGAAAGATTTGATGGGGGAGAGAGGTCAGAAAGTGAAATAACAAAATAAAAGTATAAATATACCTATTGTTTATTAAATAATTGATGGTTAATGTCTAGAGAAATTTTAGTAAAGTAACATTACTTTGCCTCAAGAGCAATTTAGACAGAGCTTTAGATCTCTATTATTGTTGTTGAATTACTAGAAGAATACTAGGTGGCTAGCTAGAAGCTTAAATACCTATGTGCAAAAATGCTTATGATGATGATCCTTTTTACCTCAAACTCCCCTCCTTTTATAGGCAAAGAGAGATGGAGGATATAAGGTCCCCTAGGAGGTTGGCTTACTGATTTTGATGCTTGGGAGTTCATTATCACTTCATAATGTGAATATATTTAATTATGCCTTATTAGCTCGCACACAGTTGGTGATGTGTTAAAAGGATGAGGACCTAATTATCAATGATCAAGTTAATTATCAATGGTTAAGCTATCTATCGATAGTCGAGTATAAAAATTAAAAAGGGGTCAAAGTGGGTTAAAAGGGGTGGGTTAAAGTTTGTTAATATGTTGGTGAGTTTAGTTAGCTAGTTAGTGGGTTGATAAGGGTTAGGTGGTCCCTAAAGTATCCTAAGGCATTTCAACATCTAGTATGGTTTTCTAATGCCTACAACCAAATGTTTCCATTCATCCAAAGGTGTCAGATTTATTAAATATCTAGGAGGCTTAAAATAATGAGGAAGTTCTACATGTCTCTATACACTTGAAGGTGTCACAAATATCATAGCATCGTGAGGCTAAAAATAATGAGGTGTCACATGTCTCTATGTACCTAAGGGTGTCATATATATCATATCCCTAGGAGGTGTGAACCAATGAAGAGGTGTCATGTGTCTCTATGAATCCAAGAATGTAAGCACTGTTAGAGACGTATGAGGCTTGAATCAATAAGGAAGTGTCACATGTCTCTATACACCTGTAGATCTCAAAGTTATCAGATCCCTAGAAGGATCAAACTAATGAGGATGCACCACATGTCTCTATGCATCCATGTGTAAAAAGGTCTTGGAATACTTGGAAAGAGAAAAAAAAGGGTATATATCATACCCTTTACCTAATCATAGAGTGTTACATGCATTATGAACACTTAACCAAAAAATTTATATAGTAGAGGTGTCAAGACAAGGATCTCTTCACCTCACCTAGCTAACATAGTCCACATGGATCCCACCACTCTCCAAGTGACATGTGGCCAACCCTTATAATGTTAATAATGGCACAAGGGATAAAATAGGTGTGTGCCTACCATAATCCTCATATTTATTATCTCAACTAGGAGAGATTACAATATAACTGCTAGAGGAGTTCCATCGCTTCCAGCCAATCTAAATGGGTCTTATTTTATAAATTTTGAATTAGTGACAAATATTGAAATTAATAACATGGGATTATGCCATCAATTTAGATTTTATTTTGGCAATGTGATCCTATCAAATCCATTACTACATTAAAAAATGTAGAGTCCTAAAAGGCCACATCAAGATTAGATTCATTTTGATAAGTTTTTCTCCTCTTAATCATTCAAATCCATTTTCCTTGAGTTAATTTAAAATCATAGTGAATCCCCTTTGTTAAATTATTCACCTAGAAGCTTACATAATCTAACAATGGTTGCCTCCACTTGTAACCCCAAAATAGAGTTAGAGTTTTGAGATGCCACATTCTTTCAAGGTGCCATCCAATTCAAACATTATAACAAGGTTTTAAAAGAGGATGGTAATTATTATGGCGATTACCTTGTCAACATCATAAATTTTGGATTAAAAAAAGCCATGTTCAAACTAAAATTCTTCTCATGCATAGACATCTTCAAAAATCAATCAATCTCTTCCAAGTGAATTATGAATATTGTGTACTCACCTCACACCAAATTTAAAATTAAAAATATATATGGGCCTAAATTCAAACAATATTACAACTTTATGGCATAAACCACTAATTATGATAAGGATGTCATCAAAACTTGGATGAAGACTCATAACATCTATGACATCCTCAAGGAATAGGCTAAGGACATAGATAGATCCATCAATAAAGAAGATATTGATTCATACATGATCAAGACATTTTGAGAGGGAGTGTGAATTGGTATATTTTTGTTGAATCACTTGTATGGTAAATTTTATGTGGTACATGGAAAAAAAATTGCATTACTCTCTTCATCATCATGATGGAGGGGGATGAGGTCCCAGATTTGGGTAACATCATCACATTCAACATCACTCAATAGGTGAACAAATCCTATATAGGGGTAGTTTTTATATGATGTTATACATAGTGGACATCATCTATGCCACCCTAGAATTTAAGATCATAATATTCCATTAGTGTATATTCATATGGTATGTGGTACATGTAGTGTTTTACAAACTCTATACTCACCACTACCATAATCACATGTGGAACATTTAAAACCACTTCTACACCATACTATATCGCTCCATCAATGGGAAGTCAATGTTAAATATCTCTATATACTGAGATAAAATCTTCAATCCAACCTATTTCACTTATTTTTACTACATATATAATACTATAATTAAATTGGAGGGTATTATATGGGATGCTCTCTTACTTCCATACACAGTCCTAAACCACCTTGCCAAGCAAGAAGTCACTTAGAAATTAACCAATGAAACCTTGGTTTTCTACCTTAGTTAAATAAAAAATACCTACCTAGGTTACCCTAGTCATTAGTCATCATGAATACAAAAGTGTGTAGGCACTATAAGTAATGGACCAACATACAGACTCATAAATCAAATCAGAAATGCAAATCTAAAGGCACAAGTAAGTGAGGAATGGACATGTGTCAAAATACATAGAGTACATAACCAAATAATTCATAAGGAAATACTATCAATGAAGTGGGTAAGTGAGAATTTGAAAATCATATAGAACAAGATGACTAAATACATAAAGCTAATGAGTAGCTGTCATTTATCAACAAGTGAACCCACCATAGCTAATTGGTAAGTTTAAATTAAAATAATACAAAACTAAAGGCCATTAAATTCATTGAATTCACATGAATTATGAATTCATGGTGTATAATTTAGATTATATATGCAAAATCTAAGTGAAATGTAGGTCACTTCACCATAAATTTTCTAGAAAACATTATGATTTTGAGCTCACCTGTGATTACAAGCCCTAGATTTCCAACAAACTTGTAGAGAATTTTCATATAATCAATACATAAATTAAACACCTCAAGATTATAGAAATGGACTCTTATTAAAATAAAGTATGTGTTAAGGTTACTTCTACCTACTTTTGGGTGGGAACTACTAAATATATGGATACAACATTTGACAAAAATGCTCTTGAGTTCAAACTCCTATACTACTTGGTGCTCTAGAATATAGTGGACTCGATGGTTCCTAATTTAGCATAGCAATAATTGTCTAAAGATAAAAATAAATACATTGATGACCTATTGCCTCTAAAAAATATAGGATTTCATCAATTACTAATAAAACCTGAGGTAATGCCCTATATCGATATGCTTCAAGATTTGTTTTTTAATGGAATTTATTGTGTGGATTGCCTTCACCTTAGGAAAGGAAAGAATTTAGTTTCTTATATTTATGGGATGGAATTAAATATATACCTTATATTCTTAGTGATTTAGGTATCATATAACCAAGTCTCATCCAATGCATGGCTAGAGCACAACATAGTGGAAGCAAAACTTAAACAATTACTACTGAAAGCCCAAAGATTAAATCCCAAGGGAACCCTCTCATATAATGGGATTACCAAATTTAGACTAGGGATCAAGATAAAAATGAATCTCCTAAATAGACTATAGGTCTTCCCTAACAACACTTATGTACAAGTAGAATGGATCCTGCTATTGGACATCTTATTCACCTCTAATAAAATTATTTCCCTAGGGGAAGTTATCAATACTCAACTAAAATATTAGATTTATAAAGATGAAAATTTTTCAAAGGATGGAAATTTTATATGATTTATTACTTATTATATGTATTCCTAGCCACATTTCATAGGGTATATGTAGAAATATAGAAACCATCAATCGAATATGTTGAAAATAGAATCTATGAAGACTACTCATTCGTATTTGTTTACAGATTCAAAACTAAAATTAAGAGGATATGTGAAAAAGTATAACCTCAAGTGTATCAAGAAATTCATAGTACCTAGATGCCTATGTTATCAAAAAACTTTAAGAGAATCATTTATAAATGGGTTATTACTTGTATTACCCTAATGTAATAATTATTAGGGTATAAGGGAAAAGGATACCTCCTTTGCTCTTACCTTGTCATGCCCCTAAAAAAAATTATAGAGCAAGAGATATCATACCAAATATATAATAGCATAGATGAGGAGCTAGGCCAAGAACATTTAGCTTATTACTTTAAACATCCTTTGAGTATTGGCCACCTCCAATACATGGTATGAGCTCACTTTAATTAAGTAATGAAGTTGATAACTAGATATAATTTTGATGAGGTCCAATTTAGATAATGAGACCCCAAAAATGAAAATCATAAATTAACCCCAAGCCGTAAGGGAGAATAATAAGGTTAACCCCACATAAGGTAACTATGGTTATGAACATGATTTAATTTTATTAAATTCATCAGATGAATCTGAGGTATAGATAAAGATGAAAAATGAATAAATATCTAAGATGGTAGCTTAGGCTATTCAATAATCGAAAGATTACTAGGGAGCATGAAAGTGAGATGGTAGTGCAAGCCCAAAAGTCATGAATCCATCAATGGCCCCCTACTCAACCACATGATTTAGTAGGGCCAAGACAACTCCCCTTTCCTACCACAAAAGAGATATATCTACAAGAGGAAGTGTCAAGTATTCAAAGGTATGGGAACATCCAAATAAGGAAATAAATTCTCAAGAATCTTTGTCTTCTTAGAACAAATCCTACTTATTTTGTCTTTACTATTGCACATTTGGGCACATCTACTATATTGGAGATAACTCCATGTCCACAAGACAAGCAAAAGAGTACATTTTTTATGACACCTTTAACACCTCTCATAACTATCACATAGGTAAGTCTTATAGAGTTTTTATAGTCTTCTTTCTCATCTTTTCCATCCCCCCTTCCATCTCCTCAAATAGTTCCATATTCATCCGCTTCCCCTTCCACTATTGTTGTTACACCTCCCATTTCATCACCACCACCTATCATAGTAGTTCCTACTACTATAGTTCCCTTAATTATTTCACCATCCTAATAACTTCCTATCCTTCACATATCCACATACCAAAGGAGATATAAAGTCCTCCCAACCCCCTCCAAAACTCAACAATTAGAGGAAATACCCTATTTTTATCTAATTACTATAGAATAATCCCATGCTAAGGAGGAGGCAAATGAATAAGAACAGGTGATATCCTTGGTAGAATATTCCATATATGAGGAAGAGAATATAGATATTGTGATGGAAGTAACATATAAGTTGAGTGATGATGAATATATAGATGAGGAAGATGATGAGGTTGAGTTAGGAAAGGACAAATCTTTGAGCTTGGGAAGTTTGTAGGAAGAAGAAATACTAACTAGTGCCATAGACCAACCAATCCTCACAATGGATAAAATCCAAAAGATAAGTGAGGTGGTTTATTATTTAGTTTATATTATTTCAATTATAGGAAATTCAATAGTATCTAGTTCTTTTGATTCATATATTTTTTTAGCATCTACCCAAGTAAGGGCTTCTAAGAAGGAAGTCTATCTTGAAGACTTGGTAACTATTTCTATTTTTTATCTTAGAAGTCTATCTTAAAGACTTGGTAACTATTTATATTTTTGATCCAAAAATGCCACCAAACCTATGGAAATGTTTATCTCAATTATAATTACCTATCCCATAAACATCCCATATATAGATATCCACATTGTCAATTGAAAAGATTCATGGCTTCAACAAATTCATAGCTGAGGTTAATCCACCATTAGATCCCTCACCATGGTAGAGCATTTTATACCCTATATTGTAATTTTCCATTACAATAAGTGATTCATTAGAAAATTCTACATTAAATCTTCCTATGATACCTTCACCCTCTACCTCAGGAGACCCAAGTCCCTTAGGAGAATAAGGTTAACTTATTATTCTCAAATGGGTTAGAGAGAGGCATGGAAAGTAAATTTCCCACACTATCTACTAGATTTGATAGGTAGAGAAACATAATAAAAAGGGTGTGGGAGAATAAGGATATAAATATAGATAAAATAGAGGAAATGGAATTTGAGCAAAGAGAAAATATATTTCCCCTGTCCAAGAAAATTAAAATGAATCATGGTGATCCAAATGAATATACTAAAGATTTATATATTTTTATGGATTCTACTGGGGAAGAAATGAAATATAGGTTTAAAATTAAGGAGGGGAAAAATAGAGGCTACTATAGAAGCAAATTATACAAGCCCTTTATGAAATTGTAGATAGTCTATAAAGTTTAATTACTCAGTTATATAATATATTTAGCAATATTTGGGTTTACAGAGGACACAACTAGTTAGAGAATACAATGGTGTTTAATTTATGGCACTAGATGAAGTAATATGAAAAGAGACTTACCTTTTTTATCCAATTTCTAGGATAAGTGTTTTTAATCCATTCAACTTGATCACTAGTAGGATGCATCATGGGCATTACTAAACAAGATGTTGCTCTTGCATGACATAAACAAATAAAATATTTACTGGTACATATTATGGAGAAGGATAATCAGGCCTTGAAAATTTTAAATGAAATGAGGGTCACTGAAGTGATAACCTCTATAGGTCAATTAGTCAATAGGCCAAATTTTAAGACCCTTGTAAAATTAAAAGTAAACAAATTTAAGTAGTAGGTTTAAGACACAATATATAAAATAAATGATGAAATTTTACAACTAATAAATATATAAAAGGATAGAGCAATGAAATTAGAGGCCTTGAGATCTGAGTTTAAGATCTCAAAAGTGGATCATACACGTTCATGGCTTAAACTATCAAGATTTTCAACCCCTCTTTTCTCAATTTTGATGTTGTTAACAAGGATTTTGAATCCACCCAGACATCATTTTAAAAACTTATGCATAAGGATGGAACTTATAGATTAGTTCCCAACAATCAGCTAGTTATAAGTACTATTATTTCAACACAAACATCCTATTTTTTTGGATATTCAATCATACATACTATAGGTGGGCCCATCTTGATCCCATAAGGAACAATAATGGCTACTACATTTACTCTAACTATCACTCTATCATATTCTTTAGTTAGTGGTGCCAAATCAAGACCTCGATAATATAAATATGTACTTGCATGTTTTGTTTAAGACATAACTTTGGTTCCAAATTTATGTTTCATGTATATATTGTATTTTTAGTTGTAAAATTCTATCATGGGATGACTGTTGTACATACATCCTTTAAATGAGATTTGGATGAAAGTCATATTTTTGTAAATGTATTTTTGGACTTTGATTTAGATATGAATCCTCCCCCATCCCAGGTTATTTATACTTGTATCATCTTATTTCAAATGGAGGAGAATTTTTTTTTTTAATATTAATAGGAAATTTTGAGTTCTGCAATTTTAGTCTTGATGTGAAAAATCTAATTCTTCTCTAAAATATTGTGGATTGTGTAATAAGTTCTATCATTTTAGCTTCTTATTATTTTGGTTTTACATAAGTTATCTCTTTACATATGGTTGTTCATAGTAAGTTATCACTTATCTGAATGGCTTTTGCATATAAATTATAATCCACCCTTATAGATGTGTTGTTGCAATCTTACAAATGCAAAAACCTTTAATTTCATGTGTTTACATATGGTGTATTTTTGCTCCCTTTGAATTCTAACCTTTTTTTATTGTTAGTTTACTATAGTAACCTATAAAAAATATTGGTCTATGATTCCTTGTCTAACCTCTAGTTCAAGTATTGGTCTTAAAAAGTTTCATCTAGTGTGGTCCACAAGCCTCCTTTTCTTCCCTATATTTTCCTATTTTTGAGTTTATTTTGAAGTCCTACCCACCTAAGGTTAGAACCATCATCATTCTACCCATCTAAATTATATTTAGATTCATCCATATCCCACCCATCCATGGTAAACACACTACCTCTCTCATAACTATTCCACCATGTTTTTTAGAAAACCCAATACCATGAAACTTATGTCTTAGAGTGAATACTTTTCACTGATATTAAAATTTTAGAAGATACCTCATAAGAAAATATATGGTGTGCATAAAACCCATATCAATAGGTAATTAAGTTATCCCTAGGAGGGTTACATCTCTAACTCTATTTTCCTTGAAAATAATCACTTGAGTTGAACTGGAAGCACCCAAAAGATGAAAAAGGTCAACCTCAGACACTAACTTGTTGTTCACACCTTTGGAAATCCATATAAAAGTTAGGTATAAAAAATAATTTAGGAGACAATCATGGGCTCAACCATTCTCTCCAAATAGATAACCTAGTCTTCCATTACTCTTGATGGCTCAACCCATAGCTCCACCACAAGATCCAACCTAGTTAACTGGATTTTCCATCAATGTCACTAGGGTTGTCCATGATCTACCCATAAAACCTAAGAAATATTTTATTTTATTTTCTTCCTTGGTAGGAAGGAATATTGAAGAACATATTAAGGCCTTTAAAATTTCTTTAGGTATTTTGAATTAACCTATGAAGACATGGAATGCAAACTATTTCCCTTCACATTGTTAGATACAGCATATGATTCATTTATTAATGTCCTAGAAGGTTCAATAACCTCTTGGGAATAATTTCAAAACATGTTTTTGAAAACATTTGGCTAAGTCACTACTGTAAGTGTTGTTTATCAGCATTTTGTATGTATGAGAAGAGAGCCAAATTAGCCAATTTGAGCCTTCAATGCTAGATTCTAGAAGATGTATAGAAGAATTAAGACTAATTACACATCCAATGAAGTGTTGGCCCTTGAGATATACAAAAATGTTGTACACCTTATGACGATTATCTTTATACACATAGTTGTTGGTATAAGATACACTACCTTTGGCTTATGTAAAAGCTATTAATGCAGACAAACAATTGAACCCTCAGATGCAATCTTTGGCCCCACTTTGTCTCGGTCCCATTTTTCTAGATTTTAGTCTAATTTTAAATGAAAATTAGAATACTATGGCCCAAAACTAGGACTAGTTATATAATCATTTGCCTTTAACTCAATTTCCTCTAACCCATGCTCCCCCAAACCAACATCTTGGATTTATGAATAATTATGTGCTTGGGTCTAACTAGTAAAACCTAAATCAATAATTGATACCAATCAATACTAATACAACACAAGGTACCAATTCTAATTCCACCAAAACAAAATTCAAATCAATCCATAGGATGGTCCATAAATTGATCAATGAGTTTCTAAACATGCAAAAACACATGGATAATACTGAAGGATAGAATACCAATCAGAGCTTAAAATTCTAGAGGTATAATAGAGCTTTCAACAAGTCTAAAAAAACACAAAATCACATCCACCTAAATATATGTCAGAGATCAACATCATGGAAGTAGACCTTCCAAATTGGTGGCAAGTTCATAACACTACACAACATGGTGAGCTATACTAAATCAAGTTTTTCATAGCCTAAAAGATATTTTAGAAAGAGATGGATAGGAAAAATGGGTTTGAAAATCAATCATAAACTTCTTCCTCTACTTATCCTAGATATTCCATTAAAATAATGATGTTTGAGATGTATGATCTCCCATTACTAGAAGAGGATGAAAATGAACTAGAAGATGATACAAAAAAGATCCATGCATTTCAATATTTCCAAAGGAATGATTACAATTTAAGGAGCAAGCATATTGTTATTATTTCAAAACCTATGAACAATAATTCTATTAATCCTCTAGATTCTTTTGCTAACAAAAAACACCTCCCCCTAGGAGAGTTGAGTAGTTGTAGAGCATACAAATAGAAAATAGAGCTAGGTGCAACATTGTTGAGGACACGAAGAAGCTCAATGCCAATATCACCCTACATGAACTAGCTCAAATCACTAAACAAAGATAAGTATTACTTAAATACCTAATTGGGAGATATTCTACATCAATAAAATATAAAGTTACGCATGTAAATGTGACGGTATTTAAATATAAACCTGGAGTAACACCATTTCTAATAAGTTTTGAAATGTTTAGAAAGAAAAACACAACCATTTGGTTGATTCATTCACCTCAACCAATGCAATTACTATTAGGTTGTGGAGCTAAAAGCTTCAACTATGCAGACATGGAGGAGGTTGCTGAGTTCTAGGGATACTGGCATCGTCAGTGTAACCGACGTCGATCATCCATAGTGCAGAAGGGTAACCAACATCGACAGGAGGTCGGCCAATGTCGGTCATCTCCAGGTAGATAGAGATCGACATCGGTCTCCTGTGCGGTTCTAGAACTGTTCGTTGCATGAATAGTTAGTTTGTTGAATCAAGTGTTTGCATGTAAAAGGCTATTTTTGGTCTTGAGTTGCGAGTCTAATTATTGTAAATTAGAAGTCTAAGTTATTATTTAAGTGTGGGATCTATTTATAGACCCATTGGCATGTATTATAAAGTGTGCTAGATAGCCAGTGTGCTAGTTAGAGTTGAGCAAGTGTAGCTCCTTCTAGTTCTACAAATGAGCAAATAGAGGAAGGCAAGGAAGATCCTTCCAAGTGTAAGATCATTTGAATTACAGGTTGTTGCAAGTTCATGGAGAAGATCTACATGGTAAGTAAGATCATTTGAGTTGCAGGTTGTTGCAAGCTTATGGGAGATCTACTTGAAGTACTTTGAGTACTTGTGTACTGGCAGGGTTATTACTGATTGGTTGGAGGTGAACACCAATTCTGTGTGTGAGTTGTGTGTTGGGACTATTTTTGGTATCAGAGTGAACTCTTGATTGAGCATTACTGGGAGCCCTTGAGGTGTGGGAAGCCTCTAAGAGGTGGAAGAAGTGGCATCTTCTTTATTATATTTTCTTTCTAGATGAGTATTAATATAGTTTGTGTTGTCTCTCATATTTTGTGTCATTTGTGAATTCTAGTTACTTGTTACTTCTGGTTAATTCTACATGTTTAGTTGCTAATACAAGGTAATCATATTGTGCTCTTATTGAGGAGTAAGATCCTAACAAGTGAGATCAGAGCTGTTTGTTGTTCTTGATTCCCCATCAACTGGTATCAGAGCTTTTGGTTGGGTTACTAACAGGTGTTTCAGATCTGATTAGTGTGTGTTGATTACAAGTTACTCACAGGGGTTTCTATTTGAGTGGGAGTATAGCAATGACAGAAGAAAGTAATCTATGAATGGAGAAGTTTAATGGCAAGAACTATCAATTATGGAGGATGCAGATTGAAGATTATCTGTATCAAAAAGATTTGTACTTACTGTTGGGTGGAGTGGCATGCAAGCCCAAGATATGAAGGTTGAAGAATGGGAGGTTCTTGATCGGAAGGCTCTGGGATCTATAAGGTTGAGCATTGCATCGTCTATGATTTCTAACTTATCACAGGCTAAGACAACGATAGAGTTGATGGAATCTTTGGCAAATTTATATGAAAAACCCTCAGCTTTGAATAAGGTATTTCTTATGAAGCAATTATTTAATTTGCAATGTTGGAAGGTGGATCTATTCATAGTCATCTTAGTGATTTCCATGGTTTGGTAAACCAGTTAAGTTCAGTCAATATTGTTTTTGATGATGAAATTAAGGCTCTCTTAATCTTATGCTCATTACCTAAAAGTTGGGAGAGTTTGGTAATGGCAGTTAGTAATACTGCATCTGTTTCAAAAATCTTAAAAGTGGATGATGTTGTGAGTGTAATATTGAATGAAAAAATTTGTAGGAAAAGCACAGGTGAATCATCAGGAAATGATTTGAGTGTGGAAAGCAGGGGAAGGAAAAGAGAGAAGATCGAGCATGGGAGATCGTCTAAGATAGGCAGGAGATCCAAGTCTAGGTATGGTAGAATAACCTGCTGGAAATGTGGAAAGCAAGGGCACTTAAAGAGAGATTGCAGGTTGGATGAAGATCAGCATGAAAGACATGAAGAAGTAGATGTTGTAGATTATGTTACATAGGATGCTCTGGTATGTTCCTTAGATAAAGTAGAATCTTGGGTTTTAGATTCTGGTGCCTCTTTTCATGCATCCCCAAATAGAGAATTTTTTCATGAGTATGTCCAGGGAGACTTTGGATAAATTTATTTAGGGGATGGTAAGCCTTGTCAAATGGTTGGCAAAGGGAAAGTGAAGCTAAAATTGCAGACAGGTAACACATGGGTGTTGAAGGAGGTCATGCATATCCCAATCCTGAGGTAGAACTTGATTTCTATTGGAAAGTTGGGTGATGAGGGTTGCATAGTAACTCTCACAGCGGACTCTTGGAAGGTTACCAAGGGTGCACTTGTTGTAGCAAGAGGTAAGAAAGTAGGTACGCTTTATCTATCTACTTGTATTACTGATTCTCCTTCTGGTTTATCTACTTCAGCTGTAGATTCAAAGATGTGGTTTAATAGGCTTGGTCACATGAATAAGAAGGGGATGCATGTTCTTGAGTCAAAGGGTATGCTTTTAGATTTGAAAAGCATGGATCGAGATTTTTGTATGCAGAAGAAGAAAGTGACATTTCTTGAGAAATCTGATATTCGTGACAAGAACAAGAAATCCTTGGTTTTCAAGGAGAAGGTGATGGATAGAGATTAGCGTAAGGCACTAAAAAATTGTGAGCAGAGCAAGGTTGATATGGACAAGGTTTTGATCCAAAAGGAGCTCACGGGTAAAGGTCATCGCTCACAAGTAAAACATAGAGACCGACGTCAGTTAGAAAACTAGCATCAGCATCCAGACAGTGACCAATGTTGGCTATGTGTAGCCCGACATCGGTGACTCTAGATAGATAAACACTGGTGTCAGTTAGAGGGAACCGACGTCGGTGATGAGGCAGTTGCATGGAACTGACATCATTCAGATGCAGACTGAGATGTGACCGGCATCAGTCACTGAGATGGATTTTGGGCAGACAGCAAGCTGTCAAGGAGTCTCAAGTTCCCATATGGAAGAATTAAAGGGTAAGTAAGCCTCAAATTCATCATTTCCCTTCTTTACACTACTTGTTGCTCACTGATGGTCAAGAACCAGGAAGTTATTAAAGAAGCAGAGCAGGTAGATCTAAGAAATAGTGGGAGCTTGGCATGGATGAAGGATGTGATTCTTTGGAGAAGAACCAAATGGAAGTTTTTGGGTGGAGTTGCCAGCTGGAAGAAAGCACTGAGAGATAAATGGATGTTCAAGATAAAGAAGAGCGGGAATGGACACCTGAGACAAAAGGCTAGAGTATATGGTCTTATGTAAGATGCAAGACAATGGAGGTTTGACCATTGTGTTTCTCTTTACCAAGTTGGATAATATTAGCTACATTATCCTGTTACTGTATTGTGTGCTTGTTGCAGGGTTACACATACAGGGAGTTGTTGAACTAAAGGTAAAGCTAGTTCAGAGGTGTGTCATGAGGAATCTAGGAGCAACAAGATTCTTTGACATGAGTGTGTTCTAGGGACATGGAAGGTCACAGGTTGACTTTGTCTTCAGATGATTGTGTGAAACTGATTAGCACGCTAATGGTTGGACAGTTCTATGAACAGTGTCTTGATTCACATAATGAGGTTAAGTGCATGGTATGTACTAGATCTGAGTTTGCCCAAGCAATGGGTGTTGTCAAAAAGTTTAGAGCCAATCTGGGAAATAAGCACTAGAGGGTAGTTTAGTGGATTCCCAGGTATCTAAGAGGGACCAGCAGTAGGTGTACATGCTATGCAAGGTCAAGTTATTTTCTACATGGGTTTGTAGATGCGGAGGTGGCAGGTGATTTGGATGATAGGAGGTGCACTATAGGATTTATGGTGGTTGGTCTTCAAGAGTGATCTTGAAGAGGGATACAAAGCCAATGGAACAAACTAGATGATGTACAGGTATAGGTATAGTTGCAGCTATTTATCTCCAAGTGGGAGATTGTTAGGTTGTGGAGCTAAAAGCTTCAACTATGCAGACATGGAAGAGGTTGCTGAGTTCCAAGGATACCGGCATCAGCAGTGTAACTGACGTCAATCATCCAAAGTGAAAAATGGCAACTGGCATTAGCAGGAGGTCGGCCAATGTCAGTCATCTCCAGGCAGATAGGGACTGACGTCAGTCGCCTGTGCGATTCTAGAACTATTTGTTCCACGAATAGTTAGTTCGTTGAACCGAGTGTTTTCATGTAAAAGGCTATTTTTGGTCTTGAGTTGCGAGTCTAATTATTGTAAATTAGAAGTCTAAGTTGTTTTTTAAGTTTGGGATCTATTTATAGACCCATTGGCATGTATTGTAAAGTGTGCTAGATAGCCAGTGTGCTAGTTAGAGTTGAGCAAGTGTAGCTCCTTCTAGTTCCATAGATGAGCAAATAGAGGAAGGCAAGGAAGATCCTTCCAAGTGTAAGATCATTTTAATTTCAGGTTGTTGCAAGTTCATGGAGAAGATCTACATGGTAAGTAAGATCATTTGAGTTGCAAGTTGTTGCAAGCTTATGGGAGATCTACTTGAAGTACTTTGAGTACTTGTGTACTGGCAGGGTTATTACTAACTGGTTGGAGGTGAACACCAATTTTGTGTGTGAGTTGTGTGTTGGGACCATTTTTGGTAGGAGAGTGAACTCTTGATTGAGAATTGTTGGGAGCCCTTGAGGTGTGGGAAGCCTCTGAGAAGTGGAAGAATAAGTGGCATCTTCTTTATTGTATTTTCTTTCTGGATGAGTATGAATACAGTTTGTGTTGTCTCTCATATTCTGTGTCATTTGTGAATTCTAGTTACTTGTTAATTCTGGTTAATTCCGCATGTTTAGTTGCTAATACAAGGTAATCATAATGTGCTCTTATTTAGGAGCAAGATCCTGACAAGTGGGATCAGAGCTATTTGTTGTTCTTGATTCCCCATCAATTATGATGGTTTTGTGTAATAAGTTGGGTTTCACTCTAGAGAATTCAAAGAGGGTGGTCATATATTGGATAAATCTTCTATCCCATATGTTGGATAATTAATAAACATATGTATTTAGTTGGCATTTAAACCATATGTAGTAAACCATCTACATCTTGGTATTTGATATTCTAGAATCTTATGGTATTTTTATAAGCTATTATTGGTCCAAGATATTGAACATGTATATGGCCACTAATTTTTCACATGTGGTTGCCCTAGAAGGGAGTAGCCAATCATATTCATTTGGATAAAGAACCAAAGATGAAATACTTGATTATTGATTACAACACCACTAAAGAGAAAGTGAAATTCATGTTTTCATGCGCAAGATTTTATACATTTAGAACCAAGCAAGAGATACATGAATAAAAAATTGAAGGTCCATCTCAGTTATGGACTCTCTATTTTGATGGAATAAGATCAAAATAATGTTCTAGTGATTACATAGCCCTGATGGATCTAGATGGTAAGAAGTACCTTACTAGTTATAAATTGTAGTTATTCTAAACTGAAAACAAATCATAATATGAAGCTCTGATCCTCGGATTACAATTTTCACTCAAGGACAATGTTAAGTAGCTATAGATCTTTAGTGATTCTAAACTGGTGATCAATCAGATCAGTAATAAGCATCAGTATAAGCTCACCTACTTAAATAAGTATAAACATCAACTATGGACTTGATTGATTTATTTAAGTGATTCAACATCAAGGTCATCCCAGAGATTAAAACTAGACAATTGAATATCTATAAACTTTAGTTACTATTATGGCACCACTCTAGGAGTCCAAGATGTATAAGTTCTCAAAGGAACTAGTTCCTTACTTCTTTTTCATAGATAACATGGATAACTTCCAAGTGTTTAAGCATGACCAATAGATTATAAGCTTTTCATGTAAATACAAAGGCTAATAAATCTAATTATAGAACCTATAATTTAAATGGAATTATATAATTTTCTAGAGGCCAAAATTATCTTCCCAATTAGGCACTCTACTTGGGTAGCCAACATGTACCAGTTAGAAACAATATAAAGAAATCATAATCTATCAATTTTAGGAACCTAAAAAAATCATCAAAGAAATATAATTACCCCTTGACTTTATTCTATTTGGTAATTAAATTGGTGATTGGATTAGAGATGATATATTTCTTAGATAGATTATTTGGTTACAACAAGATACTAGTAGAGGAAGAGGATGAGATTAACACTACCCTATACCATAAAGTGGGGAAATTTTACAAATAAGAGGATGTCATTTGGCCTAATTAATTTAGGAGATAATTTTAAAATAGCCATGGACTTTGATTTCCAAGGGTTGGTTATAAAGTGCATCATCATATACATGGATGACCTCGTTGTGTTCTCCAAAGATAGAGTTGATCACGTAAACCATCTTCATAAGGTGTTTGACAGTTGCAATAGGTATGAAGTGTCACTTAATTTGAATAAAATTATCTTTGGAGTTACTAAAGGGAAGTTGTTAGGCCAAGTGATCACTAAAAACAAGATTTTTATTGATCTAGACTAGGTTCAATCCATATCCAAAATGACACCTCCCAACACTAAGAAGGAATCAAAGTCCTTCATTGGTAAGATAAACTTTATGTGAAAATTTTGGATTTGTAGAGATTGTCAAACCATTAAATTTTATGCTAAAGAAATATGTTGAGATAGAATGGATGATATAATCCCATAGATTTTTCCAAGACATCAATATTTTTATTTCTCAAACCCTAGTTTTGATTAGTCTAGATTTCAATAATGACTTTTATTTTTATTCTTTCACTTTATAATATGTTATAGCTATTTTACTAATAGAAAAGGTGGATGATAATGAACATCTCATTGCCTTCATGAACACTAATTTAAAATATGTAGATTTGTCATACTATATGATAGATAAGCATATATATGCCTTGATAAAAGTGGTGAAAAGGTTTAGGCATTATATGCTATGAAATAAAACATATGCCATTTCTCCATATCCTACTATTCAGTGCACACTTGGCTAGAATGAATTAGGTGAAATAAGGGGCATATGGATGTCCAAACTTTAGGATTTTAACCTTGAAATCAAGTCATCCAAAATGGCAAGAGGCTGAAGAATAATCCAATTAATGATTGAGAGTGATCCACAGATCGGTATTGAACAAATTAAGGAGACTCAGGTAACTTTGGTGAGTGATACACTCAAATTAGTCATTAATTTCTCATAGGTACATGCCCCCTATAGCTAAATAGAGAGTAAAGATGAGTCCTCAGGGTCAAATCAGCTCATTATATGATTAATAATGGAGTCCTATACAACAATAACTAAAAATCCATATATTTGATATGTGTTTCAAAAGAGTAAGATAAGGATATCCTATATAAGCTACATTATAACATAGGTAGTGGGTATCCCTCAAGAAACATAATAGCTCAAAAGATTATAAGGATGGGATACTACTAGTCCATGAGCTTCAATGATGCACACAACCATGTTAAGTACTATCATGACTACTAGGTATTTTGGAAATGAGAATTAAATGTTACCATGTCTTTACAACTAGTCATTGAAGGACATATATTTGCCCAATGGGGCCTTCATTTTATTTTGGTGATAAACCCAAAATCTTTAGTAGGACATAAGTTTGTCCTCACACTTATTGATTATGCCACCAAGTGGACAAAATTTATAGCAACAAAGAATTACATAGCCTTTGATGTCATCAATTTTTTGGAATAAAATATATTGACAAAGTTTGTCACTCTCATTTATTTAGTTTGTGACAATAGTCCAAATTTTTAATCTTATGAATTCACATAAGGGGCTTATGATAATCAAATCACAATCGAGTTCTCTTCAAACTATTATCCACATGGTAATGGAGTAGCTGAGTCTACCAATAAAAATATGATGAATGCCATTATGAAGTTAGAACAAGATAAACATAGTGAATGGTATCTCTTGTTTAAATATGCACTATGGGTAGATAGAACCAAGCACAAGCAAACCCTCAAGACTTCACCTTTTCTATTAGAATATGGATAAAAAATCATATTCCCTATTGATATTAAGATACCAACATACCATTTCATGAAAGATTACATGGGGGAAGATGAAAGAATACAATATAGACTACTAGACATAGTCTAGATGGAGGATGCAAGAGCTGAAGTACTATATAGCTTCAATAAACATCAAGATATTATTAAAAGATGGTTTGACAAAATATCCAAGATCAAATCCTTTAGGATTTTAGACTTAGTGATTTTATGGGATAAATCACATGATAAGAAAGGAAAACATGATAAGTTCACTCCTTTATGGATTGGATCATATAAATATCACAGATCCTAAGTAAGAATGCCTTTTGACTAAAATACCTCAAAGATAATGACCTTGCCTTTATATTCAATTAAAAGTTATTGAAACACTATTTTAGATGCCTAAAAATAACTAAGTGGAGATTATAAGTGTAGGATTAGAGTATATTTCTTGATTTTTAGGTTAGATTTTCTTCTTTCTAGAATAATTTTTATGCTTTCTAGGATTAGTATTTCCTTATTTTTGCATTTACTTTCAATAAATTAGTTCTTATGCTTTCTAGATTAGTTTTATAAAACTAGAGAACATACCAAATGGTTTCCTATAAGGATATTAAAAAATAACTACCAAAAGTAAGGGGTGATTCACAAGGATGCACCATTAGTCCTCATAAGGATTTATTCTGACAGTACTAGAAATTATGGGTTCAAGGTATGTGTTATGACTGAATTAAGTCCTCCTTTGATTGAATGATTTTACTAGACCTTTGGGATTTAATTTTATATAATCATGAAAATTTTAGTAAGACTTTCCATTTCCAAATATTAACTACACTATAACATGTTAAAACTTGGATGGGAGATAATAAACATATAACTAAATACATGTTTATAGGGGAATATTGATTAAAATAAGTTTTATTATGCATACACCCAACTAATGGTGATTCTAAACCTTTATTATATCCTTGTTTCATCAAAAACATATATAATCATGCAAATTGATATAAAAGGGAGACTCAAGTAATCTCTATTAGGGCTATAGATGCTTGACTAGAAATAGAGTAAGAATTTAAGTAGAATTAGAGGCATATTTTATGGCATATGGATGTTTGATTGGTATCAAATTAATACCCATGCTTTCCTTACTATTTGGTTACAAAATTGATATTAAAATAAAACCTACAGTGTCTATCCAAGACTATCTCAAACCTCTCATAACAACAAAAAATTTAAATTCACAAAATCACACACTCAAATCCAAATAATGGAAAGGGTTATTATGTTGCATGAGGAAGTAGGAGCCTCTTTCAAGGTCTAGTTTATTTATTCTATTCTTATTAAGGATAAAGTTTCGTTATGTTGCATTACTGAGATTTTGGGTTCTTAAAATACTCAGGAGTATTTTTCCCACTAAGTCTCCATTTGTTGTGCCCTAAATAAACACACCCCCATTTTACAAAATTTAATGGGGACCCACTATGACATAAATACTTTTATTCAGGGTCCTCTAATCCTTAGGCATTCATGACTCTTATTTTAATCCATAAAATTCTAAGTTTGTCCTCAAAGTCTAATTTGCATGAAGTTTAAACTATTTAAATCAAAACTTGAATGATTATTTTATTTCATATCAAACCTTAGATTTTCATATTTTTTTCATGGTTTATTTGGACTTCATTTTAACTTCATACATTTTGTGTACTTTAATGACTATCAACAAATACATGTCAAAATTATTCCTATCGAAGAATTACCTTTATTCGTCAAAGATAATGACATATGGCATATCTACATTATCTAGAACTTATATATCTTTACAAAAGTTTCCAAGTATTTAAATATCCCAAGTTATGAGAGTTAGACATGTGTCATTACTACATCACATAAAACATTTCATGTTTTAAAGAAAATGCTAAGAGATCAAGTCTATGAGCCCTAAGAACACATCACATGACACTTTTTCATTACACAAACCCTTGAAATATTTTAAAGAAAAGTTAATGATCTAATGTTTTTGAGCTCCTATAGTCCCAATGGCATGACATATGGCATAATTCCATTAATCTAGAACTTTGGAAGCATTACACAAGTTTAATGGTTTTGAGGCCACATGGTCTAATACCCTTGGGCTTTTGATCTCTGAGAAGTTGAAAAGTGGAACAACTTATTGGTTTACAACATCAAAAAATAAATAATTAGTCAATGGATTAATGCTTTCATGGTTCTAACTCTCCATGCCTCTAAGGCCCTAAGATCATGCCACATGTTAACATTATATTATACTGAACATTTACAAAGATGTACATAGTTTAGGAGGACCAAACACTCATGATTTCAAGACTATATGTTATCATATACCCTGGGTTACTCCACATGGAACAATTACATCAACTCATAGCCCCAAAACATATAAAGCAAAAATACAAATCTAAAGGCCTGAGTGAACAAGGAATGGGAAAGTGTCAAAATCCATGGAGTACATAACCAAAGTGTACATAATTAAAGACTAAAAAAATTTAAAAAAAATGGGTAAGTGATAATTTGATAGCTAAAATCTAAGTGAAAATCAAGTTAATTCACCATCAATTTTCTAGAAAAATTGTGATTTCAAGCTCTCCTACAACTACAAGCCCTGGTTTTCCAGTAAATTGGCATAGAATTTTTATATAGTCAATAGGTGAATTAATGAAATTAAGATTATGGAAATGGCATCCTTTTTAAATGAATCATTTGTTTACATTACTTATTCCTACTCTTATGTAGGAAATATTGAATACATAGATACAATATTTGACAAAAGTGCTCTTGAGTTCAAATTTCTACACTACTCAATGCTATAGAATGCAATGGACTTGATGGTTACTTATTATACAAAGAGCCTATTGTTTGAGGATGAAATGTAATACATTGTGACACACTATCTCTCAAAATTATAGGACTTCATCGAACAATAAAAAATATAAGGCAATGCCCTATATGGATATGCTTCGAGATTTGTTTTTTAATGTTATTTGCTCTGGGAATTGCCTCTATGTTATAAAAGGCAATAATGTAGTTGATTATATCTATAGTAGGACATTTGAGAGGTGCCTTGGAATCCTAGTTCCTGAGGTAGCATATAACTACGTCTCACCCAATTCATGGCTAGATAAAAACATAGTGTAATTAAAACTTAAACAATGGTTATTGAAAGGCCAAAGATTAAATCCAAAGGGATCCCTCTTGTCCAATGGGATTATCAAAATTATACTAAGTATTAGTATATCCATGGATCTTCTAAAATTACTATATGGCTTTCATATTATCACTTATGTGCAAGTAAAATGGGTAATGTTGTTGGATATCATGTTGACCTCTGACAAAATCATTGCCTTAGGAGAAGTTATCAGTAGTCAGCTAAATATCAAATATATAAAGATGAACAAAGGTTGATGATTAGAAAATTCAATATGATGTCTTACTTATTAGATGTAGTCCTAGCCATAGTTCATAGGGTAAATGGATAATTATGGAAACCATCAAATGAACATGTTAAAAATAGAATCTATGAATACTGCTCATCCATGTTTGTTTATAGATTCAAAACTGAAATTAAGAGAATGTGTGTAGAAGCATATCCTCAAGTGTATCAAGAAATTCATTACACCTAAATGCCTAGGTTGTTAGAAAACATGAAGAGAACCATTCATAAATGGGGTGATTATTATATTACCTTGACATAATAATTATCAAAGTCCAAGGGAAAAGGGCACCTCCTTTGTTTTTGCCTCACCATGTCCCTAAAAAATTATAGATTAAGAAATAGTATACCAAATATATAATAGCATAGCTAAGGATCTCAGCCAAAAACATTTGATTTATTACTTTAAACCTCCTATGAGTATTGACCAGTTCTAATATGTGGTATGAGATCACTTTAATCAAGTAGGGAAGGTGAGAACTAGATATAATTTTGATGAGGCCCAATTTACAAAATGGGACCCAAAAAGGAAAATTAGAAATTATCTCCAAGACTTAAGAGAGAAGAAGGTCAACCTCACATGCAATCACAAGGGGTATGAACATGATGTAATTTTATTAAATGCATCAAATGACTCTGAAGTATGAATAAGGATGATAAAAGAAGAAATATTTATTATGGTAGTTTAAGATATATAATATAATCTATATATTACAAGGGAGAAGGCAAGTGAGATGGTAGTACAAGCCCAAAATTCATGGAGCCATCAATAGATCCCAAATCAACCACATGATTTAGTAAGGCCAAACCAACCCCATCTCCTACCACAAAATATATAGATCCATCAGAGGAGGGGAACATCTATATAAGGAAATAAATTATCAATAATATTCATGGTCCTATAACAAATCCTACTTATTTATTCTTCACTACTTCACCTTCGGGCACAACTAATATAGTGGAGAGAAATCCATATCCATTGGATAAACAAAAGAGTGCATTTGTTATGACACCGTTATCGCTTCTCATAACTATCACATAGGTAAGTCTTCTAGAGTTTGTATAGTCTTCTTTCTCATCTATTCCATCCCCCCTTGATCTCTTCAACCAATTCCATCTTCATCCACTTCCCATTCGATTGTTGTTATTATACCTTTCATTCCATCATCACCACCTAAAATAATAGTTCCTAATATTATAGTTCACTTAATTATGTCACCATCTCTCTCACTTCTTATCCCTCCCATATCCACATATTAAAGGAGATCAAAAGTCCTACCAATCCCCTCCATAACTCAACAATTAGAGAAAAGACCATCTTTTAGTCTGACCACTATAGGGGGATATTCTAAAAGTTATTAAATAATTATATTCCTGTCAATAAAGCATATTTAATAAAAAAAAATTACACTAAAAATTTAAAAAATGTACTGCAGCTAAGGTGAACCTAGCCTTCCAACCACTCATTGGAATTGACACTAAATGATGAACCTCCTCAAGATAACTCTAAGTCTTTAATCAACTTGACCACTCACCCATATGTATTTTATGCATAAATAATGTTTTGAGGGTAATTAACAACAACAAAAAGCATTTTGACTAAAATAAAAAAATTCATCACAAGTTAGAGGTGAGAAATATTGAACTAGAGACCTCTCAAAGACAACTTCAAATACTCAACCACTTTGTGTATGTAGCCCTATGAATAAAATAAAAATTGAGGGAAAAATAACAACATCAAGATATTTTAAAACAATAAACATGCAAATTTTGGGAAGAATCTTAGGTTAAGCGTAGTTTTGCAAATAGAAAGGAAAAAATACCACCATGCAATTGTAAAAGAATAGATTTTAGCCATCATTATGGTCAAATTAGAGGAAGATGCTAATGAAAGAGGCATCAATGAGTTGCCATATCCTACTACCTTAATAAACTGCATCCCACGCTATTTTAGTCAACATCATGCCTAATGTTGTAATAACATAGTATTATGGAGAGTAATTACAAATATTTATTATTAGAATCCAAAACCTTATTCTACGTTTGAATATTATGAATTTTAGACTCCATGTCCACATCAGTAACCTCAAAAATAACATGGGCCTCTCTCACAATACGTTAGAGAGTAAAAATAGCTAGAATCCCTACAGTCTCTACATCTAAGAATATTTCAAGGCAAAGAATAGTGGAGATAACCATAAGATCTAATATGTAGTTGGGATTCCTAAAAGAGGATACCTAAAACACCATAATCATCCCCCCTCCATGTTAAGTAGGAGAAAACATAATATGAAGATCCCAACCCAGTACAAAAACTCCATTGACTCACTCCTCTCGAATTGGTCAACATAGTGACATGATTCCACAAGTGTTGTAAAGATTTTCAAATCATGATATTTGTTTTGAATCATCTACAAGATGTCTACCATAATTTATAGATTGATAAGGATGAGAATCAAAGTTCCCACATGAACAAGCATTGATTCCATAATTTCTCCTAGTCTAATTCTCCAATAAGCTCATCCTCTTACACTAACATGCCTAAAAATACTATGATCTATTTTTAGTCCCAAAGAGTGGTCTTTGTAAACACAAATCAGAACCTATGGATCTTCTATATCTTTTTTTATGCATGCAAGGCACCCAAACACCTTTAAAAATAAGTCATGGAAGAGGAATGAATGAGACAGGGGTGGAGGGAAAGGTTATTGAGAATGGCTACCTATGCCACTATTGAGAATGGATATATGCCTTTGAGTAGTAGTAGCTAACATGGTAAATAGAGCCACCATGATGTGTTTCCTCATCAATGATAAAACAATACTTTTTCTCAATGCAAAAACATCAAAAAGAATGCTCTTACCATTGACTAGCTTAGGCTTTAATGCCAATGGAACAAACTCAAGCAACAACCATCAAATAAATGTTGATGTCAATGACTTGGTTGAGATCAATTTGATGTAAAAGATATACATATAATGACAAATTCTAATACAAAACTCCAATATGTTTTAAAATAAGTGGTAATATTAATCCAATACTTCAACATGCAAGAATAATGCATAAACTAAATTGCCAATAGATCCAATCAAGATGTTTTTAATGTGAATAATATGCCAACTAAATAATGGTTGCATATTAGCTAAGTAATGACCATTGGAGGGTGGCTCTAGTACCATGAAAGAGTCATAAAAACTCTTCAACCAAGATCTCTCCAATGGATCATTACCACAACCATTGATACTTCAGCATATACTCAAAATAAACCAAATAAAAAAAAATAAATTATTATACATACAATGAGATATGAAAATAAAAGATTATAAAAACATGTAAAGCATAAATAAGTATGTATATTACAATGAATAACACTTTTTTATAAAGGCAAGGCAAAATAATATGAAATTTAAAATAGCCAATGTGGGACTAAACCCCACATAAGATAAAACAAGGTAAACACAAATACCTAGAGCATAACAAGCATGAGTAATATAATCTAACATATCATGATGAGGAGGAGATGATGGAAGAATAATGAGTTATTTCCTTGGTAGACTATGCCATGAAAGAGTAGGAGAATTATTGGACCCCAAATTTTAGCTAAGTGTTTTGATATTTTGGTGAGAAATCAGTATGACATAGAAGAATCAAAGAATGAAAATTCTATGTCACAAAACTCAAATGGAATAGAAACACCATGGCACAGAACCTATAGGGTATGTAAGGAAAAGACCATGGAAGCACCGGTGTGAGAGGAGCCAGTCAAAGAAGAATTAATCATGAGGAACCCAAGATCAGAGAGCTTGGAATAATAGAAAAAGACTTATGAAAAGTGAGATATGGTTAAAGAGTGATTATTGAGGGTCACCCAAACCTTATCTATTGGAGTTTTGCATTGATCTACAAGGAAGTAAACACATGATAATAAGGATTTAGCATAGAGTGAGTATATAGGGGGCACAAAAGCTCAAATCCTTAAGATAAGTTAGTTAATATAATTTCATGACTCTCAATTTTTAGAGATTTTGTTATCCAAATTAATCATGTTATTAATGTTTCAAATAGTTGGTCAAGGATAAAAAGTATAAATACCCCTATTTTAAAGCACGATGGAGAGGAATTTTTTCTTGATATGAATTTTTTGAAGCTTGATATATGAAATGTGAATGTTATAACCATACTTATATTCATGTTCAATTAAATGGATATTTTTTTAAACTATGCTAGGTTGAGTTAAGAATTTTGTGATTGAAAGTTAGTATGAAATCTATACAAATCATTTCATTTTCTAAACAACAATCTCTAAATTTCATGGCACTCTTTTGCATGATTATAGTGGTTAAATGCAATGAGACTGGGATTAAATTAGTTTATCTATTTATCTATGTAATATATAATTAAATATATGTTTAACCTAAGGAATATAACTAGTTAATGTTACTGTGCAACATAATTTGCGAGAACTAATTTCTAGATATACACTTTGGGTGAGTAGACAAGACCATAGTCTTTCATGAAAAGGATAGTGCACTAGCTTGTTGGGCTACATTTCAATGCTAAAGCACTATTAATAATAAAAACCAAAAATTTTAGTTCCATTGTTGGGACCCATGACAGTTGTTACTCAGTCATGGAAGATGTTTAAGCATATCATCCTTGAGAGTATTGAGTAATAAATTACTAGGGTTGAAGATAATTTTGTAGTTCCCTACCTTGAACCAGGAGTTTATACATGGTAGTGGGTAGAATAGAATCTCTAAAGTGCACTATATGAAACCTTATTTGGTGAGATCTTGATTCATCTACACACTTAGCTATCTAATTATGCTCAAGGATGATCATGAAACCTTGGAAGAAGACAGTCTTGGATGTTATAATGACAAAGAGTTTTAGCATGAATTAGGACACTATGGACATGATCTATTAACATTTGGTTCAAATGAGTATTGAACATCTACATTCTGGAGTATGTTGTAACCACTTATTCATGTCCTAAAAAATCTAAGTTTTAATTCCTCACAAAACTGCATGGTTGTTACATTTGACATTTTTTATTATAAATCAAGAAGTTATTTATTAAATGTGGACTTGAGACTATTCCAATGGAGAGATAAAACCCACTTTTCATATGCCTTATATTTGGAACAAAAAAATACAATATTTGGTAAAATATTGTAGGTTTAGAATGGTATCCAGTCATTGGGCATTATGGAATCAAAAATATGATGAAGCTAGGTAGAGGATTATAGGAGTAAGCAGTGCAGCAAGAGATTGAGAAAACTTATTAACTGATTTTATGATCCATAGGGAAACAAAAACACATAAAGAAGATCCCATCACTTTCAAACCATGCCTCATGCCACTGATATCATATGAAGGAGAAACTATCTAGATGGCAGAAACTAAAGAACCAATTTTAAAATAACTAAGCTTCCCAACCATAGTGTGTGTTCATGTTATTGAATTAGACAAAATAGATATGCATAATTGGGATACAAATAATGTGGAATCAAAAATTGAACTTATAATGGATATTGTAACTAAGACATTTATAACTCATACAGACTTGTTACTTTAATTCCCTCTAGAGGTCCCCAACAACCACTAGTTGAATCTCCTCAATCATCAATTTTATATTAAAAAATGACACTTCACTTACCTAAATATCTAGGCATGGAGAATGTTGTAGAACATATCCATAAATTCAAACTCATTTGGAGGTACAAGGCATCACCTCTTCTAAGATAAAAGCCACATAATTCATAACTACATTGTTAGATCAAGTGCACAAATGGTATATAAAGTTTGACCCTCAACAAGTGGTGGTTAATTGTGATCAACTTAAAATGACATTTATTTAGGAGTTTGACATTCCTAAATTTAAACAACAAAGTATAGTTTCACTAAAAGACATAAATTAGGAACTTACTAAAAGTGTACAAGAGTGTGACACTAGGTTTAAAACATTATTGTTAAAGATGTCATTTGAAATCAATGTTGTTCATCATGCACAATGGTTTTTGGGAGGCTTTTTAATTCCCTTTCGATGAACATTATCTCAAAAGACCTTCACTATCTTGTGTAAAGTTTTGGAAGCTACCCTTCATGTTGAAACCATCGATAGTATTGATACTGGGATAAGTTCCTTCATGGAAGCCCAAATAGCTTCAATGATGTTGTAACTTGAAACACTAACTATAAATAATGCACATGATACTCATAATGGCCTTTGGTGCACTGATTGTGAGCCTAAAGGACATACCTAAAGTAATTTCTCATGTAAGAACATATGCACTATACTGAAGTAGTCATGTGAAATCTATCATGAAGAGCATGATGTACACTCTTTTCCCCTCCTATAGTGATCTACACACTCAAAGGTGTTTGACTATTGTAAAATATGTAATGCCTACACCCATGACATTAATTATTTCTAAATAATTAGTGACATCCATGAAGCATGTGCATGTTGTATGCACCAAACCTATGTGGCCAACAATAAAGCTAATGTTGGATATCATGGTTGAGGTAAAGGATGAGAATGAAGAGATGGTCATTTCCCACCAAGAACATGTTACAAATACATATCCCTAGACCACTATCAAATTTATTGGCTAGTTTACCCTATATGTGCTTTTTGTAAAAAGTACCATCAGTTGGAAGAGTGTCCTAACTTATACACATCCATAACTAAGGAGAGAAATGAAAAAGGTGTAGGTATAATTCATGTAGATAAACCATAGTAACATGCATATTTAACCACCCCAATATCTCGACAAGTGAATATCACTACACGTATCAAAGGATAATTATAGTCAACCTCTAATCCTATTGAGAAGGTACATTATAAAGAACCTCGAGAGAGGAAGTAGCCTGATGTTTAGAAGTAGAAGAATGTGCTCTATGATACTATGATATTGGTGTGAGAACTCTAAGGAGATATATAATTTCTCAAAGAAAAATAAGCAATGCATAGTGATGGTATGAAAAAAGTAGCAGAGCCTCCAAACGAGGCACGAGATGACTTCCAGGGGATTTGCAAGTGCATGCTAGACGAAGACATTATTCCAAAACTAAGAGTTTGGCTTAAAAATTAGATACAAGTGCCAATTGATGCTCAACCTATAGTGACTCAACAAATCAAAGATCATCAATTAAATCATGCTCTGTGGCAAGATACCCCTATTCCTCCTACACCTCTAGAAGCTAAAGAGATACTAGTGAATATTACCACTAATGGTTGGGTAATTTGGGACATCCCAATTGACACTAGTGCTGAAGTCAACATTCTCACCAAAGAATCATGGTGCAAAATGACTATTCTAGCACTACAACCTTCACCACATGTACTATTTATGTCTAATATAACTCATGTTCTAACAATTTGAGTCCTCAAGAATTCAATGGTTGATATACTTGGAGTACCCATCAAAACTAATTTTGAGGTTCTCGAGTTAGTAGAGGTTGATGACTTCTTAGATATATCAGGGAGACTTTGGTGTTATGAAAACAATGTATACTTAAGTTTCAAAGAGTGCTACATCAATTTTTATAATGTTGACTGGTGCATTATTATTCCTCTTGATCAAACACATGATCCCCCATACGTCAAATATAGCAATGTGGAACAAGATATAAACCACATCTATAATGTTACCACTAGAGATGATGAGCAACATGATCCTACTCCTGATGGCATCCTCTGATGGAAGGATAATTAGTCCCTTTTTGACACTACAAGTAATGCTTATAATCATTGGGTGTATAATGATTATGACCTCACTAGAAGAGTGTGTAGTGCTTGAAAGTTAAGAGAATGATTCATGCTAGCTTCATAAATGCCACAAATTAGTTCACCTTATTAATAGACAAGTCATGAGGGGATCAATGATATATGCACCTTTAGAGATACTCCATGAGGCTCCATGCTTCAATGGACAAATAAAACTCCACAACTTTATCCAGTGCCTTGAGGAGTTTTATCACACTAATACTAATTGTATTCAATCATTAGTTCACCTCTTTATTGGTACAGCTACAAGATGGTAGTGAACCCATCATGAGAGACACCTTTAGTGGGATCTAGTATGCTCTACCTTACATCACTATTTCCATCATGAAAAAACAATTAGGGTAAAAATCAACTATATCAAAGTACAATCACCTGAACCCCATATAAAAGCTTATGAGAAAATGTGAAGAGATGGAGAGTCTTACTTACTAGAGTAATTATGGGTGTATGCATTATATGGAACTTTAAGCACCTGGTCACAATCATGGTATGTTAATTAATAATGACACATGGGTACCCAATTTTGGCATTTATTGAAGGAGTACATGAAATCGGCATTATCTTATTCCTCACCAAGGATGGATTTACACCTCACTCTCCAAGCCATACGTCAAGTAATTGTTGGTGACCAAAGTCCCATTAAATATCACCAAATAAATATCCATCATGCTCTTAAATAAGGTCTAATTCTCTTTAATGAACCAATGGCATAATTTGATTCCACACCAGAACCAATCCTTGATCAGAACTGACATGAAGAGATATGACTAGGAAAATAGAAGCTAGTATTTCAAGTAGAAGAAGGTGAAGGATCTAATCCACTTAACCCATTTTCAAATCATTTAGATTTTCCTATATACTATGGCACATGATTTTTTCATGATACTGGTACTGATAAGACCACCCCTACTTTGGACCAATTCAAATTACCCAACATAACATTGACATAGAGCAAGAACCAATAATGGCTACTATAGGGAATTACTAGACTGACACTAAAATTTCAAAAATATTCAAATTATTAAATAAATATCAAGATGTCTTTCCAAGAAGATACAATGCGATGAAAATATTTCATCCATACCTAGTAAATATGCATATTAAACTAATTTAAGGCACTCAAGAAGTCAGGAAAAGGCTATATAGGATCAATTCTTATCTTAGGGCACATGTCAAATAATAAATTGACAGTATGTTGTGCACTAGAATAATCACCCCCATTGATGAATCCGAGTGGGTTAGTATCATGATGATTACTATAAATAAATATGGACACATCATATTTTTTTTTAATTACCAGGTGCTTAATGCATCTTGTGTCACTGATCTTTTCCAAACACCATTCACAGAGTAAATCCTTGAAGGTGTTGTTGGGTGTGAGATATATACTTTCATAAATGGATTCTTAGGATACCATCAGGTCTAAATCATTGAGGAAGACCAAAAAAATATGGTGTTTTCCACTAAATGGGGATATTTTGTGTATACTTTCATGAATTTTGGGTTAAAGAATTCACCATCTATTGAAGATTTTGAGGACTTCATCCATAAGTTTCTTCAAGTCTATTTGGATGATTGGATAGCCTATGACTTGGTCAAGGACCATTGCTCTAACCTAAGGTTCATTCTTGAGTGTTGCCAAGTCTTATATATATCACTAAAATTAAAGAAGTGCCTATTTTTTACACCTTTCAGTGTGCTCCTAGGACATATTATTTGTAAATATAGACTTATGGTAGACTTGACAAAGGTATCGATTATTCTTTGCCTCCCAACACCCAAGTCTTAGCATGAGGTCCATGTCTTCCTAGGCCATATAGATTACTATAGGAAATTCATCCATGGATATGCAAAGATTATCACACCTTTGAAGGAACTCTTAAAATATAGTGAGCACTTCATATGGTCTTGCTCCTACTAATAAGCCTTTGAGGTCTTAAAGGGCAAGCTAGTAACCACTCCAATCCTCTAGTTCCCTCATTAGACAAGACCATTCCATGTCCATGTTGATACATTTAGAATGGTAGTTGGTATAATCCTTGCACAACCAGTGGAAGGTCACCTTGATCACCCAATCTAAGCAAAATTACATAACCACCAAGCATGAAGTATTATCAATGGTTTATGTTATACATAAATTTTGATAGTACTTATTGGCAACTCCCTTTGTATTATATATATCATGAATCTTTAAAGTACCTAGTAAATAACCCTATGTTATATGGATGAATCTTCCACTAGATAGTGTTCTTTCAAAAGTTCTAATTCTCCATAATGGTCAAACATAGAAAGGCTAATTTTGATCCTAACCATCTGTCTCATAATGAGTCTGGAGTGCCACTGCATGTTATTGAAGATGACTTTCCTGATGTTCAACTCTTCCATGTTACTCATGTACCTAAGTATTTGGAATATATTTCAGCCTTTTTAACCAATAGTTTAGTGCATGAATGTCTCACTCCATAGGCCAAGAAATAACTTGAGGTCCATGTTACACCCTTTCAACTCATAAGAGGGGATCTTTACAAGATCAACCATGATGAAGTTCTTTGATACTATGTTATGAAACATGAGAGTTTTGAGTTACTTTAGTAAGTTCATAAAGGTATTGTAAGAGGACACTATGTTTGAGATGCTACCATGCACAAAGTTTTACTGGTTGGATTATGGTAGCCTACTCTTTGTCAAGATACAAAGGTATATATTAGAAAGTGTGACATATGTCAATGCAAAGAGAAACCAAACCAATGAGATGCCATGCCTCTAGGACTAAGTTTCTCTTAGGAACCATTTAATAAATGGACCATTGATGTTATTAGGCCCATTACTCTAGTTCGATGATAAATATGTTCCTAATATATCATCACCATAACCGATTATCTCACATGTTGTGTTGAAGTTACACTAATGAGAGATTGTACAGTTTTCATTATTATTCACTTCATTTGTGATCATATCATAACTTTATTTTTATTCCCATTTTATTTCACTAGTGATCACAATACCATATCCTAAATGAAAATATTCGCATCTTACTAGCTGAGTTCATGATTTCATGCCATAAAATAACATTGTATCATCCCAAAGCTAATACAACTATTGAGGCCTTCAATAAAATCCTAAGCACCAAATTAAAAAAAATTATAACATTAACCAAAATAATTAGGATGATAGAGTTTCTAAGGTACTATGGGCTTACAAATAACCTATAAGCACCTGAACAAGAGCACACCATTCAATTTAGTATATGTCAAATAGGTAATCCTTTTAGTTAAATTTTTAGTGTCATCTCTTCATATTACATGCATTGGACAATTGGATGAAGAGTCATCCTTGAAGGCATGCTTGGATACTTTATTATAGTTATATGAAGCTTGATTCCTTATTTATTGGAGTCAGGATGTAGAGAAGCACAAATAAAAATGATGGTATGATCGACACATCAAGCACAAAACCTTTACTCTAGGAATGAAGATCTTTCTATATGACTCTAAGTTCATGTGCAATTTTAGAAAACTTCAAAGTCACTAGGATGGTCCTTTCATGATTCATAATATTCAACCTACTAGTGCTTGTCAATTACAAAGGTTGGATGGCCGATTCCTCCTTAAGCATTACAATGAAAATCACCTCTGGTCATATATCACTTATGAATAGTTAAAATATTTTAAATAATAAGGCTTATGTCATTAGTTTAGGATTTTCTATTTTTCAATAAAATCACTACCTTTGTTGTGTGTAACATTTATTTAATGTAATTTATTTCAGTTTTATACTTGCATTTTCATGGAGGACCACAACTCAATTTTAGTGTGGGGTAAGAGAGAGCTAAATTCATGATTAAAAGTTAGGCACGTGAGTTATATAGGCATACAAAGCACCTAGGCACATAAGGTATTTTAGGTGCACAAATTTTTTAAGGCATGTAAGTTATTAAAGGCATGAAAACTACATAACCTAAGGAAAGGTATTCTCACCAATAGTTTAAAAATTTAAAAGATATACAGTTGTCTTCCACTCCAAGAAAAGCATAGACATAGTTGTTTTCTACTTAAAAATGAAAGAATGAAGTAGGATGTGTCATTAATATGAATGAATATTGGTTGTGATAAATGTGTTAACAGTGTGATAAGACATAACCAATAATTGCATTGATGGTGATAAGCAACAGTCAAAGAACGGTGGCCATTGAAATTGAATTAATGATAAGAAGTGATGGATGAGCTAAAAGGGGATAGTAAATGTGATTAACTCTCTCAAGCCTATAAAAATACAAGTTAACTCATTTTTATGTTTTATCTTTATGTTCATTTGAGATTACTAAACTAAGAGTGAAAAAATAATAGAACTGAGAGCAAAGAGAGCAAATTCAATCCCATAGAGAATCATATGAAGCATTATGTGTCTATTTACAAGAATTGAGTCAAGTGTTAATCCACACAAGAAAAACATAGGGTAACTCTATCACACAGAGATAAAAAGAAAATTTGTAGTTTGTAGTGGAAGTCTGCCATTAAAGGACAGTGAAGCTCAAAAAGCCAAAGTCACTGATAATAATCATGTATTTCTTTGGGAACATTAAATGGTCATGCCTCAACCTTTGAGATCCTTAGAGGGTAATGTGGCCTAATAAAAATTCCATAAGGATTAATCTATTATTGATGATACTAGAAGAAGAAGAGGTACTTTGAGGAGAAACCATATTCATTCAATAATAGACACCAAAAGATCAGGCATAGAGCACAAAAAGGGGAGAAGCTAGTATGGCACAAAAGGCCAATAAGAGTCAATAATCTCCACCACCACCACTAATGATTAAATAAATGTAGTATCACATAGAGAATTGGGTCTCTAAGGTACCCACATGTACTATTTTTTATTACAACCATCATCAACCTGGGAACAAGGTTGAATTAAAAAATAATTATCGAGTGAAGTGTCAGAACACTAATAACCAGTTGGTGTATGATCTTAAAATATTCAATGCCTTGGATATTACAGGGTTATTCCAATTTTTTAATTTACCTTACTTTATAAAACCTATGGATGCCATTAAATTCTTACTCTCGCATGTGCATGAGGACTATTTCTACTTCACCAGGTGTAGCATGAAGATCACACTCGAGAGGATTAGGGTATTAAGGCTACAATGTTTAAGGTTGGATGTGGAATATAACTTATGAGATACCAATGGGATCTAAAATATAACCATGACACTAATATATCAAAATAAGGGTCATGTCATGAATATTAAAAATTTATAAGATCCTTCCCTCTAGGTTATGATGTGGATCATCATGACCAATATCAATTGGATTAATCATTGGAAAGAGGTAGACATGACAAACCTCTACATTACCCACCAAGTCACTCAAGAATTAAAATATAATTAGGCTATGTATTTTAGCTATAAAATTTTTGAGGATGCAAAGAAGACCCATCAAATACCTAGTCATCTATTTTCATGGGGTATATTTTTACTATTGATGGTTTTTTACGAGATCAGTGTACCAGAGTACACCATAAAGGCACTAAAGTGGGCTTACCCACCTAAGAATAAGTCCTTTTCTAAGTGATATAAGTCATTCACATACTCAGGATATATAGCCCCCACATAAAAAATAAAAATGAATTATTGGTTCGAAGGGATGGAGGCATTCAGGAATAATTATTACATCCCTAAGGATTTTCCCCCTTAACCATTAAGCAAGCACAATTCATTATGAAGCAGCACTTCTCTCTCATGCATATTAGGATGGTCCCTTCTAAATAACTCTTCACATGGCTAAAGTTATTTTATGCCTTTTTGGCATGGTACTTCATCGACTCTATGAATCGAATATATGATGCACAACCTATTGCCTTAGAGGTAGACAATATTGAATTAGAGATTCATGCTCTATGGAGCACATATGTTTATCCAAGAAATAATTCCTATAGGGAAAATAAGGAGATGGAATAAATAGTTATAAATGTCAATCCCATACTAGTGGGAGAATAGGTACACAATTTTTTATATGTTGTGACCCAGGAATAAGGACTTAAAGGGCACAGAACATGAGAGGGAAAGCTCCCACCAGTACCTCCCTTAAAGAAGAAGTGGATCAAGCATGATTCTAGCATAATTATTTATCAATCTCCCCAAAAAGGGTAGAGTACTTCCCAAGCACTGTAGCCTAATCCCTCACCTCCAAGACCTCACCTCCAAGACCTTTTCCACCACACCCTTCTCCACCACACCCTTCACCTCCTCGACCTTCTCCCCCTCACCCTTCACCATCATACCCTTTTCCACCTTGGCCTTCTCCACCCAAATTTCCATCATCATAAGTCCCTCTATCCCTACCTCCTTAACACATTCCTCTAACTCTACCTTCACCTCCTAAGATAACTCTATAGGAATCCCCCCCAAAATTTTCATAATGAGTTATACCATAGTAGACCATAGGAAAAGAGCCTAAGTAGGAATTCCCTAAAATGTAGAAGGAAGATTAAAACTCTAGCTCTAAAAATACACCCTCCCTGATACGCATGGAGAAGGCCACCTTTGAAGACTCCCCATTGGACATTGGGGGTGAATATGGCAAAGAGGAGGATGGTAAAGAGTATGAAATGAGAGGAATTGCTATCATTAGTACTTCATTAACTACCAAATCCAAGGTCAAGATATTGGAGTGAAACACAAATAAATGGAAGGAATTGATCAGGTCTGTAGAAGAGCCTACTATTGATGTATCTACCAATCTATGCAATTGATATCAATTGAGCATCCCTGATAGGATGTTATATATATGGTTGTACTTCCTTCCATAAGATATAACTCTAAAAATAAGGAATCAGGTGTCCTTATTATTGTACATGTACAATGAGTAGTGTCACTTTGAGATCCCTCAAGATAGCCTTCTTTTGGGTCTTAATGATCTTATGCTACCAAAACAAATATGGGTTGATCCCCAAAAGATCACCCCTTTACAAGCCAGTATCCAATCTTTAATCTAGATTTAGAAGTCATGTACCATAATATACTATCTAAATTTGATGTGCATTATGTAGAGATGAAACATGCCCAGGTGGTCATGTATGATAAGGAATTTATCACCAAGAAGTTACTCACTGGGGAAGTGACTTCTTTGAAGCAACAAGTAAAGGAGGCCATGAAGGTGAAATTTAAAACATTAAATTTATACAAGACAATTTTGGGATAGGAACCAACATTGGTAGATGGTGTGCCTCTCAATGGGGATGCCATAGATAAATTGGAAACCATGGTGAACCTCCTTTTGAAACATTGTAAAGAGTAGCCTGCATCGAGGAATGAGGGACTAGCTATAGCAAAACAATTCATCAAGTCAACTGAAGTATGCAAGCACACCCTAGAAAGAGTTGGGGAAGTCATCCCCATCTTGGATAGGATTTTTGAATGGTTAGTGTGCTCGAATAAGATCTTGGAGGCTTGGATCTAAATAGAAGAAGCCCAAAGGCAGCAAATGGCTAATGCTACCCTCCTAATAAGGGATCACATTGAGCATGCAAAGGCATTCAAGGATGTGGAAAATATGGAAGAAAATATCAATACATATTAATAGAAATTGAATTCTAGTTTTACAACCCTTTGAGGATAGGTTGTTGAAGAATTCTCAACATTAGAAGACATATAGAAAGATGCCATCACGTTCCTAGATTATTTGGTCAAAAAGGCCAACAAAAATTTTGATCAACCTAAGGAGATGAAGAATTCTAAGGAGACCATTAAGGTAATAATTGCTAATTTTCTCTACACATTATCACATTAGGATAATGTCATGAATCAGATTTAGCAGCTGGGGCTTGAATTTTTGGTAGAGGCCACCAGCAAGACTTAGTCTAGGATGGACTAAGAGCATAGTGTGGGGTGATGTTGGACCCCAAATTTTGGATAAGTATTTTGATATTTTGGTGAGGAACCAACATGGTGTGGAAGGAGTAGAGTGTGTAAATTCTATGGCATAGAAGCACTATGGTGAAAAACCTATAGGGAATGTAAGGAAAAGAGAATAGCAATACCAGTGTGAGAGGACCCAGTCAAATGAGAATTAATCATGAAGAACCCAACAGCATAGGGATTAGAACAATGGTAGAAGCCTTGGGGAGTGCATGAAAAGTGGGATATGGTTAAGGAGTGATTATTAAAGGTCACCCAAACCTTATCTATCAAATTTTTTCACTGGCTCACCAAGGAAATAAACACATGACAATAAGGATCTAGCATAGAGTAAGTATATAGGGGGCACAAAGGCCCAAATTCTTAAGAGAAGTTAGTTAATAAACTGCCATGACTCTCAATTTATAGAGAGTTTGTTATCCAAATTAGTCTTATCATTAATGTTGTAAATACTTGGTCAAGGATAAATAAGTATAAATACCCCTATTATATAGTACGATGGAGAGGAATTTTTCTTGAGATGATTTTACTGAAACTTAATATATGAAATGTGAATGTTATAACCATACTTGTATTCATGTTTAGTTAAATTGATAGTTTTGTAAATAAGCTAGGTTGAGTTGAGCATTTGGTGTTTGGAAGTTAGTATGAAATCTATACAAATCTTTTCTTTTTCTAAATAACAATCTTAGAACTTCATGGCACTCTTTTGCATGATTATGGTGGTTGAATGCAATGAGATGAGGATTAAAGTAGTTAATCTATTTCTTTATGTAATATTTAATTAAATGTATATTTAACCCAAGAAATATAACTAGTTAATGTTACTGCACAATATAACCTATAGGAAGCAGTCTCTAACTACGTGCTTCAAGTGAGTGTGCAAGACCACAGTCTTGCATGAAGTGGATAATGTGCTAGCTCATTGGGCTACATTTCAGCACCAAATCACTATTAAGAATAAAAACCCAATAATAATGAAAATAATTTGATAGAATTAACATAAAATATGAGTGATGAGGAAGCTCTAGATGAGGAATATGAGGAGGCTAAGTTGGAAAGGCCAAGTCTCTGAGTTTGGGAAGTCTATAGGAAGAAGAAACACTAGTTGGTGCAATAGACCAACCAATTCTCATAGTGTATCAAAGTTAAAATATAAGTGAGGTGGTTTATTTTTTATTTTCTTATGTTTAAATTTTAGGTACTTTAGTAGTATCTAGTTCTTTTGATTCATCTATTATATTACCATCCACTGAAATTAGGACTCCTAAAAAGGTAGTCTATTTTGAAGACTTGCTAACTATTTCTATTTTATCCCAAAATGATACCAATCCCAAAGGAAAATTCAAATAAATTATAATTATGTATGCCATAAACATCCCCTATATAATCAGTTACATTTTCAATTAAAAATATTCCTAGCTAGACCAAATTCATAACTGAGGTTAATCCATTGAGTGATCCCTCATTGTGGTAGATGATTGGATACCCTCCATTGTATTTTTTAATTCAAATAAGTGTTCCATTATCACCTTATAAATTGAATCCTCTTATGACACATCCACCCTCTTCTTTCATATATCTAAGTCCCTCAATATAATAAGGGGAGCTTATTATTCCTGAATGGGTTAGAAAGATGCAGGGAAAGAAAGATGAGAGGTATAATTTAGTTGTTATTGACTTGCACACAGTCTCTAGTAGATTTTATAGGTAGAGTGGAATAATAAAAAGAGTGAATAAGAGGAAGGATGTGTGTGTGTGTGTGTGTGTGTGTGTGTGTGTGTGTGTGTGTGTGTGTGTGTGTGTGTGTGTGTGTGTGTGTGTGTGTGTGTGTGTGTGTGTGTGTGTGTGTGTGTGTGTGTGTGTGTGTAAGAGGAAATTTAATTTGAATATAAATAAAATCTATTTCCCCTAGATAAGAAAGCTAAAAAGAATCTTGGTGATCCAAATGAATATATTGAATATTTCTATATTTTTGTGGATTTTATTAGGAAATAAATGAAACATATATATATATATATATATATATATATATATATATATATATATATATATATATATATATATATATATATATATATATATATATATATGAATAATAAGGATATGCCTCAGAGGCTACTTAAAAATAAAATCATACACATCCCTCATGAAATTATAGATAGTGTACAAAGTGCAACTACTCAGTTTTATAATATTTTGAGTAATATTTTGGTTTACAAAGGAGACAAATAGTTAGAGAAGGAAAAGGTGTTTAATTAATGGCACCAATTGAAGTAATGTGAAAATTGAATTAATTTTTTTATCCATTGTTTTATAATCGTTCCTTTTAATCAATTTAACTTGATGATTATTCAGGATGCAGTATGGGTATTAGACTATGTGTTTACTAAAAGGGATGTTGCTCTTACATGGCATAACCAAATAAAAGCTCTGTTGGTACATCTTGTGGAGAAGGATAAACATGGCTTATAAATTTTGAAGGACATGAGGATCACTGAAATGATAACCTTTACAAGTTAATTAGTCAATAATCCAAATTTTGAGACCCTTCTTAAAGCAGTAACAAACAATTTTAAGGAGGAGGTTTAAGGCACAGTATATAAAACCAATGATAAAAATTTACAACTGATAAGTTTTTTGAAGGATAAAAGGACAAAATTAGATGATTTTGTAGTGTATTTTAAGAGCTCATAAGTGGAGCATACATATTTGATGGTTAAAACCATTAATATTTTCAAGCCCTCTTTACTCAATTTTGTTGTTGTTAACAAGGAGTTTAAATCTACCCATGTATTGTTTGAATAACTTAAGGCTAAGGATGGAGCTTATAGATCATCACCCAACACTCAACTAGATGTAAGTACTACTATTTAAATACAAAATTTCCAATTTCCTGGATATGTTTTCATGCATATTCCAGGTGGGCTTATCTTGATCCTACAAGGAACAACAACGGTTACTACAGTTCCTCTCCAGTTGTCACTCTTGTTTTTGCTTGCACACTATGCCCTAATTTCATCTTTTAAATCATGGAACCTCTTTTATTTTGACTTGGTTCTACCTTTGGAAATTATTTTTCAAGTGTTTTAGGTATGCAATCCAACTTCCATTTATTACCACTAAGTGTTTTTCAAACATATTTTTGCACCTTTAAATGAAGTCCAATTGTGCATAATTTTTTCATGATGGTAGTTGAATTTGGGGAGAGTTTAAATTTGAATAAATTTGCATTAAATTATTTTTCCACATGCCAAATGTGAAGACATCAAAATAGACTTCTACATTGATTTTTGTCTTTTCAATTTTTAAATATTACCAGAAGTAACATTTCAAGAGGCATTTTGCAGGCCAAATCAGGGCTATATCACATGAAGGTTTTTAGATTGGTATTCAAAAGTGGGAATAATATTAAGGTGAAAAAATTCATAAGAAATTGATTTTATAAATACTAAATGTGCATCATAAAAAACTCATATTTGATTTATTTTTTACTTGGCCAATTTGTTGTGTTTTTAGTTGTCAAATCTATGTATTACGCACTCTTGAAAATTATTTTTACAATACTAAATTGTATCCATTTTTTTTGAAAATTTGTACAAATATATAAAAATTTGGTAATATTAAAAATTTTAAAAACATCATAAAAAAATTCTTTCCTAATTACCAAATGCATAGCCTTCAAAATTAGGTTTTAAGATGATTTTTACTTCATTTTTTTGTCTTCCTAGCTTTCAAATCACCCTACTTTGCACTCTTCAATCCTATTTTATAAAATAATAAATTGTGTACAATTTTATTTAAAAAATTTATGGATATATAAAAATGTGAGGAAATTATGAATGTGAAAATATTCACAACATATATCATCTCCAGACATAAAATGCATAGCCATCAAAATTGGGTTTTGAACTGATTTTTACTTGGTCATTTTCTATGTCTTCTCAGTTTCTAAATTTACTTACTACACAAGTTTCAAACGTATTTTCACAAGGCTAAAATATATTAAATTGTATTTAATTTTTTAAATAACATATTAAAATGTGGGGAGAGTGTGAATGAAGATAAATTCATAGAATTGTTTTTCTAAGTACCAAATGTGTAACCTTCAAAAAAGGGTTTTGAGTTGATTTTTACTTGGTCATTTTTGATGCCTTCTCAGTCTTAAAATCTACATACTATGCACTCTTCAAGTCCCATTTATTATGACCAAATATTCTCCATTTAACATTAAATTTTCTAATGTTGTATATAAATGTGGGAAGAGTGCAAATAATAAAATCAATATAAAATTTTTATTCTCCAAGTGCAAAGTGTGCAGTCATGAAAACCAAAAAATTGCCAACCTTTTATCTCTTCTCAAGTGACTAAACCTAACTTAGCACTATCAAAGCATATCTATTTATTATGAAATTTTTATAATAGTAACTAAATGTAAAAATAATAAAATAGTGAAGGAATTCCTAAGAAATAGTTCCTAAATTAAAACATGTGCACCCATGAAAATTGATCAGTGCTTAAATTTATGTCTTCCTAATGACTAAATCTAGCTACTGCATACTATTCAAACCAAATTTCACATTACTAAATGAGATCCGATAATCTTAAAGACTTGCATGAAGATAGACAATTATCAAAAGATTGTATTAGTAAATAAAGTTATAGAGTATATAAAGTTGTAGAGTATTCCATCCCACGTATGAAATGTTCAACATTAAAAATGGGTTTCTACACTAATTGTTACTTTGTTATTTCTTGTGTTTCTAATTTTAAAATATGAATAATACATACTTTTCAAACCTTTGGTTACACAATCAAATGAGGTCAAAATTTTATTTAATTTTTTTATGACAGTACCCTAATAACATGACAATATAAGGCACTTAATTTCAAAGTTATCAAGTTTACCAATCAAAAGTTTTGAAGGTGTGAAGTGACCTTTTTAGAAATATTTGATACTTTACCAACTTTCAACTAGAAAACACAAAAAGGCTAGTGCACAATGTTTAATTTGAACATTTCAAAAAATTAAAAATAGCCTTTTGAACATATTTTCAATATATTTCCATAAATATAAGATATGGTGGGTATTGATTATGTTTAATCCTAAAAAATTCTGTTTTATTAGATTCTAAAGGTGTTGATATGGTTGTGCATGATTGTGTGTTGGTTTTTAAGCCATATCTTTTAATCTATAGCTCAATTGTCGATACTTTTTTTGTGTTGTAAATATTACTTCTCTATATTTGTAATGATGTTATTTTAAAATTATGTAAATTCAATATGAAAATCTTGTTAACATTTTAATCATAGAACTTTATTTATTTTAAATATGGTGTGTTTATAATCTTTTATGCCTTTCATTTTTCCTAAGAAATTAACATAATTTTATTTAATGATTTCTTAAGATTTAGCTAAGATAAGTGCATTATTAAAGGCATGACTTGTCATTTACATTTAATGGATATATGAATCATGTATTGGGAGTATGAAAAAAAGATAGAGCATGAATAAATTTGACATGAAGGAATGGGCTCTTGTGTTGAACATGGACACTTAAAATATTTTATTATTCTCAAAAATTATCTATCACTTTAATTTAATGCGATCCTATCATTAATGATTTTGGCATGTATTGCCTTAGACATGTAGTTTCACATTGAATTTGGGCCTTTGTCGATGCCTATCATTTAATATTTTTAACCACCTAATGGGTGGGTGATGTTGGATTGAAAATCTATATAAAACCACCTAGATTACTTAGAAAGGGTTGGTTGCTTAAGAGATAGAGGATAGAATAAAGTACTAGACACTTATTCTATGTAATTTTTTACTTTTCATAGTTAGTTTTTCTTATGAACAATGATGTTGTGAATCAATTTATATAATTTCCTTGATTTTAGATGGATCCAAACACTATATTCAATCAAATATCTATCAATATAAAGGTTTTGAAGACTATTGTTCATCATCTATGCCTTTATATTGTGGTTTTGTCCATATTTCTTCATAATTGAATACCTCAAATTGTTGTGTCATCTTTGTTCATGGTTGTGTATATATTGGCTATACAACAAATTATTTCCATGGATTTCATCTAAATCAAATGAATTATAATTTTTATAGCTACAAAATAGGCTTAAATATTTCTCTTTTCTCTTCTATTTTGTTATTTTTTATAAATTCATTAGAATAGGTAGAATAGATTTGAAAGTTACAATCTACATTTACATGTGCATATTGATTACAAACCCTTTTCATTATTGATTAATGCATTATCTAACCCCTTGTATATAATGAAAAATTATTTAATTAATTATATTCTATTGACAAATCCACTTTTATTGATTCTCTAGGCAATAGATCCATAATACCAATATTACTTATCTTCTTTATGAATATATTCTAAGCGTGCCCCTTGAAATGGAACAATTTCACATCAACAACTAAGTTATCCTACAAGCCAAGACCTGGTAATAACATACCTTGAGGATATTCCATCTCCTTTTAGGATAGGTTGGGTGGGTTTCCATCCTACCTAAGTTGGTCTGTCAAATGACCCATCAACATATTGACACTAGAAGGAGATCAAAAATGACTAGTTATTATTTGAAATCAAGGATATAGTTCAGTATTGAGGAAATCTTTAAAATTGAAACACTCCAAGTTTAAAAAATATAAAATAAAAATATTAACACAAGGTCAAAATCTATTGAGGCTGAATTTGAACTTTTATACCTCACTGAGAATAGAAAAATAGATCAGACAAAGGAAAATCCAAGACTAGACATACTCAATCAACCAATAGTTATCATAAATCTATAGTTCACTTTGTTAATCCATTTTTAATTCTTCTAAACTCACCAATGGTTGTTGACTATCTTGGTATACATAACTACCTTGTAAATATTCTAGGAATTACCTATGATTTACCAAAGAATCTTGAAATGTTTTATTCAAAATATGTGCAAAATGGGATTCATACTACTAAATAACATATTCTAGATTTCAAAGATACCATCATAAGAAACCAATTTGAGCATGAATATATGGCTTTCTTCTTATTTCCTTATTCCTTCTAGATGAAGTAGCCTATAGTTGGTATCTTGGCTTTCTAGATGGATCCATCAGGCCTTGAAATGACTTAGTAACTATGTTTGTCAATCACTTTAGATTACCCATTCATCATGTAATATTATATTATCACCTTGTTTCTACTCATAGAGAGCCACAAGAACCACTAAGTATATTTAACACCCATTTTCATAAGATTTATAAAAGGTTAAAAGATCCCTATACCCTAATAAAAGTAGTTACTATTCAAACTTACTTGAGATCCTTAGACCCAATGACATCTATGTTTCTTAGAACTTCAAAAATTCTCGCATCCTTGTCTTTATCCTATAATGAATCCATAAACATTGAACAAAAATGATGCCACCAGGATATGATGCTAATTCATTACCATATTTAGGATAACTTGGAGTATACAACTAAGTCCCCATGATTAATAAAGAACTTATGAATAATACATCAATGACGAATCAAATTTTAGGATTTATGTACCTAAACTAGAACATAGTTTACAATCCAACTCCTTCACATCAAATGATCAATAATCAATTTTCTCTCCCAAATCATATATTGCCACAACTAGGTAACCAACAACTTTTACCTATAATTCTAAATCAAGTAATACCTCATATATTTATATTTTTTAATGATGTATCCCCATAGTCAATTCAAATCATCTAAATGGTACATATAATAATTAGAATAGTGATGTGAATCTTGATTTAAGAAACTTGCAATAATTGGTTAAGAGATTGACCAATGACGTAGTTGACTTGAGAAGATAAGTACCTCAAAATCAAATTATTAATTATCTTATACAAAACATAAATTTTAATTTTCAATGAACTAATCACCAATAGAATACTAGGCCTAATAATGGATGTGTACATACTACCCTTGACAAGGTAAATCAGACCAATAATAATACTAAGAATTCGATAAATTGGCTGACCTGGCTTTACCTAGTTGGTGTAGATTGTAAAATATAATAGATCATGAAAAAATTGATTGTGCATATTTTATGTTCATGTCAAGAATTTTAAAAAAAGAAATGGAAAATACATAAATAGTGCCTACAAATAAAACTAACCAAAATCAAGCTAGGATAATTCCAAGTACATCATTGGTTTTAGAGACTTATGAATTTTAAAGTGAAAGTGACAGTAAACTAGAAGATAACTTAGATGAAGTCTAGGATTTAGATAGTTTTAAAGAGGGAAAAATTACATGTTAAGGATTAAATTAAAAACACCTTTAAAAACTATTCCTCTAAACAATACCTAGGTTCCACCTAATGAAGATTCGAGTAATAATGCATTTCAACATAAAGGACCTATAATGTATTATCAATCTAAAAACACCTCTATCCCCTTACAAGTTGATAATTCATTTAAACAAAGTAAATTTGGATATTATGTTATAGAGGACCTTAAAAAAACCAAAGCTAACATATCTATGTTTGAGTTATTACCAATGTCTAATAAAAAAGAATTGTTGTTAAAGGCTTTATCACCTTCAAAAGGGAAAGAAACTAGTAAATTGGTTGATGCACATATTATTGTTTATAAAAAAAATGAAACTCCTCATTTTATTCTTATAGTTTTTATCTTTGAAAATAAATTACATAACTATATGGTGAATTCAGATGCCTCAAGAAATGTCATGCCATTTTTAGTTTGTCAAAAGCCAGATTGACTCCAGCCAAGTCAAACAAGAAGGTGGTGCAGTTAGACAAATCAAAATTTAAAGTTGTTGGTGAGTTGAAACATATTCATATGTGATTATATTCATATGATAATTCATTAATATCCAACTAATTTATATCCCAGATGCATATGGTATGCTCTTGAGTAGAGATTGGTCTTGGACATTGAATGGATATATGTCAACTGATTTTTTTTATATGTGACTCTGATGGCATGCTATGCCAAATTAGATCAAGATTGTGAGGGAACCAAAAATGAAGCATTTTATCACTAAATACAATAAAACTAACAATATTTTTTTTGGATAAGATGATCTAGGCATTTATACCATTGCAAACAAAGTTGAATAAGTCTTATTTATTGGTGTTGTTTCATCAATTAAGCAATATAAGACAAAAGAGGATATTAATGATGCGATAAATAATGATAGAATAGTTTTTTTTTATTAGTTAATTATTAAAAATCTAAATCTTAACATTTTTTTGTATAAGAAAAATCAGAAGTTTCAATTAGTCAACTAGCACATAAGATGGAGGATCTAGAAAAACTTGAAGAAGAAGACTCATTCTGTTGGTGCATTTATTTTTTTTATTATATTTACTTGTATTTATTATTTATATTAGTACACTAATTACTTATTTTAATTATTTTATTACTTTGATTAATAATTTGCACTAGTTAGGATAAACTTGCTTAGCTAGTAGTCAACTTAGACACCTATCTTGTTATAGTGGAGTTCCACTCCACTATTTAGGGTAAGATAAAATAAGATTGCTTAAACTAGTAGTCAACTTGTGTTGATCATTTACACAAGTTGGGTACCTATCTTTTATCAACACAAGTTGGATACCTATCTTTTTAGTATGGAGTTGCACTCCACTATTCTTGTAGCCAGATATTAGTTGAACTACATGTGTTGTATGAGTTCCTTGAACTTTATCTTGCATACCTTGCTCTATATAAGTAATGGCTATTTGTGTATTCTAAATCAGATTAATATTAAAATATCAAATTAATTCATCATATTTGAGTTATTTATTCATTTTTTTATTGTCTCAGATATACAGTTATTGTTTATTATTATTACTATTTTATCTCTTGTTTATGCTTTCTATTGGATTCATTAGATCTTGTAGCTAATTCTAACACATTCTATGGATCTGATGTATTAATATCACCTATTATTATCCCTACATCTAGATATTTAAATAATTTTGAATCTTGGATAAAGTAATGCAATCTACCATACTTTCTAGTGTTGAAGCCAATAGAAAAAAATACAGTGGACAAATTAAATTAAGATAATCCAAGTAAAAATAAAGAAACTACAATGATTAAGGATATAAATATGTCACTGAATAACTTGATCCATACTTTAACTTTTAGATAAAAATAAAGAGGGCATTATATAATTAATAATGAGGTATCTATCAACATGATGACGAGTAGAAAGACCAAAATTGACGTTGTTACAACACATATCTCAAAAATAGTAGCATTTAAAAGACAGTCAGTTATGAACCTTAAATTTTGATGATTATAAATCTAAACAAGCTTGTGGTGCCATAATTGAGCTCATTACTCTAATTGTGAAGGCTTACTTGGCTACATTTAGATTTTAGTTTGATTGTACAAATAATGTAGCTGAGTATGAGGCATTTATTCATGGACTTTAGTTTGCTCTTAAAAATAAATTCAAATACTTGAAGGTGTTTGGTGATTCATAACTTGTTTTTAATCAAGTTAGAAGCTTTTGTGCATGTAATGATAAACATTTATCTAGGTAATACAAAAAAATTTGGAAATTGTTAGAATATTTTTATGTATTTAATATACAAATAGTATCTCTTAGGAAGAATCACATAGCAAATGCTTTTGCAGTAGCTGCAAGTACTTTATAGCTAATTGTTAATTCTCACTTGAAGAAGTTTTAAGTAGAGCTAACATATGTTCCTTCTATTTTTGATAATATCATAATTTTTCAAAAGTTCAATGATGATCAACATATCATTGAGTTCATTACAAGTATAGATGTTTTTGAACCTCACATCATAAATGAATCTAATAGAGATGACTTTGAGCTAGATGAAGAAGACATCTTGAACTTGAAAACAAATAGCATCCCAAAAGGTATGGTATCTTTGGAAAGATTATTTCATATGGATTATTAAAATAAAAAATAGAATTTAACCCCTTCTAAAGGTATGATGCATGAGCCATGTAATATTGAGAATGTAGATTCAAATAAAGTACTCTTAGGCACAACTTGTACCAAAAAAAACTAATGAACTTGCTCAAACATTAAAAGACTACAAAGATGTGATAGTTTAGAGTTACAAATGCATGAAGGAAATTGTACTTCAATTCCCACTCATACCATTCCTCTCAAGCCTAGATTTAAACCCTTTCATCAAAGATAGAGGCCTATGAATCCTTATTTAGAACCTTTGATCTTCAAGGAAGTACAAAAGTTATTATCAACCAAGATTATTTTTCCTATTAGGCATTATACATGGGTGGTAAAAATTTTCCTGTTCAAAAGAAGAGTGGAGAGATAAATTTATGTGCAAATTTTAGGAATTTGAATATATCTTCAAAGTAAAAAACTACCCATATCCATATTTGGATGAGGTGTTACATATAGTGAATGGTTCACAAATGATGTCCTTTTTTGATGGATATTCTAGTTATAATCAAGCATTAGTGAACTATGAGGATAGAATAAAAAAATGTTCATGACAAAATGGGGAACCTTTGCATACAAGAGAATGCCCTTTGGTCTTATCAATGTTGGTGTTACATTTCAACATGCTATGGACATTGCATTCAAACACCTGATTGGTAAGTGTATTGTCATTTATATGGATAATCTAACCATCTTTTCTAAAAATTGAAGTGATCATGTTAAATATTTAAGGATGGTTTTATAAAGGTGTAGACAGCATGATATATCATTAAACCCAAAGAAGTGTATATTTGGGATGACTGAAGGCAAGTTGTTGGGCCATGTGATTTCTAAAAGAGGCATATCCATAGACTTAGATTGAGTAAAAACAATTTTGAAAATACCTTTGCTTGATAGAAAATAAGAGTTGAAGTCATTCTTTGGTGAGATCAATTTTTTACGTAATTTTATTTTAGGTTTTATTGAGATAGTTAAACTATTGAATAACATGTTGATGAAATATGCCAAGATTGAGTGGACTAGTAAATCACAATCTAAAATTTATAAAATAAATAATTCTATTGTAAGTATCCCAGTGTTAATCATTCTAGATTACAAAAAACCTTTCTACATTTATTATTTTGCCTCAAAACATTCAAGTGTTGTTATTCTAACTCAACAAAAAGAAGTTGGAGATGAGAGACTAATGTTGTTCATGAGTTCTCCACTTAGAATACAAAACTTAGGTATTCTATCATTGATAAACAAGCTTTTGTTTTAATTAAAGCAATCTAAAAAATTTAGACATTATATACTATATAGCAAAGTGTTTACTATTGTACCCAATCCTGCTATAAAGATGATGTTGATGCTTATTGAACTAGGTGAATGTATAGGTAAGTGGATGAATCTTTTATAAGAATTTGATTTAGAAATTCTGTCAATGAAGATAGTAAAAGGTAAAGGACTGAGTCAAATGATGGTTGAATTTAACTCTCATATTGTATGCCATCAATACACAGTTAATTCCATCACAAAAGATGAGTGGTATCAAGATATATTCTACTACTTGTTGAATAAAAGCTATTCCAATCACTTTAAATCTACTAAAAAAAGATCATTATTCTAAAAGAGAAATAAATTCATGGTAAAATTAGGGATTTTATATAAAAATAATCATGAGGGTATTTACCTAAGATGTTTGAATAGAGTTGAATTAGCTGTAATTCTTTAAAAAATTCATAAAAAATATTAAAATGGTCATAGTTAAGGAAATGCTACAGCTCACCAAATCCTTCAACTAGGTTCCTATTGGCCACATGTTTCCATGGATGCTCACACACATGTAAGGAGATACCATACTTGTTAAATTAAAACATGTAGAAAATATAACCCAGCTATGCCTTTGTAGCATATTATTGAAGTTAGGCCTTTTACAAAGTGGGTACTAGACTTTGTTGGTGTTATTCATGCTAATTCATTAGCTAGGTACAAGTTTATTTTGATAGAAACTAATTATTTTATATGATGGATAGAAGCTCAACCATTTATAAATTTCACAATAGAAGTGGTAATCAGCTTCTTTGATGAACATATCATCACCAGGTTTGGAATGTCATTTACTTTATTTTGTGAAAATGGTCTTAGATTTTTTTCCTTACAATTCATAGAATGGGCATATGATAACAAGATAATCTTCAAACTTTCTTCTAATTGTTATTCACAAGGTAATGGTGTTGTTGAGTGTATGAATAAGAATTTACTTGATGTGATTAAAAAAATTGGATAAAAGTCCTAAGGACTGGCATAACATTTTAAAGTACGCACTTTAGTCTGATAGGATTAGGATCAAGTCTTCCCTAGGTACTTCTCCATATCATTCGATGTACAATCAATAATTGGTTTTCTCTATGCATTTGAAAATTCATACCTTGCAATTCATGATAGATTATCTTGAAACTAATGACAATTTTGAAGCTAGGTTGTTAAACTTAATATAGTTAAAAGAAACATGAAATGTAGCCTTGTTTCAATTTAGTAAACATCAAGAAGTTGTTAAGAGATGGTTTTATTGAGTTGTGGAGCTAAAAGTGTTTCTACTCTTTTTTGCTATTTAATATTAAAAAAAAAATAAGAAACTAAAGATAAATGGTTAGGGGTTTGTACGTACTCAAATTAAGTTGTGCACCGTATCCAGACGATTGAAGGAGCTCCTCTTTGGTTGTGGAGGATGACACTTGTAGATAAGAATAAGAAACTCAAACAAAGAGATTTTTAGATAGAGATAGGGTGGACTGCTAAGCAAAGCTCGGTCCCAGAAGTGCAAAGACTTCCTTGAGGGATGATAGTCCAAGTAAAAGTGTCAAAAATAAAGAAATGACAAATGACTAACAAAGAATAAATTAGATAATGTGTACCTATTTCTTTGCAGTCAGTCTACCATAGTCGTCGATGTCGGTAGTCCTGCCAGCGTCAGATTGTCAAATGTTGCCAACGTTGATTATTCTGCCAACGTCGATAGGGTCAGTGGTTGATGTCAGTCAGGGCAATGGCCTTAGATAGGACTCAGGGTTATGTCTATAGTTGACAGAGGGATTTTGTAGGTTTAAAAGGTTTGTACGGGTTTGCAGGGAGATGAATAAGGTCCACAGAAGGACAAAGGTAGAGGCTAAGTTGTCAAAAAGGGTAAGGGTGAGAGGAAGGCTTTTCAGCCTCTCCAGGGAGAAATTTGGGTCTAGTTGAAGGTCGGGTCTGGTCTGGGTGATAGTATTTAGAAATAGTAAAATTATTAATGCTTTCTAAATTACTGAAATGAAAGGGTAGAAGAAACACTTAGCTCTGGTGAGATGAAAAACCAAGGTGTTGAATGCTTGTGCCTATTACGGTTGATGTCTAGGTCCCCGTGCAATGCTTCAGTGCAATTTGGAGTGATTGGTGTAGAGTCTTTGTGGCCAAGGGAGCATTATTTAAAGTTTGATGCCTAGTGATGTCTCAGAGTCTGAGAGAGAGCGAGAGAGAGAGAGCCAGATCTGAGAAAGATAGCTAGTTGATTCAAGAGAGAAGCGTCTAAGAGGAAGTCAATTTGGGATTCATGATTAGCCATTTTGGAGGTTAGAACTCAGTTTAAGTAAATTGACATCAGTAATCCCACCGGCATTGGCTGACAGTTGACTAATGTCAGTGGGTAGAGAACTGGTAAAAGGGCTTATCAGTCTGTTTTCCATCCACCAAGTGCATAGTCCATTGGAGAACGGTTAAATGATGGGGTTAATAAGCATGAGGGTTAGTTAGAAGGGTGGAATGGGTCTTAGGTAGTTATGATATGAAGGACTTAGTCATAGGGTGAGTCATGGGGTAGGAAATGGTCTTAGGGGTGAGGTGTCCAAGGCGAGGTGTCCTAGGTGAAGTGTCATGGGTGATGTCAAGGGTGAGGTCATAATTTAAAATAAGTTGTTTATTTTAAATTAATAAGATGTGGGTTAGGACCAAGGGGGGAGTCAACACAATTTAGGTGTCTACATTTTCCCCTTTTTGTCTTGTTGGTTGTTCTAGATGAACTGCAAGACAAAAATAGGAGTAAGTTGCCCCAAGTATGGGATATGGTCTTTTTGGTCTTGTTGGTTGTTCTAATGAACTGCAAGACAAAAATAGGAGTAGATGCCCCAAGTATGGTGATGAGGTATTCCCCCTCAAAGCGGGAGTCGAAGGAAGGTAACCTGATATCAGGTGCTGATTTGATAGGCAGTGGATGGGTATGATGAAGGTTGAGTGTGAATGTTGCAATAGTTGAGATTGTGTGTATACCACTTCATGTGATAGGTAGGTCAAATTGTCGCAGTCAAGGGTCGAGGAGTGCTAAAATCAAAATAACTGGTCCCCAGCATTTAGTCATAGCTGATTGGGTTAAATGATCAAAGTTATAGCTCTAATGGTCATCATGTTCCAAGTATCCTAAGCTCAGGAAGTGCTCTTGGAAAACACAAAAAATGTCACAAATATCAGGGATCAACTTGCTCATGATTCGACACTTGTGAGGGTCGTAATATGAGGTGTGCACAATTTTGCTATCTATTCATGAGGTAGCATACATGCAATCAAAACAACTAAGGCAGAGTTGTCTCGAAAGTGGTCATGATTTGAGGAGATAGTCACGATCTCCAAAGTGGTTGGTCGAGTCAGGTTTTGAGATATAAGTAATCTCAAGTGTTGTTTGATGTGGTCAGGGAGATGGTTTTGATCTCCAATGTGCCCCATGAGAAGTCAAAGGTGACTTCTACAATGTCAGGGCTGGTTGTTTGGTCATGATTTGGTTAAAGGTGTTTGGTCATGGTTAAAGGTGATATGGTTGGTCCATTAAGTAGATGGACGAATGGATGGCTAGTGTCTTTAGGGAGATGAATGGGTGAATGGCTGAGCTAACTTCAAAAGACTGAGTGCTACCTACATAGCCCCTATTGTAAAGGGCATCAGACCAATGTAGTTTAGAAAAAGGGTCCAAGTGGTCGATAGTTGGTCATGTTAGAGATGTCAGCATTTCCCATATGTGTGATGGTACATGCTTGAAATGATGAAGATATGATGATGTTACAGCCTTTTCCATATTATGTGATGGTGTATTCTGTAACATTGGTGATGTGGTCTTTCATCCCTAGCAATGTTTGATATTGGTGATGGTGTATGCTAAAAATGAATTGTAGATGATGTTATAGCCTTTTCCATATTGTGTGATGGTGTATTCTATAACATTGGTTATATGTGGTCGATAGTTTACATGTGTATTGTTTTCCATATAAAATAGTGGGAATGGGCTAAGTCATGTTAGTGGTCGAAAAAGGTTTGGTTTGATTTGGTTGGATGTGACCAAGATGTATAAGAAGTGAGAGGCACATTGCTCTTTCATTGACAAGGACTATAATGATAGCATAGATAAGGTTTTTGAAAACAAAAGCCCTGTTCATGCATTACGTCTTTGACCATTGGTTGTGTTAGAGAAGTAGTCGAATCACTTGACGTTAAGTGAGCTCGAAATCCCTCGAGTATGTTGGGGTGATAGGCATGATTGTGTGAGATGTAAGGATAGGGTAACCCTTTTTTTAGAAGGGATAACTTTTCCCCTCTTATAGGTGACCCTGAGAATGACTATAGACAAGTCCATGACTTAATAATTTGTCAGTCATTTTTTTTTATTTTTTTATTTTTTAGTAAACTGATCAATGCGGGAAGTCCACTTGGGGATATTGTTTTGGTTGATGGTCATATGGTGCTGTGTGTAGCAAAATTTGGTCATAGCCATCCTTCAAGGGAGTGGTCTATATTGTGCTTGTTGTATGTTTGGATGTCAGTTGATAGCTGTCCTTCAAGGGAAAAGTCTATTTATTACAGCAATGATGCAGCTGTCCTTTGAGGGAGCAGTATACATTTATAGTTTATGACATTTGAATAGGCATCCTAGTTTTATAGTTTTATTTTTGACTAAATTTTGAGTCATGGACAAGACTATAGAGGTTTAAGGGTCTCCCTTTTATTAGGACAAAACATTCATGCTTAAAAAAGGGTTGACTAATGTAGGGAAAATGGGTTAAAAGAAATAGGCATGATGATGATGGGGGGTTGCTCAAGGGATGAGCTCAAGTTAAACGTCAAGTGAATGATTACTTGACTAACAATAAAATGGTCATAGACGTAAGGCATTAGGGGGCTCAAGTTTTAGCCAGCCTTCAAAAGAAGACAGACGATAAGTCCCTAATCCATGCTTGCGTGTCAATGTAAGGTCCGAGTCAATTAGGAGAAAACTTGCCCCATTTGCTTCATTCCAAATTGGTCACATGTTGGTCATTGTTGTAGGCAAGTTTTGGTCAATGTTGGTCATGAAGTCGGTTAGTATGATGTTGGTTAGCATGTTGTTGGCATTTGGTACAACACTGAACATAGTTATTGCAGTCTTGGTTGATAGTGGGCCAATAATAGCCCAAGCAAAGGATGCGCTTGGCAACTGAGTTACTGCTGAAATGTCCCCCACAAGTCCTATCATGGACTTGTTTGATGACATGAGAAGTCTCAGTGGTTATTAGGCATTGGATAAGGAGGCCGTCTTGACCTCATTTGTAGAGATGTCCCCCCAGCATGGTGTAGTAAGCAGTGCTTTTGATAAAAGCCCACTGTCCATTGCTAGAGAGATTGGGAGGTATGATAAAATATGTCAATTAGTCCACAAGTCGCTTATACCAAACATCATGTGGACTAGAGAGGTTAGGAAGAATTTTCCCCAGTGATGTTGGTCGAGACATGTCCAAGATAGAAATATTGGGTTGTGTTAGTTGAGAGGTCTTGACGAATAATGGATATGTCAAAGGTGTAGAAGTCTGGTATTTTCCTTTATTCTTCATAGTTTGGGGACTAGTGGCGACATCAATTGTGTTGATTTTGAATAAAGGAGTGGATGGTGATAAAGGGACCATAGTCTTGTATGGGGATCTTGATTTAGGTGAAGAGGTTTGGGAGTCATGGGATGGTGTCGAATTTTTGTCAAAAGAGTGGTCAGAAGAAGTCTCAATGTGAGGGGTGTCCTTTTTCAAGTATTGACGAATGGAAACCTTAAGGGCACTGCAATGCTTAGTATCATGCCCAGGTGTGTCATGATACCAGCAGATTTTAGTGTCATCGAACCAAGATGGTTTTGGTTCGAGAGGTTGATATGGTTTAATAGGTGAAAGAGTGATGCTAGATGACTGCAATAATTAGCATAACATCGAAGCATAAGATCCCATTAATGGGTTTGTGCTTGTTGTTGTAATAAGGGTTGACAACTTCTTTTTAGGAGTTGTTTGGGGAGTTGGTAGTATCATATTTTTTGTTGGTGGTGTGGTCACACGTGTAGATGACACTTTGTTGTTGAGAGGTGTTGGATGTTTTGGAGGAAGTGTGTTTTTGGTGAGTAAAGGGTGTAATGAAGGGAATTTGTTTTTTTTTTTGATAGGTGTTGGAGTAGAAAGCACTCCTATTAAGGTGGAAGGGCGTGGGCCCAAAATAGAGGTCAATGATGATGGTGGGGAAGGAGTTCTTCAATGTAGTTTAGTAGCCTTCTTTGGTTTAGTGCGAGGAATACTATTGGGCGAGGCTAGGTTCAAGTCTACCTTCACTTGTGGGTGAGTGAGGTTTGAGAGGCATGGGATGGTTATGACTTCTACGTGTGGTCGAATAGTGGGGAAAGTATGATCCCCTAATGATGATAAGAAGGATGAGGGTGAGGCAGCCAGCGTTGGTGCCATCAAATCATCCTCCAATATGGGAGAGGTCAAAGTAGACTCTCCCACGTGTGAAAGGGGGTTGGATAGAGGACAAATAGGAGAAGAAGGCTCTTCTACCTATGGTGGACAAATAGGAGAAGAGAGTTCTTCTACCTGTGGTAGATAAATAGGAGAAGAAGGCTCTTTTACCTATGGTGGATAAATAGGCGAAGAAGGCTCTTCTACCTGTGGTGGACAAATAGGTTGATTAACCTCTTCAGACTGTGGAAGAGGTTGGTTAAAAACCATGTCAACCGTGTGTATATTATGCTCTTAAAGGTCATCGACTATGGTCTGAATGTTATGCTGACTGGGGGGCTAGTTAGGGAATGGCTATCTAAAGACATCCATGTTTTGGTTAGCCGATGCATTTGGGTTATCCAAAACAAGATCCCCCTTGTCCAACATGTCTTGAATGATGTTCTTGAAGGTTTTGCAGTTGTCTGTGTCATGACCTTTGACACGGTGGTAGTGACAGAAGTCATTCTCCCTATACCATGTAGGGATGGCTTTTGAGGGGTCAAATTGAGGTGGTCAAATTTGAGGGAGATTGAGGACTCCCTTCTTGACAAGTTTATCCAAGAGGAAAGCGTATGACTCTATTATTAGAGTGTATTGACATTGTACGTATCATTGTGTGAATTGTCTAGTGATGTAGTCTGATCTTGAAGGTTGAGACTGGTTAGTTGTGGTTGAAGATGATGGCCTAAGGACCATAGCATTTGTCGATCTTTTAGACTTGGAGCTGGAAGAAGAAGGTTTGGATGAAGAAGGGTCATTGGATTCTGTGTTACTATGTAATTTGACCTTGTCTTCTTCGACTGCATGGAGTTCAAGCTTTTTGGCCATGGGGAAAGCTTCGTCAAATGTGCAGAATGTCTGAACCCACAAGGTGGAAGAGATGTGCTTGGCACATGCTCGTGAAAAGAGCTCAATGAGCTCAGTTTGAGGTAGTGAAAAGGAGAGTTGGTTAATCAAACCTCTCCAACGGGCAACGAAGTTAGCTATTGATTCATCGTCAAATTGTTTGATAAAATAGAGGTCTGTAATGGATACTCTCTTGGTTATGTTAATTAAGAAGTGGTCAAGGAATATTTGGGTGAGTTGAGTGAAATAAAAAAGAGAATGACTGGTAATGGAGCTATACCAGTCAAGGCCGGCCCCCAAAATTGACATGGGGAATGTGCGAAGTAATAATGCATCGTCATGTGTTATAAGGTAACAAGCGTGTCTAAATGCTCATAGATGTTGTTGTGGGTCCTCTTTACTCTTAAATCAAGTAAATTTGGGGAGTTCCCACTGGTTAGGATATGGTCTAATAGGTACAGAAGGGTGAATGGGTTCATTGCATATTTGTTCATATGAAAGAACATTGCTTGAACCAAAAATGGATGTCTCAAGGTTAGACATCTTATCCATCAGCATCTTGATTAGATCTACTTACAGATTGGCAGGCAGAGCACCCCCTAGGTTGTAAGGTACTTGGAAGGCATTGTGAGGGGCGTATGACGTACTTGGTTTCCCTTGTATAGGGATTGATGTTAAGGTCAAGGGGGCTTGTGCCATGAAGCTAGAGGGCACAACTTGACTAGTGCCACCAAAGGTGATTGAATGATGGCATTGGGAAAAAGATAGGTAGTCACTCCCGCATTTGTGGGCACAAGAGTGTGTGGGCTAGAGACAACCAAGTTTTGAAAAGGTGTCAAACTTGATTGAATTGTCTGTGGTTGAGGGGGTAAGAAAACCTTGGTAGAGGTAGGTCCAAAAATGGAAGTGGAGGCCCAATTGTGGACATTGGTCATGGTCGGGTTAATGGTCGAGGTAATAGCCTAAGTTATTATGGGTTGGGTAGTAGAGACTGTTGTGACTATTGTTGCTTCAACCAAGGAAGTTGGCATCTTGTAAATGGGATTATTTGAAGGGTCTCGCATTTGGATTCTCATGAGATAGTGTTAAAGATCCTTGACGTTATGATCAAGGAGTCTCTCAAAGTCTTGGTCCCCTTTGAGAATAATTGGATGTTGGTCGGGGGTAGGTTGGACAGGAGTATGTTCAATGTTTGAAGTATGCTCCATTTGGGGACTTGATATGAAAGCCAAAGGTAGAAGTGGTTGTTGCCTCCCATTGTCAATAAAGGATTTGGTTTGACTACGTGTCAAATCCATCCAAGGCGAAAGGTGTCTAAGTTCTAGAAACTGTATATTTCAGTTTCAAAAAACCAAAAGGGGTGTTTTACAGTAAGAAAGTCAGTTTTAAGCTTGTTGTTTTGGAAAAATTTTGTTGACAGTGACCGATGTCGGTTGAAAAATTGATGTCAGTGAAAATATGTTGTCGATGTCGGTGGAAAAACTGATGCCGGTGAGTAAAAGTTGCCGACGTCAGTTGAAAAACTGATGTCAGTGTTTGTGTGTTTCCAGAAACTCAAAAAACTAAAAGTTTTTGGAAGAAAAAGAAAGCTCTAAGTTGTTTAAGAACTCAGAATAATGTGTCCTTACTAGCTCAAAAAACTAGATAAAAATAGCAAGAGTGATGAAGGCAAGCAACCTCTAAACGTTAAATTCTTAAGAATAATTTTTAGAGTCATGGTGGCTTATGCCTTAGAAGAATATGTTTGGAAGTGGGCTTTTTAGAATGGGTCCTAAAAGAGCCAATCTAAGGTTAGTTTTGGGTTAAGTTTTGGTGCTCAAAAAGTCGGTGTTAGGTTATGTACGTGGCTTGGTGCTAGGGGCTTGCTCCCCTCACTTCACGAGCCCAGAGCCAAGCTGGGTCGCTTAGCCAATATATACTTCACCCTAGAGTTTATACTCTGCCAGAGAACAGAGTGGGTCCTCCTCTTGGTTGTGAAGTCCAAGTAGGATCACCAGGAAGGGTAAGGTATCTGCTAGGTGGTGAAATCCTAGTCGAGCCTTGTCTCAGGTATGTTATATGTTTGATTTTTTGAATGTGGTTTGGTCATGTAACATATGTGCACAGTCTAGTCATGTACTCTTTTTTGCAATTTAACATTCAGAAGAAATAAGAAACTAAAGATAAATGGTCAGGGGTTTGTACGATAGCCAGATGAAGTTGTACACCATATCCAGACAATTGAGGGGTCCCAGGAGCTCCTCTTTGGCTGTGGAAGATGACACCTGTAGATAAGAATAAGAAACTCAAACAAAGAGATTGTTAGATAGAGATAGGGTGGACTTCCAAGCAAAGCTCGATCCCAAAAGTGCAAAGACTTCCTTGAGGGATGACAGTCCACTGTTTATAAGTAAAAGTGTCAAAAATAAAGAAATGACAAATGACTAACAAAGAAGAAATTAGATAATGTGTACCTATTTCTTTGCAGTCAGTCTACCATAGTCGTCGACGTTGGTAGTCCTGCCGGCGTCAGATTGTCAAATGTTGCCGACGTCAGTTATTCTGCCAACATCGTAGGGTCAGTGGTCGATGTCGGTCGGGGCAATGGCCTTGGATAGGACTCAGGGTTATGTCTATAGTTGATAGAGGGATTCTGTAGGTTTAAAAGGTCTGTGTGGGTTTGCAGGGAGATGAATAAGGTTCGTAGAAGGACAAAGGTAGAGGCTAGGTTGTCAAAAAGGGTAAGGGTGAGAGGAAGGCTTTTCAGCCTCTCCAGGGAGAAAGTCAGGCTCTAGTTGAAGGTCAGGTCTGGTCTAGGTGATAGTATTTAGAAATAGTATAATTACTAATGCTTTCTAAATTACTGAAATGAAAGGGTAGAAGAAACACTTAGCTCTGGTGAGATGAAGAACCAAGGTGTTGAATGCTTGTGCCTATTATGGCTGATGTCTAAGTCCCCATGCAATGCTTCAGTGCAATTTGGAGTGACTGGTGTAGAGTCTTTGTGGCCAAGGGAGCATTAGTTGAAGTCTGATGCCTGGTGATGTCTCAGAGTCTGAGAGAGAGCGAGAGAGAGAGAGTCAGATCTGAGAAAGAGAGCTAGTTGATTCAAGAGAGAAGCGTCTAAGAGGAAGTCAATTCAGGATTCATGATTAGCCATTTTGGAGGTTAGAACTCGGTTTAAGTAAATCTGACGTCAGTGATCCCACCAGCATCGGCTGACAGTTGACCGATGTCGGTGGGTAGAGAACTGGTAAAAGGGCTTATCAGCCCGTTCTCCATCCGCCAAGTGCATAGTCCATTGGAGAATAGTCAAATGATGGGGTTAATAAGCACGAGGGTTAGTTAGAAGGTTGGAATGGGTCTTAGGTAGTTATGATATGAAGGACTTAGTCATAGGGTGAGTCATGGGGTAGGAAATGGTCTTAGGGGTGAGGTGTCCAAGGCGAGGTGTCCTAGGTGAAGTGTCATGGGTGATGTCAAGGGTGAAATCATAATTTAAAATAAGTTAGTTTATTTTAAATTAATAAGATGTGGGTTAGGACCAAGGGAGGATTCGAAACAATTTAGGTGTCTACATTTACCCTTTTTTATCTTGTTGGTATTTCAGGATGAACTGCATGACAAAAATAGGAGTAAGTTGCCCCAAGTATGGCATATGGTCTTTTTTGTCCCGTTGGTTGTTTTAATGAACTGCAAGACAAAAATAGGAGTAGATGCCCCAGGTATGGTGATGAGGTATTCCCCCTCAAAGTGGGAGTCGAGGGAAGGTAACCTGATATCAGGTGTCGATTTGATAGGCAGTGGATGGGTATGGTGAAGGTTGAGTGTGAACGCTGCAATAGTTGAGATTGCACTTATACCACTTCATGTGATAGGTAGGTCAAATTGTCCAAGTCAAGGCTCGAGGAGTGCTAAAATCAAAATAACCGGTCCCCAACATTTAGTTGTAGCTGATTGGGTTAAACGATCAAAGCTGTAGCTCCAATGGTCATCGTGTTCTAAGTATCCCAGGCTCAAGAAGTGCTCCTAGAAAGCATGAAAAATGTCACAAATATCGGGGATCAACTTGCTCGTGATTCAAAACTTGTGAGGGTCGTAATATGAGGTGCACATAATTTTGCTATATATTCGTGAGGTAGCATACATGCAATCAAAACAACTAAGGCAGAGTTGTCTCAAAAGTGGTCATGATCTGAGGAGATAGTCACGATCTCCAAAGTGATTGGTCGAGTCGGGTTTTGAGATATAAGTAATCTCAAGTGTTGTTTGATGTGGTCAAGGAGATGGTTCTTATCTCTAGTGTGCCCCATGAGAAGTCAAAGGTGACTTCTATAGTGTCAAGGCTAGTTGTTTGGTCATGATTTGGTTAAAGGTGTTTGGTCATGGTTAAAGGTGATATGGTTGGTCCATTAAGTAGATGGATGAATGGATGGCCAGTGTCTTTAGGGAGATGAACGGGCGAATGGCTGAGCTAACCTCAGAAGACTGAGTGCTGCCTACATAGCCCCTGTTGCAAAGGGCATTAGACCAATGTAGTTCAGAAAAAGGGTCCAAGTGGTCGATAGTTGGTCAGGTTAGAGATGTCAGTGTTTCCCATATGTGTGATGGTACATGCTTGAAATGATGAAGATACGATGATGTTACAGCCTTTTCCATATTATGTTATGGTGTATTCTGTAACATTGGTAATGTGGTCTTTCATCCCTAGCAATTTTCCATATTCGTGATGGTGTATGCTAAAAATGAACTGTAAATGATGTTATAGCCTTTTCCATATTATGTGATGGTGTATTCTATAACATTGGTTGTGTGTGGTCGATAGTTTCCATGTGTATTGTTTTTCATAGAAACTAGTGTGAATGGGCTAAGTCATGTTAGTGGTCTGAAAAAGGTTTGGTTTGGTTTGGTTGGATATGACCAAGATGTATAAGAATTGAAAGGCACATTGCTCTTTCATTGACAAAGACTATAATGATAGCATGGATAAGGTTTTTGGAAGCAAAATCCCTATTTATCCATTACGTCGTTGACCATTGGTTTGTGTTAGAGAAGTACGCAAATCACTTGACGTTAAGTGAGCTCGAAATCCCTTGAGTATGTTGGGGTGATAGGCATGATTGTGTGAAATGTAAGGAAAGCGTAACCCTTTATAGCAGGGATAACTTTGCCCCTTTTATAGATGACCCTGAGAATGACTATAGACAAGTCCATGACTTAATAATTTGTCAGTCTTTTTTTTTTTTTTTTTTTGGGATTGATCAATGCGAAAAGTCCACTTAGAGATATTGTTGTGTTTTATGGTCATGTTGTGTTGTGTATGTAGCAAAATTTGGTCATGGCCATCCTTCGAGGGAGTGGTCTATATTGTGCTTGTTGTATGTTTGGATGTCAATTGATAGTTGTCCTTCAAGGGAGCATTCTATTTATTATAGCAATGATGCAGCTATCCTTCGAGGGAGCAGTCTACATTTATAGTTTATGACATTTGAATAGGCATCCTATTTTTATAGTTTTATTTTTGACTAAATTTTGAGTCGTGGATAAGACTATATAGGTTTAAAGGTCTCCCTTTTATTAGGACAAAACTTTCATGCTTGAAAAAAGGGTTGACTAATGTAGGGAAAAAGGGTTAAAAGAAATAGGCATGATGATGATGGGGGGTTGCTCAAGGGATGAGCTCAAGTTAAACGTCAAGTGAATAATTAATTGACTAACAGTAAAATGGTCATAGACATAAGGCATTAAGGGGCTCAAGTTTTTGCCAACCTTCAAAAAAAGACAGACGATAAGTCCCTAATCCATGCTTGTGTGTCAATGTAAGGTCCGAGTCAATTAGGAGCAAACTTACCCCATTTGCTTCATTCCAAATTGGTCACATGTTGGTCATTGTTGTAGGCAGGTTTTGGTCGATGTTGGTCGTGATGTCGGTTAGTATGATGCTAGTTAGCATGTTGTTGGCATTTGGTACAATGCCGACAATAGTTATTGCAGTCTTGGTTGATAGTGGACCAATAATAGCCCAAGCAAAGGATGCATTTGGCAATTGAGTTACTGCTGAAATGTCCCCCACAAGTCCTATCATGGACTTGTTTGATGACATGGGAAGTCTCAGTGGTTGTTAGGCATTGGAAAAGGAGGCCGTCTTGACCTTGTTTGTAGAGATGTCCCCCCAGCATGGTGTAGCGAGTAGTGCTTTTGATAAACGTCTGCCGTCCATTGCTAGAGAGATTGGGAGGTATGATAAAATATGTCAAGTAGTCCACAAGTTGCTTATACCAAACGTCATGTGGACTAGAGAGGTTAGGAAGACTTTTCCCCAGTGATGTTGGTCGAGACATGTCCAAGATAGAAATCTGGGGTTGTGTTGGTTGAGAGGTCTTGACAAATAATGGATATGTCAAAGGTGTAGAAGCCTGGTATTTTCCTTTATTCTTCACGGTTTGGGGCCTAGTGGCCACATCAATTGTGTTGATTTTGAATAAAGGAGTGGATGGTGGTAAAGGGACCATAGTCTTCTATGGGGATCCTGATTTAGGTGAAGAGGTTTGGGAGTTGTGGGATGGTGTCGAATTTTTTTCAAAAGAGTGGTCAGAAGAAGCCTCAATGTGAGGGGTTTATTTTTTCAAGTGTTGATGAATGGCAACCTTAAGGGCACAGCAACGCTCAGTATCATGTCCAGGTGTGTGATGATACCAGCAGATTTTAGAGCCATCGAACCAAGGTGGTTTTGGTCTGAGAGGTTTATATGGTTTAATAGGCGGAAGAGTGATGTTAGATGACTTCAACAATTGGCATAACATCGAAGCATAGGATCCCCTTAATGGGTTTGTGCTTGCTGTTGTAATAGGGGTTGACAACTTCTTTTTAGGAGTTGTTTGGGGAGTTGGTAGTATCATATTTTTTGTGGGTGGTTTGGTCACACGTGTAGATGACACTTTGTTGTTGAGAGGTGTTGGATGTTTTGGAGGAAGTGTGTTTTTACTAGGTAAAGGGTGTAATAGAGGCAATTTGTTTTTGTTTTTGATAGGTGTTGGAGTAGGAAGCACTCCTATTAAGGTGGAAGGGTGTGGGCCCAAAATAGAGGTTGATGATGATGGTGGGGGAGGATTTCTCCGATGTAGTTTAGCAGCCTTCTTTGGTTTAGTGCAAAGACTACTATTGGGCGAGGCTAGGTTCAAGTCTACCTTCACTTGTGGGTAAGTGAGGTTTGAGAGGCATGGGATGGTTATGACTTATGTGTGTGGTTGAATAGCGGGGAAAGTATGATCCCCTAATGATGATAAGAAGGATGAGGGTGAGGTAGCCGACGTTGGTGCCATCAAATCATCCTCCAATATGGGAGAGGTCAAAGTAGACTCTCCCATGTGTGAAAGGGGGTTGGATAGAGGACAAATAGGAGAAGAAGGCTCTTCTACCTGTGGTGGACAAATAGGAGAAGAGAGTTATTCTACCTGTGGTAGATAAATAGGAGAAGAAGGCTCTTCTACCTATGGTGGATAAATAGGTGAAGAAGGCTCTTCTACCTGTGGTGGACAAATAGGAGAAGAAGGCTCTTCTACTTGTGGTGGACAAATAGGAGAAGAAGGCTCTTCTACCTTTGGCAAAAAAATAGGAGAAAAACATTCTTCTACCTATGGTGGAAAAATAAGTTGATTAACCTCTTCATACTGTGGAAGAAGTTGGTTAGAAACCATGTCGACCATGCGTATATTACGCTCTTGAAGGTCATCGACTATGGTTTGAATGTTATGATGACTGGGGGGCTGGTTAGGGAATGGTTGTCTAAAGACATCCATGTTTTGGTTAGCCAGTGCATTTGGGTTATCAAAAACAATATCTCCCTTGTCCAACATGTCTTGAATGATGTTCTTGAAGGTTTTGCAGTTGTCTGTGTCATGACCTTTGACACGGTGGTAGTGACAGAAGTCATTCTCCCTATACCATGTAGAGATGGCTTTTGAGGGGTCGAATTGAGGTGTTCAAATTTGAGGGAGATTGAAGACTCCCTGCTTGATGAGTTTATCCAACACGGAAGCGTATGACTCTCTTATTGGAGTGTATTGACGCTGTACATATCGTTGTGTGAATTGTCTAGTGATGTAGTTTGATGTTGAAGGTTGAGACTGGTTAGTTGTGGTTGAAGATGATGGCCTAAGGATCACAGCATTTGCCGATTCTTTAGACTTAGAGATGGAAGAAGAAGGTTTGGATGAAGAAGGGTCATTAGATTTTACGTTACTATGCAATTTGACCTTGTCTTCTTCGACTACATGGAGTTCAAGCTTTCTGGCCATGGTGAAAGCTTCATCAAATGTGTGGAATGTCTGAACCCACAAGATGGAAGAGATGTGATTGGCACATGCTCGTGAAAAGAGCTCAGTGAGCTCAGTTTGAGGTAATGAAAAGGAGAGTTGGTTAATCAAAACTCTCCAATGGGCAACGAAGTTAGCTATTGATTCATCGTCAAATTGTTTGATAGACTAGAGTTTGTAATGGAGACTTTCTTGGTTATGTTAATTGAGAAGTGTTTAAGGAATAGTTGGGTGAGTTGAGTGAAAGAAAAAAGAGAATGACTGGTAATGGAGCTATACCAGTCAAGGGCAGCCCCCAAAATTGACATGGGGATCGTGTGAAGTAATAACGCATCGTCATGTGCTATAAGGTAATAAGCGTGTCTAAATGCTCATAGATGTTTTTGTGGGTCCTCTTTACTCTAAAATCAAGTAAATATGGGGAGTTCCCACTGGTTAGGATATGGTCTAATAGGTACGGAAGGGTGAATGGGTTCATTGCATATTTGTTCGTATGAAAGAACATTGCTTGAACCAGAAATGGATGTCTCAAGGTTAAACATCTTATCCATCAGCATCTTCATTATATTTACTGATGGATTGGTAGGTGAAGCACCCCTAGGTTTTAAGGTACTTGGAAGGTGTTGTGAGGGGCGTATGATGTACTTGGTTTACCTTGTATAAGGACTGATGTTAAGGTCAAGGGGGCTTGTGCCATGAAGCTAGAGGGCACAACTTGACTAGGTGCTGTCAAAGGTGATTGAATGGCAGCATTGGGAAAAGGATAAGTAGTCACTCTCACATTTATGGGTGTAAGAGTGTGTGGGCCAGAGACAACCAAGTTCTGAAAAGGTGTCGAACTTGATTGAATTATCTGTGGTTGAGGGGGTAAGAAAACCTTGGTAGAGGTAGGTCTAGAAATGGAAGTGGAGGCCCAATTGTGGACATTGGTCATGGTCGAGTTAATGGTCGAGGTAATAGCCTGAGTTATTATGGGTTGGGTAGCGGAGGTTGTTGTGATGATTGCCGCTTCAACCAAGGAAGTTGGCATCCCGTAAATGGGATTACCTAAAGGGTCTCGTGTTTGGGGACTTGATATGAAAGGTGAAGGTGGAAGTGGTTATTGCCTCGTGTGGTCAATAAAGGATTTGGTTTGACTGCGTTTCAAATCCATCCAAGGCGAAAGGTGTCTAGGTTCTAGAAATTGTATATTTTAGTTTCAAAAAACTAGAAGGGGTGTTTTATAGCAAGAAAGTCAGTTTTAAGCTTGTTGTTTTGGAAAAAGTTTGTTGACAGTGACCGATGTCAGTTGAAAAACTGATGTCATTAAAAATATGTTGCCGACGTCGGTGGAAAAACTGATGTCGGTGAGTAAAAGTTGTCAACGTCAATTGAAAAACTGATGTCGGTGTCTGTGTTTTTCCAGAAACTCAGAAAACTGAAAGTTTTTGGAAGTAAAAGAAAGCTCTGAGTTGTTTAAGAACTCAAAATAATGCATCCTTACCAGCTCAAAAAACCAAATAAAAATAGCAAAAGTGATGAAGGCAAGCAACCTCTAAACGTTAAATTCCTAAGAATAATTTTTAGAGTCATGGTGGCTTATGCCTTAGAAGAATATGTTTGGAAGTGGGATTTTTAGAACGGGTCCTAAAAGAGGCAATCTAAGGTTGGTTTTGGGTTAAATTTTGGTGCTCAAAAAGTTTGTGTTAGGTTTCGTACGTGGCTTGGTGCTAGGGGCTTGCTCCCCTCACTTCATGAGCCCAGAGCCAAGCTGGGTTGCTTAGCCAATATATATTTTTCCTAGAGTTTATACTCTGCCAGAGAACAGAGTGGGTCCTCCTCTTGGTTGTGAAGTCCAAGTAGGATCACTGGGAAGGGTAAGGTATCTTCTAGGTGGTGAAAGCCTAGTCGGGCCTTGTCTCAGGTATGTTATATGTTTGATTTTGTGAATGTGGTCTGGTCATGTAACATTTGTGTGTGGTCTGGTCGTGTACTCTTTTTTGCTATTTAACATTCAAAAGAAATAAGAAACTAAAGATAAATGGTTAGGGTTTTGTACGATACCTGGGTGAAGTTGTGCATCGTATCCAGAGGATTGAAGGAGCTCCTCTTTGGCTGTGGAGGATGACACCTATAGATAAGAATAAAAAACTCAAAGAAAGAGATTGTTAGATAGAGATAGGGTGGACTGCCAAGCAAAGCTCGGTCCCAGAAGTGCAAAGACTTCCTTGAGGGATGACAGTCCACTGTTTATAAGTAAAAGTGTCAGAAATAAAGAAATGACAAATGACTAACAAAGAAGAAATTAGATAATGTGTACCTATTTCTTTGCAGTTGGTCGACCACAGTCACCGACGTTGGTAGTCTTACCGATGTTGGTTTGTCAAATGTTGCCGACATCAGTTATTTTGTCGACGTCAGTAGGATCAATAGTCGATGTCGATCAGGGTAATGGCCTTAGATAAGACTCAGGGTTATGTATGTACTCGACAGAGGGATTTTGTAGGTTTAAAAGGTCTATGTGGGTTTGCAAGGAGATGAATAAGGTTCGCAGAAGGAAAAGGTAGAGGCTAGGTTGTCAAAAAAGGGTAAGGGTGAGAGGAAGGCTTTTCAGCCTCTCTAGGGAGAAAGTCGGCTCTAGTTGAAGGTCGGGTCTGGTCTAGTTAATAGTATTTAGAAATAGTATAATTACTAATGCTTTCTAAATTACTAAAATGAAAGGGTAAAAGAAATACTTAGCTCTGGTGAGATGATGAACCAAGGTGTTGAATGATTGTGCATGTTATGGCTAATGTCCAGGTCCCCGTGCAATACTTCAGTGCAATCTGGAGTGACTAGTGTAGAGTCTTTGTGGCTAAGGGAGCATTAGTTGAAGTCTAATGCCTGGTGATGTCTCAGAGTCTGAGAGAGAGCGAGAGAGAGAGAGCCAGATCCCAGAAAGAGAGCTAGTTGATTCAAGAGAGAAGCATCTAAGAGGAAGTCGATTTGGGATTCATGATTAGCCATTTTGGAGGTTAAAACTCAATTTAAGTAAACTGATGTCAGTGATCCCACCAGTGTCGGCTGACAGTTGACCGATGTCGGTGGGTAGAGAAATGGTAAAAGGGCTTATCAACCCGTTCTCCATCTGCTAAGTGCATAGTCTATTGGAGAAAGGTCAAATGACGGGGTTAATAAGCATGAGGGTTAGTTAGAAGGTTGGAATGGGTCTTAAGTAGTTATGATATGAAGGACTTAGTCATAGGGTGAGTCATGGGGTAGGAAATGGTCTTAGGGGTGAGGTGTCCAATGCGAGGTGTCCTAGGTGAAGTTTCATGGGTGATGTCAAGGGTGAGGTCATAATTAAAAATAAGTTGTTTATTTATAATTAATAAGATGTGGGTTAGGACCAATGGGGGAGTTGACACAATTTAGGTGTCTACATTTGCCCCTTTTTGTCTTGTTGGTTATTTTGGACGAACTGCAAGACAAAAATAGAAGTTGCCCCAAGTATGAGATATGGTCTTTTTTGTCCTGTTAGTTGTTCTATTGAACTGCAAGACAAAAATAGGAGTAGATGCCCTAGGTATGGTGATGAGGTATTCCCCCTCAAAGTGGGAGTCAAGGGAAGGTAACCTGATATCGGGTGTTGATTTGATAGGCGGTGGATGGGTATGGTGAAGGTTGAGTGTGAACGTTGCAATAGTTGAGATTGCGCGTATACCACTTCATGTGACAGGTAGGTCAAATTATCACAGTCAAGGGTCGAGTAGTGTTAAAATCAAAATAACCAGTCCCCAGCATTTAGTCGTAGCTGATTGGGTTAAATGATCAAAGCTATAGCTCCAATGGTCATCATGTTCCAAGTATCCCAGGCTCAGGAAGTACTCCTGGAAAACATGAAAAATGTCACAAATATCGGGGATCAACTTGCTCGCGATCCGACACTTATGAGGGTCATAATATGAGGTGCACACAATTTTGCTATCTATTCATGAGGTAGCATACATGCAATCAAAACAACTAAGGTAGAGTTGTCTCAAAAGTGGTCATGATCTGAGGAGATAGTCGCGATCTCCAAAATGGTTGATCAAGTCAGGTTTTGAGATATAAGTAATCTCAAGTGTTGTTTGATGTGGTCAAGGAAATCGTTCTGATCTCCAATGTGCCCCATGAGAAGTCAAAGGTGACTTCTACAGTGTCAGGGTTGGTCGTTTGGTCATGATTTGGTTAAAGGTGTTTGGTCATGGTTAAAGGTGATATGGTTGGTCCATTAAGTAGATGGACGAACGGATGGCCGGTGTCTTTAGGGAGACGAGCGGCGAATGGCCGAGCTAACTTCAAAAGACTGAGTGCTACCTACATAGCCCCTATTGTAAAGGGCATCAGACCAATGTAGTTCAAAAAAAGGGTCCAAGTGGTCGATAGTTGGTTAGGTTAGAGATGTCAGCATTTCCCATATGTGTGATGGTACATGCTTGAAATGATGAAGATACGATGATGTTACAGCCTTTTCCATATTATGTTATGGTGTATTTTGTAACATTGGTAATGTGGTCTTTCATCCTGAGCAATTTTCCATATTGGTGATGGTGTATGCTAAAAATTAATTGTAGATGATTTTATAGCCTTTTCCATATTATGTGATGGTGTATTTTATAACATTGGTTGTGTGTGGTCGATAGTTTCCATGTGTATTGTTTTTCATAGAAATTAATGTGAATGGGCTAAGTCATGTTAGTGGTCTGAAAAAGGTTTGGTTTAGTTTGGTTGGATGTGACCAAGATGTATAAGAAGTGAAAGGCACGTTGCTCTTTCATTGACAAAGACTATAATGATAGCGTGGATAAGGTTTTTTGAAACAAAAGCCTCATTTATGCATTACGTCATTGACCATTGGTTTGTGTTAGAGAAGTACGCAAATCACTTGATGTTAAGTGAGCTCAAAATCCCTTGAGTATGTTGGGGTGATAGGCATGATTGTGTGAAATGTAAGGAAAGCATAACCCTTTGTAGCAGGGATAACTTTGTCCCTTTTATAGGTGACCCTGAGAACGACTATAGACAAGTCCATGACTTAATAATTTGTTAGTCATTTTTTTTTTTAGGACTGATCAATGCGGGAAGTCCACTTGGATATATTGTTATGTTTTATGGTCATGTTGTGCTGTGTATGTAGCAAAATTTGGTCATGGCCATCCTTCAAGGGAGTGGTCTATATTATGCTTGTTGTATGTGTAGATGTCAATTGATAGTTGTCTTTCAAGGGAGCAGTCTATTTATTATAACAATGATGCAGCTATCCTTCAAGGAAGTAGTCTACATTTATAGTTTATGACATTTGAATAGGCATCCTAGTTTTATAGTTTTATTTTTGACTAAATTTTGAGTCATGGACAAGACTATAGAGGTTTAATGGTCTCCCTTTTATTAGGACAAAACATTCATGCTTGAAAAAAGGGTTGACTAATGTAGGGAAAAAGGGTTAAAATAAATAGGCATGACGATGATGGGGGGTTGCTCAAGGGATGAGCTCAAGTTAAACGTCAAGTGAATGATTACTTGAATAATAGTAAAATGGTCATAGACATAAGGCATTAAGCGGCTCAAGTTTTGGCCAGCCTTTGAAAGAAGACAGACGATAAGTCCCTAATCCATGCTTGTGTGTCAATGTAAGGTCTGAGTCGATTAGGAGTAACCTTGCCCCATTTGCTTCATTCCAAATTGGTCACATGTTGGTCGTTGTTGTAGGCAGGTTTTGGTCGATGTTGGTCGTGAAGTCGGTTAGTATGATGTTGGTTAGCATGTTGTTGGCATTTGGTGAAGAGGTTTGGGATTCGTGGGATGGTGTCAATTTTTTGTCAAAAGAGTGGTCAGAAGAAGCCTCAATGTGAGGGGTGTCCTTTTTCAAGTGTTGACGAATGGCAACCTTAAGGGCACAGCAACGCTCAGTATCATGCCCAGGTGTGTGATGATACCAGCAGATTTTAGTGTCATCAAACCAAGATGGTTTTGGTTCGAGAGGTTGATATGGTTTAATATGCGAAAGAGTGATGCTAGATGACTGCAACAATTGGCATAACATCGATGCATAGGATCCCCTTAATGGGTTTGTGCTTGTTGTTGTAATAGGGGTTGACAACTTCTTTTTAGGAGTTATTTGGGGAGTTGGTAGTATCATCTTTTTTGTGGGTGGTGTGGTCACACGTGTAGATGACACTTTGTAGTTGAGAGGTGTTGGATGTTTTGGAGGAAGTGTGTTTTTGGTGGGTAAAGGGTGTAATGGAGGCAATTTGTTTTTTTTTTTTGATAGGTGTTGGAGTAGGAAGCACTCATATTAAGGTGGAAGGGTGTGGGCCCAAAATAGAGGTCAATGATGATGGTGGGGGAGGAGTTATCCGATGTAGTTTAGCAGCCTTCTTTGGTTTAGTGCGAAGACTACTATTGGGCAAGGCTAGGTTCATGTCTACCTTCCCTTGTGGGTGAGTGAGGTTTGAGAGGCATGGGATGGTTATGACTTTTGCGTGTGGTTGAATAGCAGGGAAAGTGTGATCCCCTAATGATGATAAGAAGGATGAGGGTGAGGCAGCCAATATTGGTTCCATCAAATCATCCTCCAATATGGGAGAGGTCAAAGTAGACTCTCCCATGTGTGAAACGGGGTTGGATAGAGGACAAATAGGAGAAGAAGGCTCTTCTTCCTGTGGTGGACAAATAGGAGAAGAGAGTTCTTTTACTTGTGGTAGATAAATAGGAGAAGAAGGCTCTTCTACCTGTGGTGGATAAATAGGTGAAGAAGGCTCTTCTACCTGTGGTGGACAAATAAGAGAAGAAGGCTCTTCTACCTATGGTGGACAAATAGGAGAAGAAGGCTCTTCTACCTTTGGCAAAAAAATAGGAGAAGAATGTTCTTCTACCTATGGTGAAAAAATAGGTTGATTAACCTCTTCAAACTATGGAAGAGGTTGGTTAGAAACCATGTCGATCGTGTGTATATTACGCTCTTGAAGGTCATCAACTATGGTCTGAACGTTATGCTGACTGGGGGGCTGGTTAGGGAATGGTTGTCTAAAGACATCCATTTTTTGGTTAGCCGGTGCATTTGGGTTATCCAAAATAAGATCCCCCTTGTCCAACATGTCTTGAATGATTTTTTTGATGGTTTTGCAGTTGTCTGTGTCATGACTTTTGACACGGTGGTAGTGACAAAAGTCATTCTCCCTATACCATGTAGGGATGGCTTTTGAGGGGTCTATGTGTTTCCAGAAACTCAAAAAATTGAAAGTTTTTGGAAGAAAAAGAAAGCTCTGAGTTGTTTAATAACTCAGAATAATGCATCCTTACCAGCTCAAAAAACTAGATAAAAATAGCAAAAGTGATTAAGGCAAGCAACCTCTAAACGTTAAATTCTTAAGAATAGTTTTTAGAGTCATGGTGGCTTATGCCTTAGAATAATATGTTTGGAAGTGGGATTTTTAGAACGGGTCCTAAAAGAGCCAATCTAAGGTTAGTTTTGGGTTGAGTTTTGGTGCTCAAAAAGTCTGTGTTAGGTTCCGTACGTGGCTTGGTGCTAGGGGCTTGCTCCCCTCACTTCACGATCCCAGAGCCAAGCTGGGTCGCTTAGCCAATATATACTTCCCCTAGAGTTTATACTCTGCCAGAGAATAGAGTGGGTCCTCCTCTTGGTTGTGAAGTCCAAGTAGGATCGTCGGGAAGGGTAAGGTATCTGCTAGGTGGTGAAATCCTAGTCAGGCCTTGTCTCAGGTATGTTATATGTTTGATTTTGTGAATGTGGTCTGGTCGTGTAACATATGTGCACTACAATTTATTCATAATGTGGTTAATTACTAGATGAGATAAATATGCATTCAAGTAGGAGTGAAATGCATTTAATTTTCAACCCAAATTGAAATGTTTGTTCAGATGTAGACAAGTGGGAAAAGGTTTAAGAGCATGAATTTCAGTACTCTAAGATGAAAAAAGAAATGACAAGAAGAAAAAGAAAGAGGTTCTTTTTAACTTGTGCTTATGGTTCCTTTTTGAAAGAAAAAGAAAGAAGAGGAAGGATGCAAGAAGAAAGATTTTTCCTAATGTAGCTATATGAAAGATTGCTTTTAGAAGAAATAAGAATGATGAACCCAAGGAAATTCCAGGGGTCCCACCGAGCGTGCCAGAATGTTTCTACTCTTTTTTTCTATTTAATATTCAGAAGAAATAAGAAACTAAAGATAAATGGTCAGGGGTTTGTACGATACCTGGATAAAGTTGCGCACCATATCCAGATGATTGAAGGAGCTCCTCTTTGGATGTGGAGGATGACACCTATAGATAAGAATAAGAAACTCAAACAAAGAGATTATTAGATAGAGATAGGGTGGACTGCCAAGCAAAGCTCAGTCCCAAAAGTGCAAAGACTTCTTTGAGGGATGACAGTCCACTATTTATAAGTAAAAGTGTTAGAAATAAAGAAATTACAAATGACTAACAAAGAATAAATTAGATAATACGTACCTATTTCTTTGCAATCGGTCTGCCACAGTCACCGATGTCAGTAGTCTTGTCGGCATCAGTTTGTCAAATGTTTCCGACATTGATTATTCTGTCGACATTAGTAGGGTCAGTGGTCGATGTCAATCGGGGAAATGGCCTTGGGTAGGACTCAGGGTTATGTCTGTAGTTGACAGAGGGATTCTATAGGTTTAAAAGGTCTATGCAGGTTTGTAAGGAGATGAATAAGGTCCACAGAAGGACAAAGGTAGAGGCTAGGTTGTCAAAAAAGGGTAAGGTTGAGAGGAAGGCTTTTCAGCCTCTCTAGGGAGAAAGTCAACTCTGGTTGAAGGTCTGGTCTGGTCTGGTTGATAGTATTTAGAAATAGTATAATTACTAATGCTTTCTAAATTACTGAAATGAAAGGGCAAAAGAAATACTTAGCTTTGGTGAGATGAAGAACCAAGGTGTTAAATGTTGTGCCTATTACAGCTGATGTCTAGGTTCTCGTGCAATGCTTCAGTGCAATCTGGAGTGACTAGTGTAGGGTCTTTGTGGCCAAGGGAGCATTAGTTGAAGTCTAGTGCCTGGTGATGTCTCAGAGTCTGAGAGAGAGCGAGAGATAGAGAGCCAAATCCCAAAAAGAGAGCTAGTTGATTCAAGAGAGAAGCATCTAAGAGGAAGCCGATTCAGGATTCGTGATTAGCCATTTTGGAAGTTAGAATAAGTAAACTGACATCGGTGATCCCGCCAGCATCGACTGACAGTTGACCGATGTTGGTAGGTAGAGAACTAGTAAAAGGGCTCATCAGCTCATTCTCCATCTACCAAGTGCATATTCCATTGGAGAATGGTCAAATGATGGGGTTAATAAGCATGAGGGTTAGTTAGAAGTTTGGAATGGGTCTTAAGTAGTTATGATATGAAGGACTTAGTCATAGGGTGAGTCATGCGGTAGGAAATGGTCTTAGGGGTGAGGTGTCCAAGGCGAGGTGTCCTAGGTGAAGTGTCATGGGTGATGTCAAGGGTGAGGTCATAATTTAAAATAAGTTATTTATTTTAAATTAATAGGACCAAGGGAGGAGTCAACATAATTTAGGTGTCTACAAAAAACTTTACTAAATGTGCAAATGTGGAGGTTGTTGGGTTACACAGTAACTGACATCGGTCAGAGCCAACTGACATCAGTTATGGGTCGACCGACATCGATTATCTCTAGCTACATAGTAACCGGCATCGGTTAGGGTCAGTCGGCATCGATCATCTTTAAATCGACATCGGTCATCTGTGTGTTTCTAGAACTATTCTAATTTTAGGAAGATAGTTTGCATGTAAAGATGAATTTTAGTCTTGAGTCCTCTTTTCTAATTATTGTTTGCTTTGGGTTCTTTTTAAGAGACCCATGGGGCTATATTTTAAAATGAGCAAGATCAATTAGATCTACAAGGAGCAAGATCAATTAGATCTATAGGGTGCAAGATCAAGAAGATCTGCAAGGTCAAGATCAAGAAGATCTGTAGAGGAGGCAACAACAATTGGGTTGATTGTCACTGGAGGGAATAACAACTCAGTTATTGAGTTGATTGTAATTAATTGAGAGAGAGAGAGAGAGAGAGAGAGAAATATTGAGAGAGAATTACTGTAGATCTATGAGTGTGAGGAGAAAGAGATTTCTTCATTGTATTTCTTTTTGGAAGAGTTTAATACAGATTATATTGTTTCTCATATCTCCTATTATTTGTTGTTTCTAATTTCTAGTTACTTATTACTTCTAGTTTAATTTCGTGTTTAGTTACTTATATAAAATTAATCAATTATACTCTAAGATCCTAACAAGTGGTATTAGAGCTATGTGTAGATCCTAACAAGTGGTATTAGAGCCAGGTTGAAGAAAAGAGCCAAGTTGAAGAAAAGCTCAGAGCGTGTTAGTGTTTGTTGATTACAGAAGTCACTCACAGGGGTTTCTATTTGAGTGGGAGTAAAGCAATCATAGAAGAAAGTAAATTAAGAATAGAGAAATTCAATGGTAAGAATTATCAATTATGGAGGATGTAGATTGAAGATTATTTGTATCAAAAAGATCTGTACTTACCATTGGGTGGGGTTTCAAGGAATCCCACAGACATGCAAGATGAAGAATGGAATGTTCTTGATAGAAAGGCTCTTGGATCTATAAGGTTGAGCATGGCATCTTATATGATTTCCAACTTATCATAGGCAGAGACAATGGTAGAGTTGATGGATACTTTGGCAAATTTATATGAAAAACCCTCAGCGTCAAATAAGGTATATCTTATGAAGCAATTATTTAATTTGCAAATGCAAGAAGGTGGATCCGTATCTAGTCATCTTAATGATTTCTATGGATTAGTAAATCAGTTAAATTCAGTCAAAATAGTTTTTGATGATGAAATTAAGGCTCTCTTAATCTTATGTTCTTTACCTGAAAGTTGGGATAGTTTGGTAATGGTAGTTAGTAATATTGCATCTGCTTCAAATATCTTGAAATTTGATGATGTTGTTAGTGTAATCTTGAATTAAGAAATTCATAATAAATGCACAGGGGAAACATCAGGTAATGCTTTAAGTGTTGAAAGTAGGGGAAAGTAAAGAGAGAAGGGCAAGTAAGGGAAATCAAGGTCAAAGATGGGAAGTAGATCTAAATCCAGAAATGAAAGAATAACCTATTGGAATTTTAGTTGAAAGAAAATCAGCATGAAGGTAATAAAGAAGCAAAAGTTGTAGGTATTGTTGCACAGGGTGATCTTATACTTTCTTTGGATAGTCAGGTAGAATCATGGGTTTTAGATTCTAGTGTTTCTTTCCATGCAACCCCAAATAGAGAATTTTTCAATGATTATGTCCATGGAGACTTTGAAAAAGTTTATTTAGGGGATGATGAGCCTTGTCAAATTGTTGGCAAAAGAAAAGTGCAGCTGAAATTACAGAATGGCAATACATGGGTGTTGAAGGATGTCATGCATGTACCCATCCTGAAGAGGAATCTAATTTCTGCAGGAAATTTGGGTGATGAGAGTTGCATAGTAACTCTCACAGCAGAATCTTAGAAAGTTTCTAAGGATGCATTTGTATTAGCAAGAGGTAAGAAAGTAGGTACACTTTATCTATCTACTTGTATTACTGATTATTCTCCTTCTATTTTATCTACTTCAGATGTAGATGCAAAGTTGTGGCACTATAGGCTTGGTCACATGAGTGATAAGGGAATGCATGTTCTTAAGTCAAAAGGTAAGCTTTCAGATTTGAAAAGCATAGATCTAGATTTCTGTGAGCATTGTATTTTTGGGAAATAGAAGAAAGTGAGGTTTCTCACAACTGGATCAACAAAGAAGAAGCACAAGTTAGATCTTATTCACATAGATGTGTGGGGACCAGCTTAGGGAGCTTCTATTGGAGGATCACAATATTATGTTTCTTTCATTGATGGTGCTACAAGAAAAGTATGTGTTTATTGCATAAAGAGGAAATCTAATGTTTTTGACACTTTTAAGAAATGGAAAGCCTTGGTTTTCAATGAAAAGGTGATGGACAGTGATCAGCTCAAGAGGCTGAATAATTCTGAGTAGGGTAATCTTGTTTGGATGAGGTTATGATCCAAAATGAACTCATGGGTAAAAATCATCACTCACAGAAAAACACAGAAACTGACGTCGGTCAAGCAAAGACCGACATCGGCCAAGAAGGAACTGACATTTTTCAGGTGAAGACTGAAGTCGGTGATGTTGGTTAGGTAGGAACCAACTTTGGTTAGATGGCAACCAACGTTGGTCAGGTCAGTCAAATGGAATCAACATCGGTCAGGTGCAGACCAAGAGATGATCGGGATCGGTCACTGTCAGAAAGAAATTTGGGTAGACAATAAGCTGTGAATGAGTCTCAAATGCCCATCAGGAGGTCTGAAAGGGTAAGTAAACCTCCAATTCATTATTCCCCTTCTTTATACTACTTGTTGCTCACTGATGGTGGAGAACCAAAAAAATTTGATGAGGTAATGCAGGTAAAATCTAGGAAATAGTGGGAGCATGGCATGAATGAGGAAATTGATTCCTTGGAAGAGAACCATATGTGGGATTTGGTTGAGTTGCCAGCCGGAAAGAAAGCACTAAAAAGCAAATAGGTTTATAGGTTAAAGGAAGGAGAGAATGGACAAGTGAGACATAAGACCAGGTTATATGGTCTTAAGCAAGCTCCAAGACAATGGTATTTGAAGTTTGATAGGTTTATGACAAAGCATGGCTTTAGTAAATGTCAATCTGACCATTGTGTGTATGTAGATGATATGCTTGTTGCAATTTCACACATGCATAAAATTACTGAGCTAAAGGTAAAATTAGCTAACACATTTTCCATGAAGGATTTAAGAGTAGCAAAGAAAATCCTTGGCATGAGTATTAAGAGAGACAAAAAAAATTACAGTTTGATTTTGTCTCAAGAGGATTATGTGAATAAGGTGTTAGAGAGGTTTAATATGTAGGATGTAAAAGTGGTAAGCACACCTATGGCTGGACACTTCAAGTTGAGCAAAGAATAGTGTCCTAAATCACATGATGAGGTTGAGTACATGAGCAGAGTTCCATATGCTTCAGCAATTGGGAGCTTGATGTATGCAATGGTATGTACTAGACCTAATATTTCCCAAGCAGTGGGAGTTGTCAGCATGTTTATGGCCAATCTAGGAAAGGAACACTAGAAAGCAGTTCAGTGGATTCTGAGATATCTGAGAGGGACCAGTAGTAGGCATTTATGCTATGGAGGGTCAAACACTTCTCTACATGGGTATGTAGATTCGGATATGGCAGGTGACTTGGATGGTAGGAGAAGCACCACAGGATATGTGTTCATTGTTGTTAAAATGGTGGTTAGCTAGATTTCAAAGTTGTAGAAGGTTGTTGCCCTGTCTACTACAGAGGTAGAATACATTACAGTCATAGAGGCTAGCAAAGAAATGATATGGATGACTCGGTTCATGGAAGAGTTGGGAAAGGAGCAAGAGAGTTGTAAATTGTACAGTGATAGTCAAAGTGCAATTCATTTGGCAAAAAAAATAGTCTTTCATTCAAGAACCAAACATATACAGCTTAGGTACCACTTCATTAGATAGGTATTGGAGGATGGTTAGTTGAAGCTGGAAAAGATCCATATGGATAAGAACCCTGCTGATATGTTAACAAAGTCGATAACAAAGGAGAAGTTGAATCTTCATTCAACTTTTATTGGTCTTCAAGATTGAACTTGAAGATGGAGAGACAAACCAGAAATAGGTTAGAGGATGTTGCTATATAGGTACAAGTGCAGCTATTTATCTCCAAGTGGGAGATTATTGAGTTGTGGAGCTAAAAGCTTCACTAAATGTGCAAATGTGGAGGTTGTTGGGTTACACAGTAATCAAAATTGGTCAGAGCCAACCAACATCGGTTAGGGGTCAACTGACATCGGTTATCTCTAGCTCCATAGTAATCGGCATTCATCTTTAAATTGACATCGGTCATCTGTGCGTTTCTAGAACTATTCTAATTTTAGGAAGACATTTAGTTTGCGTGTAAAGAGTAATTTTAGTCTTGAGTCCGCTTTTCTAATTATTATTTGCTTTGGGTTCTGTTTAAGAGACCCATGGGGCAGTATTGTAAAATGAGCAAGATCAATTAGATCTGCAAGGAGCAAGATCAATTAGATCTGCAGGGTGAAAGATCAAGAAGATTTGCAAGGTACAAGATCAAGAAGATCTGTGGAGAAGGAGGCAACAACAATTGGGTTGATTGTCACTAGAGGGAATAACAACTCAGTTATTGAGTTGATTTTTATTGATTAAGAGAGAGAGATAACTTTTGAGGGAGAATTACTGTACACCTACGAGGTGTGAGGAGAAAGAGATTTCTTCATTGTATTTCTTTCTGAAAGAGTTTAATATAGATTGTATTGTTTCTTGTATCTCTTATTATTTGTTGTTTTTGATTTCTAGTTACTTATTACTTCTGGTTTAATTTTGTGTTTAGTTGCTTATACAAAATTAATCAATTGTACTCTAAGATCCTAACAAGTGGTATCAAAGCTATGTGTAGATCCTAAAAGGTTTGACAAGAGAGCCAAACATAAAAGCTTTTAGAATTTATAATCTTGTCATGTTATGGGATAAAGCTCATGATAATAAGGGACAACATAGTAAATTTGATTCTTTTTTCTTGTGTCCCTTCTATATTTCTAAAATTTTAGGCGAGAATGCTTTTAGGCTTAAAATTTTGACTGTTTAGGATGTCCCATTACCTATTGATAGGCAATTCCTCAAACATTATTTCCAAACATGAGCCAGCCTCTTGGGTCCTTGTACATAGTTTTTGATTTTATGATTTTATTTTTATTTCATTTATTGTTTTGGTTTGGTTTATTATTTTTTATATTTTTGTGCTTGTTTTATATAGTCTATTGTTGGTTTGTCATCTTCTGTTTGATTCAATTATAGTCTTGTTTTGTCATGGTTTTACATTTTTCAATGGAAATTTAATAAAGTGAAAGGCCTGCAAGTAGATAGTAACAATGGTATTTTGTGATAAGATGTTCTTTGAGTCATTTTGATGATTAAGATCAAGTTTTTTAGTCAGCTTTAATGACTTGGACTCTTGTATGTGTTTTAGACTTATTATTTTTGGCTAAATTTGGGTAAAACTAGTTGGATACTGAAGGTATCCCCTTAACACCAAGCATAAATTTCATATCATAAAATCTTTCTAAGTCTTCTTAGGTGAACTTATTGTAATGAAATCCTAGGGTGAAAAATATATACTCATACCTTTTATTTTCCATAGTGGTCCCCAACCCTAAACTGAGACATAAAAATATTAAAAAAATAGAAGAGAAAATGAAATCAATTTCATAAAAAATTCAGTTTTGGGTGATATAGAAAACCTCCACTACATGCTTTCTATCCTAGCTGATAGTGGAACAAGGATTTAAATGAGAACATAGATAACTACAAGGTATGAGTCACTAGCTTGATGGTTAGGGTCATAGTAATTAATCCTTGTAGGTCCATGAAATGATAAATTAATTTATTTTGTATACAATAGGTCTATAAGGATACTAAATTTGTCTATTAATTGCTCTCATATTCTATCTTCTTGGATTTTTTCATGTTTCATCCTCTATTTTAGCCAAATATTCTAGGTTGTTTAACTATTTCTTTGTTTTAAAATACTCAAGAGTATTATCCAGTAGAGTCATCATTTGTTGTTGATTACATAACACACCCTAATTTCATTTATGAAATCATGGAACATATTTTTTTAGTTTTTGAAACTTGGTTCTACCTTTGGATAAAGTTTTTCAAGTGTTTTAGTTGTGCAGTCCAACTTCCATTTGCTACTCCTAAGCTCTTTTCAAACATATTTTTGTACCTTTAAATGAAGTCCAATTATGCAAAACATTTTCATGATGGTATCCAAATGTGGGGAGGGTTAAAATGTGAATAAAATCATAATAAATTATTTTCCCATGTGCTAAATATATAGCCATCAAAATAGACTTCTACAATGATTTCTATCTTTCTAGTTTTTAAAAATTATTAGAAGTCACTTTTCAAGAAGCATTTCACATAGTCAAATCAGGTCTATTTTACATGAATATTTTTGGGTTGATATTCAAATGTGGGAAGAATCCTAAAGTGGAAAATTTTGTATAAAAATTATTCTCCACATATGAAATGTGCAGCATTAAAAATTGGTATTTGAGTTAATTTTTAAGCCAATTTGTTGTGTGTCTAGTTGTCAAATCTACCTACTATGCACTTTTAAAATTTATTTTTACTATCCTAAATTGTATTTAATTTTTTTGAAACTCTTTAGGGAGATATCCAAATTTAAGAGAGTGAAACATGAAAAAAAAAATTGTAGAAACATTCTTTCCTATTTACCAAATGCACAACCTTCAAAACTAGGTTTTAAGCTAATTTTACTCAATTCATTTTTCTATCTTCCTAGTTTCCAAATCAGCCTATTGTGCACTATTTAAACTAATTTTATTAATATTAAATTATATCTAATGTTCTTGAAAAATTTTATGGAGATATAAAATTATGAGGAGAGTGTGAATGTGAATAAATTTGTAACATTTATCATCTCTAGCCATAAAATTCATAGAAATCAAAACTAGATTTTGAACTAATTTTTACTTGGTCATTTTCTATCCCTTTCCAATTTCCAAATCTACTTATTGTGTGTTGGTTGAATATTTTGTCGATCAGGATACCGATAAACAAAATAGGTCATATCAGCCAAAGTAGGAAGATTAGTCATCCAAATGTGTAGGTTTACCACATCTAGACACTAATCTCTCCTCTCATCAAGGGGAGGTTCCTTGTAGGTATGCTATATATATATATATATATATACTCAAGGGTAAGACAAACCATCTATCTCTCTTTCTTCAGAGATGATGCATGCAAATCAAAGGAAAAACTCAAGGGAAATGACAGACAGCACTCCTCTTCTTTCATAAGTACTATTCAGCAAACCACAAGAATACTCCTAGTAGTAACAACAAAATGTAGCAAAGGACATAGTAACTAGCAAATCGAGATGCATCACAAAGTCTCCACCTGAATTACTCAAGAGTAAGATATGAAGGACAATGAGGGCACAAATGAAAAGAAAACACACTGAAAGGTAATTATGGGGGCACAAAGTCTCTCCACAGTTGACTCTTCAGGATACCTTCCTGATTATTGTCACTAATTTTGCTTGTTGAATTAAAAGAACATAGAATATATCAAAGAAAAAGACATAAGAATAGTTTCCTCAAAAACAAATATATTACATCACAAAGTCTGAAAAATCACTTGCTTTCTTATTCCAATAACAAAATATGATCAACAAACTGAGCTCAAAGTCTCAGAAGTGCCTTTCAATTTGGGCAGAGTTTCATTCTGATTGTCAAAAAAGAGATTGATTTACAATAGAAGAGAGTCTTTTATATAGCCTTTTCAAGAAAGACTCGAGAACAATAACACATCATGTTGCATTGGACTCTATTAAGAAGACAAGCTAGAACTTAGGGGCATTTACCCATTTGATTTTATCAATGCAGAGAAACAAGTCACGCTATTGAAAGTTTGCAACTTTCAATGTCCACCTGGCGATCTGATCCTACCTTCATCATTCCTCCTTTTTTGGTTAATTGAATCGGGTCCTGGATTCAATTTTTTATTCTATTCCTTCCTCACTTTCTGCTGGTCTTGGCCTTGAAATCTATGAATGCATTTGGGTCTATAGATTCAAAGGATCAACGACTATTTTATGAGCTTTAAAATTGACGTTCATGCACCTGTCACTATGTTTTCAATAGCTAATTCACTGTGTTGAATTTGACATCTTCGAGTGCATCACCCCTTGGTCCTTCTTCGACTTTTCTATTTGGCACTTACCTAGAAAGAATCTACCCTTTGGATGGTCTTTGAATGGCCTTCGGGCTTCTTGTTTTACATCTTCCCGAAGGGAAGGTGACCCTTCAGCTTTAAGGAAGTGTCCTTCTATTCAGCAGTCGAGAATCCCCCACAAGGGCACCTGCCTTTTGGGGTCCTTCAGCAGCCTTTCACGGGTTTCCTACAGGCATTTTCCCTAGACAAATTCCCATAGACAAAAAGTCCATGAAAATTTCCCGCAAACAAAAAGTCTATGGAAAATGTTCCTATCATTTTTGCCTTGGTTATTTCTTCGGGCTTTCTGCCTGCAGCCACTTCATGAATTCTTTCAGACTTTTTGTTCAAAGGAATTCCTTCGAACAAAAGTCTGAAATAATTATGACTATCTAACTTAAACAAAATTTTTGAAGGAATTTTACCTTTGTGGCCTTCTTCAAAAATGACCCTTCCAAAGGGTGTTTTTGTCGACCAAGTGCCCTCCGCAAGGGCACTTGTCCTTCTAGAGGCTCTTTGAACTTTTACATTGGATCACTCCTTTGAACCAAGCTGTTGAACCACTCTGTTGAACCAAGGCATTGAACCACTTCATTGAACCAAGGCAATGAACCGCTTGGTTGAACCAATGTTAAACCAAGCCAATGAACCAAGCTTTGAACCAAAATGGTTCAAGCCGATGGTTCAATTGAATGAACCAAGTGGATGAACTAAGTCATTGAACCATTTGTTTGAACCAACCGTTGAACCAAGTTTTGGTTAAATGGTTCAAACGAAGCCTTTGAACGATGTGTTTAAACCTGCCTTTGAACCAAAAGACGTTGAACCAAGCTTTGGTTCAATAGTTCAAACAAAGCCTTGAACCAATTGACAAACCATTTGATTGAACCAAAGGATGAACCAAAATGTTGAAATAAAGTGAACAAACTGATTGAACTGAAAGTGTTGAACTGATTGAACTTTCAACTCATTGAACCAATTGAACTTTGAACTCATTGAACCTTTGTACCAAAGTGGTTCAATGGTTCAACGGTTCAATGGTTCAAGCCTCTTTTGCTTGAATGTTTTCCGATAGACCTTTTTATTGAACCTAGGCACTGAACCAATCTTGAAAATGACTAAGTGTTAGAAGCTGATTCTTTTGGTTGAACCCACATGTAGAAGCCTTTGAACCTGTAGAAATGAACCTACCTGCAGAGTCTGTAGAAATCAAGTCTATAGTTTTCTTTAACCTTAAAAGAGTCTATATATTCCTACCTATAGAGTCCATAGAAATCAACCTATGAAGGCTATTGAACTTGTCCTGTAGAATCCATAGATTTCTCTTCTTGCAGAGTCTGTAGATTCTAGCCTGCAGAGTCCATAGATTTCTCTTCTTGCAGAGTCTGTAGATTTCTAAGAAGCTTGAAAAATGAGGAATTTGAATGCCCAGGACAAATTTCAAAAATGGAAGAGAAAATTTTGGTCTATAGGACCAAAATAGTTCAAATTTTGTCCCAATAATGAGTGATATTTTTGGGGGACAATAGCTGGCTCCAGTTGGGGAACTTCTGTCAATTGCAAAAAAAATTGAAAGGAGTAGAATCTAGAATCTCTAGTGTCTTCATGTGTACCATTGGGTTATGGATTCATGCTACCCAGAAAAGGAAGGCATCAAAAAAGAAATAAACAAAACAAAATAGAATTAAAAACTGTAAAAATATACATATATATAGTGCAATGATCTGACACTTCAAGAGTTGAAGTGTTTCAGATCCTACCCATTGTGAGACAGAGAAAAGAGTGTGTCATCTTCATATTTCAGTAGAAAGTTATTTTCACCAATGTGATGATGAATTATAAATGGGCCTCTCCAAATGGAGTTAAACTTTCCATGCATCCCCTTTAGTTCTCTCCTTTTGTCCCACAGCAGGACTTGATCCCCAATCTGGAAATCACAATTTTTGGCCTTTTGGTCAAAGAGTTTCTTTACCAGACTTTGATGAGCAGAAATTTTGTCCACCACCATGGTTCTCTGCTCCTCCAGCTTAGTCAAGCACACGATTCTTTTATCAAGAGAGATTTCATATGTATGATCTTCAATTGCCTTTGCCAATTTCAAGGCTGGCAATTCTAAGGTGATTGGTATCTCAGCATTGATACCATAAAGAATTTGAAAAGGAGACATACCAATTGCCCTCTTTGGTGTGATTCTGCCTACCCATAGAGCATCAACCAATGTTTTATGCCATGTCCTTTGATTGTCATCTGCCAGCTTCTTAATAATAGTTAACAGGTTCTTATTACTAGATTCAGCTTGTCCATTCCCTTGTGGAAAATAATCAGAAGAGTGAGAATGTAATTCTATAATGGAAATATAATTGTGTAATCTCCTGAGAGGTGAAACAAGATGCATTATTAGTAACATTTTTGATGGTAACTCCAAACCTGAAAATGATATTCTCTTTGAGGAAGTTGCATACAACTTTTGAAGTAGCATGCTTAGTTGGGATTGCTTCTACCCACTTGGTGAAATATTTAGTTGTTGTAAGGACATAATCATGTCCAGCACTTGAAGATGGGTTTATTGTCCCAATAAAATCAAGTCCTATTGCTATAAAGTTTCTTCTATGATCATTGGCTTGAGAGGCATAGCAGCTAACTTGGGTCTTCCAACAAATTGCTGACAGAGTTCACATTTTATCACCCACTTATGTGCATCTTGGAAAAGAGTTGGTCAGTAATACATGGCTCATAGAATCTTGTGAGTAGTCACAGGAGTAGAAAAATGTCCTCCACAGGCCAGATTATGGAAAGATGTCAAAAGTTGGCTTTGTTTCTCTTTGTCTACACAGCGAAGGAATACTCCATCTATGTTTTTCTTGTACAAACTATTGTCCCAGAGGACAAAATTGGTAGCTTTCAACTTGATAGTCTTCCTTTCTTTGTAGGACAAATGAGCAGGACATTCACCATAAGTAAAGAAATGAGCGATACCTAAATACCACTCATTGGTAGTGGAGATAAAAAGGACTATTGGTGTCTCTTTCACTTCAATTTCTTCACGATGTGTGTCTTCTGTATTATTGTCAACAATTAATTAGCATAGGCCTTCACCCCTGACCAGCTTTGTCAGCTTGATGTCTAAATCAAACTCTTGTATCTTGGCAATCTAATTACCTCTTTTTGTGTCAAACTCCTGTTGAGTTAATATAGACTTGATTGTAGTGTCAGGAACTAAAGCAATAGTGTGTGAATTCAAAATATAGAAGCAAAAATGTTTGACTGCTTTCACCAAGGCATAAGCATGCTTCTCTATATTTGAATACCTCATCTCATGGGTTTTGAGAGGGTAACTCATGAAAGAGATAGGAGATTCCATACCTTCCTTATCCTGTTAAACAAGAATTGCTGAAAGAGTGTGTTCAGATGCATAGCTGTATATGATAAAATCTTTGTTATAATCTGGACAAACCAAGGTAGGGGCATGGGCAATGGCAGTTTTGATATCCTAAAATGTTGATTTACCTTCTTTAGTCCAGCTGAAGATGGTCTTCTCTTTCATCATGTTCACAATGTGTCTAGTCTTCTCAGCAAATTCAGAAATGAATCTCCATAAAAAATTCACCTTTCCAAAGAAAGAATGAACAACATTTTTCCTTCTAGGAAAATTAAGCTCTTGAATAGACTTGACTCTGTCTGAGTCAATCTCTATTCCTTCTTTGGACACAATGTGTCCAAGGAGTTTCCCCTCTGTTACTCCAAAAATAGACTTCTTGGGATTCAAGAAAATACCATTCTGGCAGCAGTGCTCCAGCACTTGTTGTAAGTGGTGTATATGATCAGATCGATACCTTAAAAAGATAGTCAAGTCATCAAGATATACCACTATGAATTTACCAATCTCATCTTTTAAATCTAAATCCATTGCTCTCTAAAAGGTAGCACCAGCATTTATCAAGCCAAAAGGCATTCTTTTATATGTAAATGTACCCCAAGGTGTGGTGAATGCAGTCTTGTGTTGGTCTGCTTTACCAAATTCAACTTGATTATATCCTGAGAATCCATCCAGTATTGATAACATCTTTGAACCTATCACTATTTGAAGCACTTGATCCATAATTGGCAAAGGATAATTATCCGTCAAATATGCTTGATTCAAATTTTTGAAATCTACACAAATGCAAATTTTGCCATTCTTCTTCCTCACAGGCACTATGTTTGAAATCCATGTGTAATGATGGATTGGGAAGATGATTCTAGAATTTAACATTTTTTGTATCTCAGACAGAATAGTACTTGATATTTTCAGATTATACTGTCTAGATTTTTGCTTGTATGGCATTGAGTCGGCCTTGAGAGGAATGTCATGGTAGATTTCATCTGGTCTGAGAGACTTCAAGTCTTCATAAGAATATGCTAAGACATCCATGTATTGATAGAGTAAAGTGGTGAATTTGAATCTTTCTTCAGTGGTGCAGCACTTACCAATGTTAACCATCTTGAGATTTTCTTCAGTGGTTAGATTCACTTGATCGAATCCCTAAGAGAAAATCGAGTCTGTTTGTTGTTGTTTGATGAGTCTATCATGCTTGTCAAATAGCTTCTCAAGAGAAACCAGGCCTTTGGGAATTTTGTTTCCTTTCAACTGTAAGAATTCTTCATTTATATCTGAATTGGATTCAGAGGCTGATTCATTCTTCTGAGATTCACTACCTTCAAAATGTAGTTGTTTAAAATTGTCTTTTCATTCCAAAAAAGCAATAATTTGATGGTCATAATTGAATACTTTTCAATGATCAGCATTGTCAAGAACACTTGGTCTATAGACCAACTCAATAGTATACCTATCTTCTTTGAAATTTGAATGAGGAACTAAGAGAGTTTCGTGAAACAGCAAGTGCATCAACTCTGTCATTATACTCTCTAGGTATGGTAGAAATGTTGAAAGCATCAAAGCTTTCAATTTGGTCCCAAACCAAGTTACGGTAGTGTTGTAATCTTTTATTCTTGGTTTTGTATAAGTTTCTCACTTGACAAACCACTAATTCAGCATCCCCTTTGGCATGAAGAAACTTGATGCTTTTCTCTTGAGCAGCTTTCAAGTCGAGCAACAAAGATTCATATTCAGCTATATTGTTAATATTGCTAAACTATAATTTGTAAGATGAAGGGAACATATCTCCTTGAAGAGATATCAAAATAGTCTCAGCTCCTGAACTGGCAGAGGAACAGCTACAATCAAATTCCAAAGTCCATATCTCATCTGATATTGATTTTTCTTTAGACTTTCCTTCATCAGAGATGGAGGATCCTTCTTAATCTATATTGCAGTCTACTAGTTCTTCTGTTGTTCTAGTTGAACTAATTTTTGAGTTGATCTTTTCAATAATTATATCATATGTTTCACGTACTTCATCTGTGGATATAAAATAGTTACCCATACCTACAGATTTAAAAAGAATTTGAGCTTCAGGGGCTAATGTCTGGGTGACCACATATTTTGCTTCCTTTTCAGAGAGCAAATTCTTCATTACGCCTTAGACAGGGATCCTTGCCTTAGATAGATCCATGCTTATTTCTCCTCCCATGTCCTTGCATAAATTTCATCCAAGCAAAATGCCATAGGATGCTGGGATGTCATCCACCAAGATAGTCATCTTGATTCTCTTGTCTGGAAAGGCTGCAAATGCAAATTGGGCATCTTTGATTTGCCCCAACAATGGTACTTGCTTGTTCTCTAAGGAGAAACATATCCCAAATGTCTTGGTCAATGTGAGACCAAGAGACTTAGCTACTTTAGCAGGCATGACATTATCAGATGCGCTTGAGTCTATAAAATAGTTACTCAGCTTGTGGTCATTAATTAATAGGGAAACATAGAAAGGTTCTATTTTTCTAGGAGCAACTGGGAGAGTAATGACTAGATTATTTGGAATAGGTGTGTTCTTTGGAGAATTAAGAATTGCCTTTTTAGCTTTTTATCTTGCAAGGACGGTTTTGTTTTTGATATATTGGACCAACTTATTCAATTGATTAGGATTAGACTACAAATATTAAAATTTAGACATTTGTATTTTTATCTTTTTAACATGATCAATTATGTCAAATAGCTGAATCGAGCTAGGTACAAAGAAAGGTACTTCAACTTTTTGAGTTTTAGGAGGGATGGGAGGTGGGTTGGTTTTCGAATTGGAATTATAAGGGGAAGGTGAAATTGATGCATTTGCCTTTTGTGTGGTTACCAGATCCTTTGACTAAAAAGGCAGAATGGTTCTACGCTTAGCAATCGTGACTGTTGGATGTGGTTGCTCTTCTGTCTTCCCTATATTAGCTTGCTAGACTGATTGGTTCTTGGATCTGGTAAACACTACATATGATCCATCAAAATCTTTTCCTTTGCTTCTGAGTTCATCTTGGTAGTTTAGGAAACCAATTTGGGAGTCACCAACTAATTTTTATTGATTGTCTTCAAGGAGATCAACATCATTTTCTTGATTTAATTCAGGCTGGAAAGAGAATTTTGATTCTACTTCAAAATATCCCATTGTTGAATTAGTTGGAGGAGCTTTCAGGGCAAGTTTCCCTTGTGGGGGAGGAAGGCAATTTTGTTGCCATTGATTCCTTGTAGCATTGCCCTGATATGACTGATTAGGGAATGTCTTTCTGTATGAAGGAGTAGAAGACATTTCTTGAGCCATTTGCTTTTCGAGAGCAAGCAACTCATTTGCCAATTTCTACACTATTGGATTTGTGGTGCATGTAGATGCATATTCAGAAGATGATGAAGATCTATTTTTATTTGGATCTCTTCTTATCTAACGTACTAAGATGAGATTATCTTCTACCTTAGTGGCCAAATTTTGAGCTACAATAAGATCTATTTGACCAGCACATCTCAAGAGAAAACTTACTTCAGGTAACTGAGAATTAATGAAAAAGCATTTGAGATTCTTAGTTGTAGGTCGAGCTATTGCAGGAATTTTGTTTCTCAATTTGTCAAATTTGGCTATGAAATCTCTCATAGGCTCATAAGGCTCTTTCTTCATCTATGTAAGTTGAGCCAGAAGTGCATGTGCATCTTCTGCAAGTTTGAATCTAGCTTCAAACTTATCTTTGAGAGTATTCCAATCAGTCACTGACCGAGCCTGTAGATGATAAAACTAATCTGTAGTAGTACCTTGTAATGTCTCTACAAAAATCATGACTGCTAAATCTTCAAATTCTACTCCAATTACTCCATAAGCTATGTTGAAGGCTACAATGTGCTCATCAGGATAAACTTTCCCATCACCATATAATTTGAAGAAATTCTTCCTTGAACTGCATGGAAGCTCATGTAGAGGTGGAGTAAGATTGAGAGGACCAAAAGCATTACCCTAGGGGCCTTGAACTGCCATTGTAGGATTATGAAAAGGAGGGATAACAAATCTCAGAGGGGTAATTATTGGAAAAGCTTTATTAACAACAGAAGTAGATACTTTATCTCGCAATGGAGATCTGACTTTAGCAGGAGGAAAGCTCTTGGTTCGTTGGAGATGAGATGGTGAAAGAAACAGATCAAAATCACTTTGTTGTACCAAGTCGAATATAGGGTCAATGATACCTTTAGCCCTTTAGCTTCGTGTATACCTTGAATTTGCCAAATTGTGAAATAGAAATGGAAAAGAATTGACCTTGCTTCAGTTTGAAGCTTGAGGCTTTAAACTATGCGTTCTTTCCCAGTTAGTGTGGAGGTGAATGAATAGATTATAAATGGATAATGGATATATCCCCAATAGAGTCGCCAAAAATTGATGGTTGAATATTTTGTCGATCAGCGTACCGATAAACAAAATAGGTCTGATCAGCCAAAGTAGGAAGATTATTCATCCAAATGTGTAAGTTTACCACATCAGAGAGACACTGATCTCTCCTATCATTAAGGGGAGGTTCCCTATAGGTATGATATATATATATATATATATATATATATATATTAACAAAAAATAATACTCAAGGGTAGGACAAACCATCTATCTCTCTTTCTTCAGAGATGATGCATGAAAATCAAAGAAAAAACTCAAGGGAAATGACAGACAGCACTTCTCTTCTTTCAAAAGTACTATTCAACAAACCACAAGAATACTCCTGGTAGTAATATAAAAATGTAGCAAAGGACGTAGTAACTAGCAAATCAAAATGTAGCACAAAGTCTCCACCTGAATTGCTCAAGAGTAAGATACGAAGGACAATGAGGGCACAAAGTCATCCCAAGGTCCTTTACACAAAAATGAAAAGAAAACACACTAAAAGGCAATTATAGGGGCACAAAGTCTCTCCACAGTTGACTCTTTAGGACACCTTCCTGATTACTATCACTAATTTTGCTTGTTGAATTAAAGGAACAAAGAATATATCAAAGAAAAAGACATAAGAATAGTTTCCTCAACAACAAAGATATTATAGCACAAAATCTAAAAAATCACTTACTTTCTTATTCTAATAACAAAATATGATCAACAAAATGAGCTCAAAGTCTCAGAAGTGCCTTTCAATTTGGGCAGAGTTTCATTCTGATTGTCAAAAAAGAGATCGATTTACAATAGAAGAGAGTCCCTTATATAGCCTTTTCAAGGACTTGAAAACAGTAACACATCATGTTACATTGGAATCTGTTAAGAAGACACGCTGGAACTTAGGGGTATTTACCCATTTGATTTTATAAATGCATAGAAACAAGTCACGCTATTGAAAGTTTGCAACTTTCAATGTCCACCTGGTGATCTGATCCTACCTTCATCATTCCTCCTTTTTTGGTTAATTGAATTGAGTCCTGGATTCAATTTGCTATTATGTTCCTTCCTCACTTTCTACTAGTCTTGGCCTTGAAGTCTTTGAATGCATTTGGATCTATAGATTCAAAGGATCAACATCTATTTTATGAGCTTTAAAATTGATGTTCGCACACCTGTCACTATGTTTTCAACGGCTAGTTCACTATGTTGAATTTGACATCTTTGGGTACGTCACCCCTTGGTCCTTCTTCAGATTTTCTATTTGGCACTTACTTGGAAAGAATCTGTCCTTTGGGCGGTCTTTGAATGGCCTTTGGGCTTCTTGTTTTACATCTTCTTGAAGGGAAGGTGACCCTTCAGCTTCGGGGAAGTGTCCTTCTATTCGGCAGCTGGGAGTCCCCCACAACGGCATCTGCCCTTCAGGGTCCTTCGGCAGCCTTTCATGGGTTTCCTACAGGCATTTTCCTTGAATAAATTCCCACGAACAAAAAATATACAAAAAATGTTCCTATCACTTTTGCCTTGGTTATTTCTTTAGGCTTTCTGCCCACAACCGCTTCTTGAATTCTTTCAGACTTTTTGTCTGAAGGAATTCCTTCAGACAAAAGTCTAAAAGAATTATGATTGTCTACCTTAAACAAAATTTCTGAAGGAATTTACCTTTGCGGCCTTCTTCAAAAATGACCCTTTCATAGGGTGTTTTTATCGACCAAGTGCCCTCCGCAAGGGTACTTGTCCTTCGGGAGGCTCTTTGAACTTTTACATTGGATCGCTCCTTTGAACCAAGGTGTTGAACCACTCCATTGAACCACTTCATTGAACTAAGGCAATGAATCACTTGGTTGAACCAACGTTGAACCAAGCTGATGAACCAAGCTTTGAACCAAAATGATTCAATCCGATGGTTCAATTAAATGAACCAAGCCTTTGAACCAAGTGGATGAACTAAGTCATTGAACCATTTGTTTGAACCAATCGTTGAACCAAGTTTTGGTTCAACAGTTCAAACGAAGCCTTTAAACCATGTGTTTAAACCTGCCTTTGAACCAAAAGATGTTGAACCAATTCATTAAACCAAGCTTTGGTTCAACGGTTCAAACAAAGTCTTGAACTGATTGATGAATCATTTGATTGAACCAAAGGATGAAACAAAATGTTGAAACAAAGCATATGAACTGATTGAATCAAAAGCATTGAACCGATTTAACTTTGAACTCGTTGAACCGATTGAACTTTGAACTCATTGAACCTTTGAACCAAAGTGGTTCAACGGTTCAATGGTTCAAGCCTCTTTTGCTTGAATGCTTGCCGATAGACATTTTTGATTGAACCAAGGCACTAAACCAATCCTAAAATTGACCAAGTGTTAGAAACTGATTCTTTTGGTTGAACCCACCTGCAAAAGCCTTTGAACCTATAGAAATGAGCCTGCCTATAGAGTCCATAGAAATCAAGTATGTAGTTTTATTTAACCTTTAAAGAGTCCATAGATTCCTGCCTGTAGATTCTGTATAAATCAACCTATGAAGCCCATTGAACTTGGCCTGCAGTGTTCATAGATTTCTCTTCCTACAGAGTTTGTAGATTCTAGCCTGCATAGTCTGTAGATTTCTCTTCCTGCAGAGTCCGTAGATTTCTGAGAAGCTTGAAAAATGAGGAATTTGAATGCCCAAGACAAATTTTGAAAAGGGAAGAGACAATTTTGGTCTGTAGGACCAAAATAGTTCAAATTTTGTCCCAATAATGAGTGATATTTTATGGGGACAACACTGTGTACATTTCAATTCTAATTTTGTAAGGGCAAAACATATTAAACTGTATTAAATTTTTTCTTGAGCATAGATAAATGTGGGAAAATGTGAATGTGAATAAATTTGTATAAAATTCTTTTTTTAGGTACTAAATGTGTAACTTTCAAAATAGGGTTTTCAACTAAATTTTATGAAGTCCTTTTTTGTGCCTTCCTAATCTTCAAATCTACCTACTACACACTCTTCAAGTCCTATTTATCTTGACCAAATCTTGCCCATTTCACATAAAAGTTTTCAAGGTGGTAGCTAAATTTGGGAAGAGTGAAAATATGGAATTAGTTACAAAAACTTCATTATCAAAGTACAAAGTACACAACCGTAAAAACCAATAAGTGTGCAATTTTCTCTCTCTCTTCAAGTGACTAAACATGCCTAATACACATGTTTCAAATCTAACTTAACATTATCAAAACACATATATTTATTATGAATATTTTGATGATAGTATCCAAATATAATAATAATATAATAGTGAAAGAAGTTGTAATAAATAATTTTTAATTTGAAAAATGTGCACCCATGAAAACTGATCAGTGTGTAGTTTTCTATTTTTCCATTGACTCAATCTAGCGAATGCCCATTATTCAAACCTAATTTTGCATGACTAAATGAGATTCAATCATCTTAGAAAATTTAATAAAGATATAAAAATGTGAAAAAATTGTATTAGTAAATAAATTCACAAAGTATTTCATCCCACATACAAAATATGCAACATTAAAAATGGGTTTCTATGCTGATTTTTACTTGGTTATTTTTTGGTTTCAATTTTCAAATCTGGCTAATATGCACTTTTCAAACCTTTTGTCACACTAAAAAATGAGGTAAAATTTTATTTAAATTTTGTATGACAGTACCCTTATAACATGAAACTATAATAAATTTAATTTCAAAGTTATCAGATTTACCAATGAATTTTTTTGAAGGTGTGAAGTGACATTTTTAGGAAGATATGATACTTAGCCAACTTTCGAGCAGAAAACACAAGAAGGGAAGTGCATAATTTTTAATTTGATCATTTCAAAAATATATATATATATATCTTTTTGAGTATAATTTCAAAATATTTACAAAAATATAATATACAATGGGTATTAATTATGTTTTATCCTATGAAATTCTCTTTTAGTGGATTTTGAAGGCACTGATATGGTTGTACACAACTACGTATTGGTTTTTAAGTCACATATTTTGATCCACAGCTCTATTTTTTATGTCATTTATTGCATTAGAAAGCTGACTTCTCCATATTTTCAATGATGTTATTTTAAAATTGGAAAAATGTAAGATGAAAAATCTGATAAGATTTCAATCACGAGATTTTATTTCTTTTAAATATTCATGTTTATAATTTTTTATGTCTTTCACATTTTATAGGACATCAATACATTTATATTTAATTTTTTCATAAGATTTAGATAATATAATCACAGTATTAAATTCAAGACTTATCACTAACATTTAATGGATTTATGACTCATGCAATGGGAGTATGAAAAGAAGATAAAGCATGAATAAATTTGACATGGAGGAATGGGATCTTGTGTTAATCGTGGACACTTGGAATATTTTTTTATTTTGAACAATTATATGCCATTTGAATTTAATGTGAGCCTATCATTAATTATTTTGACATGTATTACCTTAGACATGTAGTTTTACATTGAATTTGGGCCCTTGTTAGTGCCTATCATTTAATATTTATAACCACCTGATGGGTGTATAATGTTGAATTGAAAATGTATATAAATCCATCTAGAGGACTTAGAAAGGGTTGGTTGATAAAGATTTATAGGATAGAATAAAAGACCAAACACTTATGTTATGAATTTTTTTACTTTGCATAGTTAGTTTTTTTTGTTAGCAATGTTGTTGTGAAGTATTTTTTGTAATTTCCTTAATTTTGGGTAGATCCAAACACTATTTTCAAGAAAATATCTATCAATATAAAGGTTGAAAACTATTGTTCATCATATTCACATGTATATGGTGGTTTTATCCATATTTCTTCATAGTTGAATACCTCAGACTATTTCATCATCTTTATTCATGGTTGTGTGCATATTGTCCATATAACAAATTGGTTCTATGGAGTTCATCTAAATCAAATAGATCATAATTGTTCTAGATACAAAACAATCTTACATCTTTCTTTTTTCCCTTCTCTTTTGTTCTTTTTTATAAATCAATTAGAATAGGTAGAATAGATTTGAAAGTTTCAATATGTGTTTGCATGTATATCTTGATTGCAAACCCTTTTCATTATTGATTAATATATTGTTGAACCCCTTGTATACAATGAAAAATTATTGAATCAGTTATATTTTCTTAACAAATCTACTTTTACTAATTCTTAAGGCAATAGATCCATAATACCAACATTACCTATCATTTATCTAAACATATTTCAAGCATGTCCCTTGAAATGTAATAGTTTCACATTAACAACTAAGTTACCCTATAAGCCAAGACTTGGTAGTAACATACCTTGGGAAGATTCCATCTCTTTTTAGGAGAGGTTGGATGGGTTTCCACCCTGTCTAAGTTGGTTTGTCAAACAGTCCATCAAAAACTATATCATCTTATTCATTTAGCAGTGCCACATCAACACCTTGATAAATATAAATATGTACTTGCATGTTTTTGTTAAGTCATAACTTTGGTTCTAAATTTATATTTCATGTATATATTGTGTTTTTAATTGTAAAATTCTATTATGGCATGACTACTATACATGTATCCTTTGCATGAGATTTGGATTTAAGTCTTATTTTTGTAAATGTATTTTTAGACTTCACTTAAGAGATGAGGCCTCCCCCATCTCAAGATATTTATACTGGTATCCTCCTATTCTAAATGAAGGAGAATTTTGGTTGTCAAGATTAATAATAAATTCTGAAAAGTACTAGAATTTTAGTTTTGATGTGCAAAATTTTCTCCAAAAACTTGTGGATTGTGTAAGAAATTTATTAATTTTAGTTTATTGGTCTTTTGGTTGTGCATAAGTTATATCTTTACATACAGTTGTTTATATTTAGCTATCATTGATTTGAATGTCTTTTGCATATAAATCATAATCCCTCCTTGTAGATGTGTTGTTGTTGTATGCATCATAATTTACTCACTTATTCTAGCTTACTAATTGTGTGGCTAATTTTGCTTAATAATTCACTAATTAATCTCTTTCATCATTATTTCGTCTAACATTGTCTATTCCCCCTAGTTAATAATCTAGCCCTTATATATATTTATACTAACATTCATGTTTTCCATCCAATATTAATTCCCTTCTTATTTCTTATTAACATCCCATTTATCACCTAAATCCCCCATGCCCACTTTTGAATTTTAAATTCACAAAAATATACCCACCCACATATTCCCTAGGATCTCCTACATGCCTAGTACCTAGTCTCAACCCTTATCCTTCTCTACAAAGTTATCTCTCTAGAGAGTTATAAGGAATTTTAAATTCTTTATAATTCCCTCTTTTTTTTATAGATTCTTCTTCTCTAGAGGCTTCTAATGAATTTTTAATTCATTGAAAAAACTCCCTCCCTTGCCTATTTAAACCATGCTCACCCTCTATCGAACCAACAAAGGAATGTAAGGAAAATCCATGTCCAATCTATAAAGTCTTCAATGATCAAATATATCATGCCAAATTAGTTTTTTTATCAAGCCATCAAGTCTATAAGTTAAACAAAAATATGAGTCTACTATAGTAATCCAACACCAAATCTAGTAATCTTTAATCTTAATCTTGTTTTGAGCATAATTTTTTGTAAAGATGTAGGCATAATTTGGGTAAAATATTTTCATTTGAATTGTATTTTTATTTAATTATCTCCAAATTAGAGGTATGCTAGAATTTTGTGTAGGAAAGTGAGAAGTTTGTATAAATTAATCGTTTGCACAAAAAAATAGCATCACATTTGGCGACCATAGTGGGAGCCCTCCTTTTGAGCTGACATAGTGTGTTTGAAGTGTGATTAATTTAGATTACAAGTCATATTGAAGGAGAATTTGGGCCTCAAATTTTTTAAAAAAATGTATTTCAAGTGAATAGTGATCTTGATGAACTGAGTAGTGACTGTGCCTTTTCAAGTCATGATTTTGACCTTGATAGTCATGGTTTTGATCAAACCACCAAATTAACCACTATTTGTCAACCTTCTCCATTACCCAATAGGTCTGTGTAAAATCACAACTAAAAATAAGAGATTTTGATTTTATAGTTGCGATATTGACCTTTGACCTATGATTTTACTTTACCCACCTAAGATTTTTCTTTGTGTCTATAAAACATGCATATTGGGATTTTGATGGAATCACCTAATAATTTTGATCTCTCTCATATCTATTTATATACATAAATATATTTTTTAGAGACAAGGAAATATTTTAGGGAGATTTACAATATTTATCAGTCATATATCATATTCATGGTTATAAAGTTTATTAAAGTCTATTTAAACTATGTACTAAAAATAACTTCTCTTTCTAATATCCTTTGGTAACCCAAATTGATCTAATTGATCCATAGAAGAATCTAACTAAGTGATTTTGCAAGTGATTTTATGACAAGAGGCATATTTCCATAAGAAATCTCAAATATAATTAGTGATCTTGCACATATGGCCATGATTTTGGATTTCTATGATGTTATCTAATTAATAATAAGACTTTTAATCATAAATTTTCTCAATACTTAGTGTTCTCATTCAATTTTGTATCATGATTAAATTTGTATCATTTTTTTAGTAAAATTCTATTGATAAATATAGGGTTATATATATCATGTACAATATCACAATTATTGAGTTACTCTAAATCATAATTTTGTTAGATAGTCATTTTGATTTTTTTAGTAATATCACTTATATAAATTTGTGATTTTGATTGTAATCTACAGTTTTGCATTATCGCTTATTTTTAGTTGCATTTTTTCAGGTCCTATAAGTAATTTTTAAGTTAACTAACCACCTAGTAACCATGATAGTTTACTTGTATTTTACATTATTGCTTATCTGTATCTACAATTATGACATGTCAGAAGCAATTTTAACTTTTTGAAAGCAATTTTGCATAACAAACAAGCTAGTAACTATGATCTTTCCATTATCAATATTAAATATAATCAATGATCTTGAACATATGGTCATGATTTTGGATTTCTATGATGTTATCTAATTAATCAAAAACTCATAATCTTATACAATCATTTTAAGATTTTTAGTCATAAATTTGCTCAATAATTAGTGTTCTCAATCAATTATATATCATGATTAAAATTGTATCACTGCTTTAGTCAAATTATGTTGATAAATATAGGGTTGTATATATCATGTGCAATATCATAATTATCAAGTTTTTCAAAATCATAATTTTGGTAGATAGTCATTTTGAATTTTTTTTGTAATATTACTTGTACAAATTTGTGATTTTGATTGTAATCTATGGTTTTTCAATACCACTTTATAGTTGTAGTTTTTTAGGTCCTATAAGCCATTTTTAAATTAACTAAATACTTAGTAACCATGATAGTTTGCTTGCAGTTTGCATTATCATTTGTCTATATCTATGATTTTGACATGTCATTAGTGATTTTGAGTTTTTGGAAGTGATGCCTCTTGACCCTATAAGGGGAAGTTCCCATTAAACTTGTAAGGGGATCTACCTCTTAACCCCACTATGGGCTTCTTCCCCCAAACCCCCACATCTCGGCCCCTTATTTAAAACTTTATAGTGTAAAACCCATAATTTTTTTAGTATTTTTTAAGGCTTATTGGACTAACAATTTGTTTGGATTTTCGTAGGGATAAAATTTAGTGGCAATTTTGTCTTACTTAAGACTATGAAAATCTTGGCTTGTAGGTCATATTTTTTGTCTAACATCTTGTCTTGAAGGTCACCCCTCAAGATTGCTAAATTGAAACTAATAATCACTTGATTTGCATGAAACCTATCAAATATTTTGTCATTTTGAAAATCATTTTGTATATCTTATATATATATCATAATTAATTAGTTAATCAACTTCTTGTCTATTTGTATATACCTGAGGGTTATAATGTCATACGTTCTCCTTCTTATGTCTTAGCAGAGAGTATCAAAAGATAAAAAACCACTAACAAACCCTCCCATGTTTATTTTTAGAGAGAAACATGACGTGAAAGTGATTCCAATGCACTTTCCATAGTCTTAGGGGTTAGTGACACGGATTTCATCACCATGCATTCAACCACACTCTATGTTTTAGTGGAGTCTAAATAAGAGGTAAGGTTATCGTTAAGCCAAGAAGGAGACCCCATAAAAGATCCCATGAAGGTGAGGAGTTAATTTTATGACCCAAGCATTAGACAACACCCTATACAAAGTCAGGCCTCACATACCTAGTGTATATCAGGTATGCCATTAAAGAGCCTATATAACCTAAATTAGGACCTTTGGTCATAAAAAGAAACATGCTACTAGAGTCGGTATCAACTCCAAAGTGAACACTAAGTGAAAATAGAGTTCAGAGGTTTTGAGATATTTTTTAATGGGTCATCAGCCTAAAGCCTCACCTATGAAGTTGTTAGATGGTTTAGTCATCAAGTTACACTTTTGAGTCAACCACTAATTTTAGGATTGTGGCTTGCTTTCTTTTGTTGTGTGTTGTGGAGGCATGTGTTATTTTCATCCCTTAAACCAAACACACAACCTTATGCCCTAGTAAAATAAAGTCCCTAGGTCAATCATCATCATCATCCCTTATCATATCCCCATCTCGTCTGCTTCTAGTCAACTTTTGACATAATCATATGATAGTCATAATTTTGTCTTAATTTTGTCTATATCATCCTTAGGGTCCTATTCCAAACTCTTTTTTCACCCTATCTTAATCATGTGTCTCATATTGACCTTGTCTAGCCTAATCACCTTATCCATCACCATATTCCTTGCTTATACAACCTAATCCTGATCATAGTACAATAATTCTTTACCTTATCTTCCCTTGTCAATACTAATCATCACATCAAGTCTTTATTCAAATGTTAGTCTTCATCTACATTGGTAAGCTACTATTTCCACATTATGGTCTTGATTTTAAGCCTAATTATGTCTAATCAATTTTGACTCATGACATATAATCTAATACTATAAATCTTACTATATTATCAATTAATTCATCTAAATTTAAGTTGATTGTTATGGATTCAAAGAGCTAATATGCAAATAATTATCTCATGCACTGAAAGATTGAGACAAACACACAGATAAATTCTTCAACATAAAATATTTTGCCTTCTCTTAATTAATCAATATGGATATAATACAAATATATAGGAATAATGTTTCCTATAATAAGGGGTTCCCAAATCCCTAGAACTCTCAACCCGCTAACCAAATACCTTACCCATATAAAAATATAATATGCTAAATTAATACTGTAATATTGGTATCTTAACAATATTTCAATTCACTAATTACTAATTACTAACTAGTTACTATTTACTTTTTGGTAAATACCAAAACTAACATGATTGAAAAGCTAAATTCCTAACGTTCCCCCCATAGTTTTTACATGGTGAAAAAACATTCACACTCTTATCTACAGTATGCTCACCCATTGTAGCATGCCCTATTTGGCTCATGACCTTGATACAAAGACAGCCTCACTCCTTCCATGGCTTTAGAAGTTTACCACAAACCTTGACATGAATAGGAACACCTTCTACCTCCAAGAATTGGCATTAATAGAATTATATGCCACTATATACTCATAGGTCTGCATACTACTGATGTAATCTTGTTGCACATGATCATTATTATGTAAAGGAATGCATCCTGCATTTACATTATGTGGCTATAATGGATGTGTCACTGAGGTCATCTCCATAAAAAATTAAGGTAGTCATGGGATCTCTACAGTATCTTTTCTCCTAACTATTTCCAAAACATTATGTACCTCCTGTATTTTTCTAGACCTCTATCATAAACCCTTTCAAGATTCATGAACTAACTTACATTGGTGCTTTATGTCCTTTCACAATGTTTTCGCCTCAAAGAATCATGTTTGGAATTTCACACAAATTACATTACATGAATAGGCATTATTCCTATGTTCTTATTTTGAAAATCACACAGTATAAATAAAAAATCACACAACACAAAATGTCATGAAATCATTAGTGTGGCCCCATCGTTGGTGATTGACGAGAGGTTACTAAAAGACTTCCAACCTCCATGTATCCTCCAGCCTCTAGTTGGTTGTTTCTTACTCATCTAATGATGTCATAGAGCTCAAGTGTATATCATTTTTATTTAAATGGGGTTCCCCCCATAATAATAATACATTTGACATTAGGATGTCGCATACAAGTGATAGTGCAACTTTTACAACAAAAGTTTTGACTTTGATGACTGACCAAATTTTAACACATAAAATGACTTTACTCATTTTTATTTTGAATCTTTTGATAGAAAAATGACTCTTGATTATTGACATTAATACTTTTGGAATTTTTGATGAATATTTGACTATGTACCCTAAAAAATAAAGATATCGACACTTTAAATTTTTATGACTTGATGACATAAAAGATTTTTACAAAGAACTATACTTTTTTGACTTGGACTAAGATAATGAATACCTTAAAAAGACTCAATTAAAAATACTTTGATATGGCATACAATACTATAAAACTAAGAATCTATTTTTAACATTATTGACAGACTTTTGAAAAAGGACATACTAAATAATTACATTATTAAAAAAAACTTATAAAAACTTTACTAATTAAATTGATCAAAAAATGGATCAATATAAAACAAATGACTTGACTCAAACTAATTTTTAAACCTAAGAAAACTAAACATTAATTAAAACTCTAATCCTAACTAATAAACATGACCCAAAGCTAATCAAAATAGCTTTAATTCTTAATAACAAGCAAAACGTTAAAAAAAACATAAAATATTTATAAAAGACTAAATAGCGTTAAATTATTTTCAACTTTTATTTATCTTCAACTGAACTTATCTTTGAAAACTATTGATTAACCTATATTCTACATGCAAATGACCAAATGAGAATGGATATTCAGCATATACCTAGTCAAGTTGAATGAGGCAGAAGGATTGGAAGATTGCTTGCATGAATGAGACAAAACTCTAGGATTTGATCCAACTCAAACTAGATCCAATGCAGATCTTAGTCATATGGAAATATGTCACAGATGGACTAGTAGTTTAGATGCACATAATGGTAGACTGTAGAGAATAACATATGTCAAGTCTACATGCAAGATTTTTTTCCTTCATTAATATGTCAATCCTACAGAGCATTGGATTTGATTGTATTTGAAAATAAGCATAGGCCATCAATGAATTCTATAGATTTAGTAGATCTTGAAAAATGACTTCAAATAACTTTGATCCAAATGCATTTATGTTGAATACTATTGAAGGCATGAATCTCGATACATCATGCTTGTAATAGGGGCAATGAGACTATTGTGTTGGCTACAAATTTTATGATGCATGAATTCTCCTCACACTTGACACAATGATTATTTACATATATTTAGAAAGGTGTTGAGGAAGATAGCCTACGCTTTTTCTATACACGTAGAATGCTTGAGAGGAGTTGAGGCTAGTTGATAATTCAAAACTTGAGATGGATATCAAAATCTCAATGGTACATAAGAAATGATTAAGCTGCATTGTCTTATTTTCTCATTGTAGGGCAAAGAATAAATCAATCATCCCTAAATTTTTCCTAATTATCCATCAAAAAAAATCCTACTCTGATACCACTATTATGGATTCAAAGAGCCAACATGTAAATAATTATCTCATGCACTGAAAGATTGAGATAAACACACATACAAATTCTTTAACACAAAATATTTTGCCTTCTCTTAATTAATCAATAAGGACATAATACAAATATATAGGAATAACATTTCCTATAATAAGGGATTCCCAAATCCCTAGAAACTCTCAACCCACTAACCAAATACCTTACACGTATAATAATATAGTATGTTAAACTTATATCATAATATTGTTATCTTAATAATATTTCAATTAACTAATTACTAATTACTAACCAGTTACTAATTACCTTTCAGTATATACCAAAACTAGCATGATGTAAAAGCTAAATTATTAACATCGATCATCTTAATATTGAACTACTCTTAATCTAAACAATCCTAGTTTAAATCAATCTCTTGGGCCAGTTTAGCACACTGTCAAATCTTAGAGGTTATCATAGCTCACCTAGTCAAATCTAGTAAAAATCATTGAAGTCTAACTCATTTCCTAATTTGGTCTACTTAATCTTGTCTTACCTCATCTAACATCACATCACGTCAAAAAACTATTCAAACTTGAGATCAAACTAAAGCAAGCCTCCATCGAAAATTTTCCACACATCCCATCTTCATCCCTCAATATTTTATTTAATCCCTCACACCTATTTATTGGGGCTGGTGAACCACATCATTTGTACTTTATCTTATCTTGATCTGTGGATTCTAAAACAAATTTAGACACCCTGATTGAGAAATGCCTCGTTGCCAAAAAGTGTTAGGATTGTGGAGCTAAAAGCTTCACTGATGCAGACATGGAGGAGGTTGCAGAATGAGTTGCTGAGTGTCAGAAGTGTTTGGCATTGGTCTGGCCAACCGGCGTCGGCAGGGTAAGACAGGAAGGCAACCGACATCGGTCATATATCGGCCGGCGTCGGCGACCCCAGGCGGCCTGTGTAGTTCGACTGCGAGTTATTTACGGGCAGTGAACTAACGAACCAAGAGTTTGCATGATGAGTGCTAATTTTAGACTCATAGCTGCGGATCTAATTATTGTAATTAGATGTCTAATCATTGTTTGGATGAGATCTATATAATAGACTCATGGTTGTATTGTAAATGTGTGCTAGGGAGTAAGAGAGCATAATTATAAGCTCCTTCTGTGTGTGAGGTAGAGCTATGGTGCGTTCCTCCTAGTGCCACAGTACCAGGTGTGTTGGTGCTGGATTGGAGAGCCAGCTGGGTTCTTCAAGAGTGTAGGATCTTGGTCACGGTGTGCATGGCCTATATAGGAGATCTACATGGTAAGTAAGATCGTTGATCTGCAGGTGTATGTGTGTGCAAGGTCGAGGTTCACAGGTGATTAGAACCATTGCTTGATTTGCAGGTGTGCAAGGTCATACAGACAGCAACACTACAGGGAGCAGTATCAGGCAGGATCTACTTGGAGTACAGGTGTGTACTCGGATAGAGCAAGAGGAAGGCAAGGGAGTTCCTTCCATAAGTATGGTCTGTTGAATTGCAGGTTGTTGCAGATTCATGGGAGATCTACTTGAAGTACCTTGAGTACTTGTGGAGCACGTGGAGTGCTTGTGGAGTGCGTGGAGCACTTGTGGTGTGCGTGGAGCACGGGAGGTGAACACCAACTCTGTATTTGAGTTGGGTGTTGGGACCTGTGAGAGGGAGAGCTTTGGGGAGAAGAATTACTGTTCACTTGAGGCGTGGGAAACCTCTGTAAGGTGGTGGAGAAGAAGTGGCATCTTCTTTATTGTATTCTTTTCTGTATAAAGTGTTAATACAATTTGGTATTGTCTCTCATATCATGTGTTATTCTGAATTCTAGTTACTTGGTGAATCTGGTTAATTTCCGCATATTAAGTTGCTTGGTATTGGTAATCAAATTGTGTGCTTCCGGTGTCCACCCTCCCAACAAGTGGTATCAGAGCCTTGGTTGTAGGTTCTTGAGCTTGATACCAACAGGTGGTATCTGAGCTGAGGTTGGAGGAAGCAGGTTTTGTGTTTGGTTACAGGTCACTCTCAGGGGTTTCTGATCGAGTGGGAGTAGAGCAACCGCAGATCAAAGTAAGCTAAGAATGGAGGAGTTGAAAAGCACAGATGGTCACTCACGGTCCTATGGAAAGAAAGAGCAGGTAAAAGATTATTGTTGGTTGGTAACAGATCAGCATGAAGAAACTGAAGATACAGATGTAGCAGGTGTTGTTGCACAGGATGTGTTTGCAGGTCTCTTGGATAAAGTTGAATCTTGGATAAAAGATTCGGTTGCCTCTTTCCATGCAGTTCCAGGTAGAGGAGCTGGTGAGCCTTGCCAAAAGATTGGCAAAGGGGAAGTGAAGCTGAAATTGCAGGCGGCCAACACACAGGGATTGATGAAGGTCATGCAGGTCCCAGGTTTGGAGATATGGCTAATTTCTTCAGAAAGATTGGGTGATGAGAGATGCACAAGAATTCTCACAGCGGATGCACTTGAATTAGCTGGTGGTAAGAAAACAGGTATCCTTTATCTACTTGTTTATATTACTGATTCTTCTTTTTTTGCGGAGACGTGGCTTCGTAGGCTTGGTCACATGAGCAGGAAGGAGATGCATGTTCTTAAGCGGAAGACAGATATATTTGACAGGCTTAAGAACTGGAAAGCCTTGGTGTTTATGGAGGAGATGGTGGACAGAACCCAGTGGATGTGGCTGGATACTTCTGAGCAGGGCAGTTTGGACATGGATATTGATTCAAAGAAGCTCGCGAGTAAAAATCCATCACTCACAGGTGAACACAGGTACCGATGTCGGTCAGGAAGAACCGGCGTCGAACAGACAGGTGCCGATGTCGGTCATGTGCAGACCGAAGCCGGCAATGTCGGGCAGGGTAAGACCGATGTCGGTCATGGGACCGACGTCGGCAGTATGTAAGACCGATGTCGGTTAGGAAAACCGACGTCGGCAGAATGGACACCAGCGCAGGCAGTTTGGTAGTCAGGTACAGACGCATGAAACTGACGTCGGTCGGATGCAGACTGTGGGGTGACCGAGGTCGGTCACTGTAACGAATTTTGGGTGGACAGCACGCTGTCAAGGAGTCTCAAACACCCATACGGAGGACTGAAGGCGTAAGTAGGCCCTCAAATTCGTTGTTCCTCTTCTTCATACATGTTGCTGATTGTAGAGCAGGAAGGATCCAGGAAACAGGTGTGAGCTTGGCATGGATGAGGATGTGATTCCTTAGAGGAGAACCAGACAGGTGTGTCTTGGTAGAGTTGCCAGCAGGGTATGAAAGCACAGAGACGAATGGATACCTTAGTAGAAGAATAGAGAGAACGGATACGTGAGACGGAAGACCAGGTATATGGTCTTGTGGAGCTGCAGGACAGTGGTACAGGTTTTGACAGGTGGAGGACGGAGCATGGCTTCAATCAATGTCAGGGTAACTACTGTGGTTTTTTGCTTACCAGGGGGATGATGAGTCACGACATCATTCTATTGCTGTATGTGGATAGTATGCTAGCTAGCAGGGGTGTACATACAGGGTTTTGCTGAGCTAAGGGTAAGATTAGTTCAGTGGCATGTCAGGAGGAGTTTGGAGCAGCGAAATTCTTTGAAATGGGAGGCATGGAGATCACAGGTTGATTTTGTCTCGAGTGGGAGCTGATGTGAATCAGGTGTTGGCGAGGTTCGGGATGCAGAGCCAGAGCACACTAAGGGCTGGACAGGTACAGTGTCCGAAATCACATGAGGTCTGGTATAGACCTGAGTATTCCCATGCAGTGGGAGCTGTCAGAGAGTTAGGAGCCAATTCAGGGAAGTGGATTCTCAGGTTTTCTGAGAGGGACCGGCAGCAGGTGTTGCTATGCAGGGTCAGGACTTCACTACAGGTGTTGTAGGTTCGGATGTGGTAGGTTACTCGGATGACAAGTGGTACACCACGGGACGTGTGGTGGGTTGTCTTCAGGTGGGAGCTTGAAGAGGGATACAAACCAGGAAACAGATTAGACGGAGTACAGGTACAGGTACAGTGCAGCTGTTTATCTCCAAGTGGGAGATTGTTAGGATTGTGGAGCTAAAAGCTTCACTGATGCAGACATGGAGGAGGTTGCAGAATGAGTTGCTGAGTGTCAGAAGTGTTTGGCGTTGGTCTGGCCAACCAGCGTCGGCAGGGTAAGACAGGAAGGCAACCGACGTCGGTCATATATCGGCCGGCGTCGCCCCAGGCAGACAGGGACCGACGTCGGTCGCCTGTGTAGTTCGACTGCGAGTTATTTACGGGCAGTGAACTAACGAACCAATAGTTTGCATGATGAGTGCTAATTTTAGACTCATAGCTGCGGATCTAATTATTGTAATTAGATGTCTAATCATTGTTTGGATGAGATCTATATAATAGACTCATGGTTGTATTGTAAATGTGTGCTAGGGAGTAAGAGAGCATAATTATAAGCTCCTTCTGTGTGTGAGGTAGAGCTATGGTGCGTTCCTCCTAGTGCCACAGTACCAGGTGTGTTGGTGCTGGATTGGAGAGCCAACTGGGTTCTTCAAGAGTGTAGGATCTTGGTCACGGTGTGCATGGCCTATATAGGAGATCTACATGGTAAGTAAGATCGTTGATCTGCAGGTGTATGTGTGTGCAAGGTCGAGGTTCACAGGTGATTAGAACCATTGCTTGATTTGCAGGTGTGCAAGGTCATACAGACAGCAACACTACAGGGAGCAGTATCAGGCAGGATCTACTTGGAGTACAGGTGTGTACTCGGATAGAGCAAGAGGAAGGCAAGGGAGTTCCTTCCATAAGTATGGTCTGTTGAATTGCAGGTTGTTGCAGATTCATGGGAGATCTACTTGAAGTACCTTGAGTACTTGTGGAGCACGTGGAGTGCTTGTGGAGTGCGTGGAGCACTTGTGGTGTGCGTGGAGCACGGGAGGTGAACACCAACTCTGTATTTGAGTTGGGTGTTGGGACCTGTGAGAGGGAGAGCTTTGGGGAGAAGAATTACTGTTCACTTGAGGCATGGGAAACCTCTGTAAGGTGGTGGAGAAGAAGTGGCATCTTCTTTATTGTATTCTTTTCTGTATAAAGTGTTAATACAATTTGGTATTGTCTCTCATATCATGTGTTATTCTGAATTCTAGTTACTTGGTGAATCTGGTTAATTTCCGCATATTAAGTTGCTTGGTATTGGTAATCAAATTGTGTGCTTCCGGTGTCCACCCTCCCAACAAAAAGGATATGCTCCTTTTATGGCTCCTTGAAATAAGCATTCAACTTCCTACACACTTTGACACATTACCTTCAGTTTACGCCCACTCATTTCATCTACTCCTAACCTCCATACCACCTAGTCCCATTCAAATCCTCCATCCACCAGTCATATCTAGTCATAAACCCCTTCCTACACTAGCAAAGGGAATCTGATTCTAGCTAAATCATCTACTACTAGTCTATCCACCCAATCACATAAAAACCCATCTTATCTAAAGTCTAATGCTTCCACATCAAAGTCATAAAGTGAAGAGAGGCCCTATAATCCTCTTCCTATATCCTTATAAGCCCTCATCCACAAACTTGTTACCATAGATATGATGGTATATCCACCCATATGACATCTTGATTCTACCAAGCCTAATCCCTCTTGGTATAAATCCAACCACTACTATATATATCACTAAACCTAGGGGCATTTCATTAATCAATTTCACAATTTTCAAAACTATGTCCAAAACCTCATAGACTGTGGTGACATCAAAATTGAGAATGAATCATATGAGTCTACATCTAAGCATGAACAATAAAGGGTATGCTAATATTCTTTTTTGATCATGATCAAGCCCTTCCCATTCTAATCCAAGGCCAAGACACTAAGTACATCTTCCATGGTCCACCTATCTTTAACAAATCCTCCATTAACGATGAGTTTATTTCCCATAAACCTAGTCCTTCATTTTCTCATGAGTCCTTCTTTTATGGACCTATCTTTGACAAACCCATTATCTCTTCATCATATTCCTCTCACCTATCATATCAAAGACCCATTTTAAAGAGATTTCTTGTGGAAAAAAAATCCTCTACTAATAGCATTACATCTTATACATCAGATTAAATATTAGAATCAACACCAATCTTATTTGCATTAGAATCATGTTCAACACTAGTATTCAAATTAGATTCCTCATCAAAAACATCATCCCTCATATATATATTACAGATTATGATGGCATGTACCTATTTGAATATCCCTGCAAATCAAATGTCTACCAATCATAAGGCATATATTTTGATCCCAACCAATGTGTTGAAGTTATAAAAGAGTTCTTATAATATTTATCTATTGAATATTGCCAGACTGAATCTGATCATGCCTCAGATGCATGTACTATAGATAGTCCCTTTTATTGATCTTGAGGAGATCTTATTTGATGTCAAAACTGGGCCTCCTAAGAACTTCTATGAGGAATATATTTCCCCACCACTACTCATTGACCTCACCATACCATCTCCCCAACATGCATCCATCAAAGACCCCTTTCTTCTTATCAACAATAATTTAATCACCTCCCTCCATAGAGACAAAAAATAACATACATCATTGGACCCTTACTCAAGCAACATAATATATGCCAAAATATAAATGTCCAAGACCATATTCAAAAATTCATACATGATGATCAAATCACCTTTGATCTAGCAAGTCAAAATTAAGAAAAGTTAAATCATCAGCCTAACTAAAAAGTATCTTCCCTTAGTGAAACCCTCTTTGAGTCACTAGGGGACCATCAAAGTCAAAATAATAATTATCTATCAAGACAAAAATCAATCTCCACTGGTGAAGCCCAATGTCAGGCACTAGGGGACAGTCAAAATATAATAAAGTCTAAAGATCAAATCCTTGTCAAAAGAAATATCAAGATGGTTGATAATCCTTAAAATAATCGAATCAAATATAAACTACAAAGTCAAGGTACCTTGGATATCTTATAGTATTTTATCATATGGAACCAATCAAATACAAAATGTATAAAATCTCTAACAATGTGTGTGACTGCTAGTCCCAACCCTCAATCACCCATCACACCATCTTATCATGATCCTATCATCCAATCAATTCCTATACTCCACCATCAAATCTAAACCTTAAACCCATCTATTCCACACCTTACAAACCCATGCAACATTATCTCTTTTAGGTTTATGAAGAAACTCATTCTATATGTCTATATGGATCTACTTCAAGATTCAATGAATGTTACAAGGACATTAGTGAATCCAACATGGATAACATGGTCCTAAAAACACACCTCCCCTAAATGGGTGTCAATTGAAAGATCAAGAAAGCATTTACATCATACATCTCACCTACCTCTAATAAATAGATATTTCATTAAATATGTAAAAAAATGGCATTTTTCCACTAGTGAAAACTAGTCTTCTAGCACCTTGGCCAAGTAACATGATGAAAACTAGTTTTTGGCATCATGATAAAATAATTTGTTGTCTACAACTACACCAAAACTTGGGGGCAAAATCTACTTCATCTCTATAATTATATCCCATGTTCCTTGACAACCAATCCATTCTATGGTCTAAATATCTTTGTCTATCATGTCCAATTGTCCATTATCCCTATCTAGTCTATCATTCCTTCCTATCTTGACCTTCGTAAGGATGTGAAAGATGTATTGATAAATGTTCTAGAATCATCTTGGCATATCCTCTACTTGACACTCAAGAAACTAAACATTTGGTTCCCTTATGATGTGGTTGTTGGTAATCCCTAATCCATTCTTCCTCATCCATAAACTTCTTTGAGCACTATCCAAGTCCATTTTTCATTCCATTTATCCTCATCTTGGTTTCTAGGCTTGGTGTTCCCTTTGATTGTAACCCCATTTGTATAGTGTACATATATATCCCAAAAGACCTAAAATTTGAGATATTCAAAAGACCCTAAAAATTATAAAATTTAGAAAATCCCAAAACATTCTCAATCATCTTGTCGTATGTCATCTTAACCTATGCCCCAAATATCCCAATTGTCTTATCTAAGTTCTTAGTCATCATATAATCTTTTCATCTTTCCTTTTCTTATGTAGTAGTGGTCTTATCATATTGTCATCTTGTCTTGTCATATGTCCTAATCTTGGCATCCAAGTCTTTATCCATAACCTTATCCTAAACTAAATCACTAGTCTACTCCAATTCCATACCCTTATCCAAGTCTATAACCTTAATCAAAATTCACATAATCATGACCAACTTAATCCAATTCATCCCCTGATAAATCATCCCATTAACTCTCATTAGGATAATTATACAAGACATAATGACACTACATGTAGATAATTATGTGTGTTACTTGTACATTTTTGTTTTTTGACTCGTTTGCATGTCTTTTATAATGTGTGTGTGTACCTTATTATCTATGTTTACCTTATTTTATGATTTTTTTAATTATTCTTGTATTATGTCTCTTTCATTATGAGTGAAATGAATGAGGATGTTATGATGGATCCAAAAAATCTATCATAATGCTTTTGGATGCCTTGTGCAGAGTTCACCATTTTCCCCTTTTATAATCATGTACTTTAGCACAACATACTCTTGTTCATACTTATATCATGGGACATACTTTTTAGTTCTATATTTACAACATATTTCTTAGACTATGATGAGACTTGTTATAAAAATGATGGCTTGACAATCAACTGCACTCATCATTTCACATATCCTCTCTCATGTGTCTAAACATATTAATCCCATCATCAAGTTGATCATCCTAGTATATTAATCTAATATATAATCATTCCTCCAAATTCCTTTGTCATCACATTTATATTCTCTAGTCAATCATCTATCATCTCTCTAGTCATCAACATATAACATATCATCTCCCATCCTTTCTCCTATTCCTTTATCTTCATGTCAAGCATCTGAGTTGTATCCTCTATCTAACAACTAACATGTCTAACATTCATTATCATCCTACTCTTTTATCCTATCTTGTCATTTATGATTTAATATGATTTACATTGGCATGAGGCCTTTTTAGAATATGTAGGTAGTACTTAGTCACATAACGTGTCTAAGGTTATCTCGACCACTCGATCCTCTTTCCCCATTAATCATCATCACATATATTTTGTCTATCATAACCATCAAGTCTTTCATCATTCAAATCCTTGATCTCTAATATTAATCAATAATCAATCAGTCTATCGATCAATCACCATCCCCATAATCATCTCCCTAATCTTTTCATCAATCACCTGCACCTATTGATTGGGCTTAGAAACCACAACATCCATATTTTCTTCCATCAGTCATCCATTATCACTGATTGATCAATTCACCATTTAAAATTTACAATTTCCTCCCTTGATTGAGGCATGACCATAATCTTAAATTTATTATCATCTATCACTCCCTTGCATGTCTCCTTACTAGGGACATCATCACTATTAATCACATTGTGGTTCACTGATTTGATGAAATGCAATTCAATTATATCACTTCATATTTTGGTTACTCTATCTTATCATTTCTTTTCTCTCATCTCATTCATCACATTGCTCAACTTTAGCTTGGAGCTACACTTATTGTTAATATTATCAAATCATTATCTTATTTTGGTCTGATGTTCTTTCAACATGCATCCTTACTTGGGATATGTCAAAATCATGTGGCCTTTATCACTTTGGTCTGCAGTTCACCTTGGAATGTGTCCTTACCTAAGATATGTCTAAATATTTCAGCATTTTACCTTATCAACATCATGTTATTGTTGATTCCCCCTTAAGATGTGTCGATGACCATGACACAATCATTTCCACTCATTATGCATAGGTCTTTACCAGGGCCATCATTAATTTATATCTCACTACTCATGTCAATCTCATCTTCTTCATTATTGATTTCCCATCCATCACCCCATCCCCTTATCCATTCATACATCCCATCCCTCATTATTCTTTCGAGTGTCCATCCATCTCATTCTTTTTCATATGTCCCCTTGAGGGAGCATCATGTCTATTGACATCATTTACTAACATTCATCCATGAGTGTCTTTCTTCTTTGAAAGATGATTACTCCTACTTCATTCAGTTGTAACACCATTTCAAAGAGGGTGAAAATATATGAATCACAATTTTCTTGCCTATTTTGGATTGTTAATTATGTCGCTAATTCTATTTAATGATTCACTAATTAATCTCTTTTACCATTATTTCATCTAACATTGCTTATTCCCCCTAGTCAATAATCTAGTCCCCTTTATATATCTACACTAACATTCATATTTCCCATCCAATTTTAATTCCCTTCTTATTTCTTATTAACATCCCATTTATAACCTAAATCCCCCATGCCCATTTATGAATTTAAAATTCACAAAAATATACCTACCCCCTATCTCCTAGGCTCTCCTACATGCCTAGCACCTCATCTCCACCCTTATCCTTCTCTACAAAGTTCTCTCTCTAGAGAATTCTAAGTAATTTTAAATTCCTTAGAATCCCCTCCTCCCTATCTAGAGTCTTCTTCTCTAGAGGCATCTAGGAGTGTGGGCATTGGTATGATAGGCTCAGAGGGTAGGAAATAATTGTAAGTTCTAATATTGACCAACTTTGTTAATAATATTATTAAGGATTTTTTTAATGCTTTTATTAGATGCATCGACTTGACCATTACCTTGGGGGTAATAAGGCATAGACCATCTATGTTTAATATAAAAAATTTCATAGAGGGTTTTCATGTCCTCATTTTTGAATGACTTGCCATTATCAGATATAATGGAAGAGGGAATGGCATAGCATAAAATGAGGTGGTTTAGAATGAATTTAGAAATCTACCTACCAGTTATGTAAGTGAGAGGTATTTCCTCAACCCACTAAGTGAATTATTTGATGATATTTAGGATATTCTTGTGGCCATCAGACGAAGTGGGGTTTATTTTACCACTAAGATCAAGTCCCCATGAATAAAATGACCAAGGAGAATTAATAGGGTAAAGTGTTCATGAAGGAGTGTGGATTAAATCATCATGCTTTTGTCAAGCAAGGCATTTATTAACATGAGCACACGCATTAGCTTTCATTGTGGGCCAATAATATTCTATCTTAAGGAGTTTCTTGACAATGACCATTATGCTTGTATATGCCCTATATATTCTTTCATGCACATCTTTAGGTGTCAATTCATATCCATCTGAGTTTAAACATCAAATAAGTGTCCTATTATATCCTCTATGATAGAGTGTACCACCATGTAAAATGTATCAAATGCATTGTGAATAAATGATTTATGTTAGTTACATGTTAGGTCAATGAAAATAATGAGGTATTGGATATAGGCATAAACATCTTGGTACCAAGGGGATTCATGATCAACAATATCATATACCATTTCCATGTCTAGATGATTGTAATCCGACATGAGAATATTTTCAATAAGGAACTAATATTATTAGACAATGGAATATATCTCTATCAAAGAACCAATGGTTTCCATGACATCAATTGATTTATTGTTGGCCCTAGGTATCTACTCAAACTGGATACATTCAAAGTGTTATTTGAGATTAAAAACCATGATTTTTTGGCTCATAATATTCTCATCCCTCTCTTGATATTGGTTTGTATCCTGATTGATGATCATGTTAGGTTGTGGAGCTAAAAGCTTCACTGATGCAGACATGGAGAAGGCCATTGGAGGGGTTGCTGAAGGTTTCTGAGTGTCAGAGCAACCGGCGTCGGTCTAATCAGCCGACGTCGGTAGGATAGTGAAGAGAAGCAACCGATGTTGGTCAGGAATCGGTCGACGTCGGTCACCTCCAGGCAGACAGGGACCGACGTCGGTCGCCTGTGTGGTTCGACTGCGAGTATATTACGGGCAGTGGGTTGACGAACCAAGTGTTTGCATGATTAGAGCTAATTATAGACTGAGAGCTGCGAATCTAATTATTGTAATTAGATGTCTAATTATTGTTTGGATGAGATCTATATAATAGACTCATGGTTGTATTGGAAACTTGTGCTAGGGAGTAAGAGAGCAAACAGCTCCTTCAGAGAGAGGTAGAGCAATGGTGTGTTCCTCCTAGTGCCACAGTACCAGGTGTGGGTGCTGGATTAGAGAATCAGCAGGGTTCTTCATGTATGTATGATCTTGGTCATCAGGTGAGCATGGGCTTTATAGGAGATTTGCATTGTAAGTAAGATCATTGATTTGCAGGTGTTTGTGTGTGCAAGGTCAAGGTTCACAGGTGTGCAGAACTAGGTTGATTTGCAGGTGTGCAAGATCAGATAGGACAGTAACACAATAGGGAGCAAAATTAGGCAGGATCTACTTGGAGTATAGGTGTATACTCAGATAGAGCAAAGAGGAAGGCAAGGGAGTTCCTTCCATAAGTATGGTCTGTTGAGGTGCAGGTTATTACAGGTTCATGGGAGATCTACTTGAAGTACCTTGAGTACTTGTGGAGTGCGTGGAGCACTTGTGGTGTGCGTGGAGCACTGGAGGTAAACACCAACTCTGTGTTTGAGTTGTGTGTTGGGACCTGAGAGAGAGAGAGCTTTGAGGAGAGAATTACTGTTCACTTGAGGTGTGGGAAGCCTCTGAAGAGGTGGTGGAGAAGAAGTGGCATATTCTTTATTGTATTCTTTTTTGTATGAGTATTAATACAAGTTGTGTATTGTCTCTCATATCATGTGTTATTTCTGAATTCTAGTTACTTGTGATTCTGGTTAATTTCTGCATATTAAGTTGCTTGGTTAGGTAATCAATTGTATGCTTCTGGTGTTTCATATTCCTGGCAAGTGGTATCAGAGCCAGGTTGCAGGAAGTAGGTTTTGTGTTTGGTTACAGGGCACTCTCAGGGGTTTCTAATTGAGTGGGAGTAGAGCAATGACAGATGAAAGTAAGTTAAGAATGGAGGAGTTGAAAAGCACAGATGGTCACTTACGGTCCCATGGAAAGAAAGAGCAGGTAAAAGAATATTATTGGTTGGTAGCAGATCAGCATGAAGGAATTGAAGAAGCAGATGTAGCAGGTGTTGTTGCACAGGATGCTTTGGGAGGTTTCTTGGATAAAGTTGAATCTTGGTTAAAAGATTCAGTTGCCTCTTTCCATACAACCCCAGGTAGAGGAGCTGGTGAGCCTTGCCAAAGAATTGGCAAAGGGGAAGTGAAGCTAAAATTGCAGGCGGCCAACACACAGGTGTTGATGAAGGTCATGCAGGTCCCAGGTTTGGAGATATGGCTAATTTTTTCAGAAAGATTGGGTGATGAGAGATGCACAAGAACTCTCACAGCGGATGCACTTGAATTAGCCGGTGGTAAGAAAATAGGTACTCTTTATCTACTTGTTTATATTATTGATTCTTCTTCTGTTGCGAAGACTTGGCTTCATAGGCTTGGTCACATGAGTAGGAAAGAGATGCATGTTCTTAAGTGGAAGACAGATATATTTGACAAGCTTAAGAATTGGAAAGCCTTGGTGTTTATGGAGGAGATGGCGGATAGAAACTAGTGGATGGTGCTGGATACTTCTGAGCAGGGCAGTTTGGACATGGGGATTGATTCAAAGGAGCTCGCGGGTAAAAAGTCATCACTCACAGGAAAACACAGGTACCAGCATCGGTTAAGAGGAACCAGCATCAAACAGATAGGTACCGATGTCAGTCATATGCAGACCGAAGCCGGTGATGTCAAGCAGTAGGTAACACCGATGTCGGTCAGGGGGACCGACGTCGGCAACAGGGACACCAACGTCGGTAGGGTCGATAGTTAGGGACAGATGCATGGGAACCGACGTCAGTTGGATGCAAACTGTGGAGTGACCGAGGTCGGTCACTGTAACAGATTTTGGGTGGATAGCACAATGTATAGGAGTCTCAAACACCCATACGGAGGTCTGAAGATGTAAGTAAGCCTCAAATTCATTGTTCCTCTTCTTTATACTTGTTGCTGATTGTAGAGCAGGAAGGATCTAGGAAATAGGTGGGAGCATGGCAGGGATATGATGTAGAACCAAACGGGAGTTTTGGTAGGGTTGCCAGCCGGTGTGAAAGCACAGAGATGAATGGATTCCTTAGTTGAAGAATAGAGTGAACGAACACGTGAGACGGAAGACTAGGCATATGGTCTTGAGGGAGCTGCAGGACAGTGGGACAGGACTGACAGGTGGTACCAAGTGGATGACAAAGCAGGGCTTTAGTCAATGTTAGTATAACCATTGTGTCTGTCTTACCAGGTGGATGATGGTCACAACATTATCCTTTTTTTGTATGTGGAGGATGAACTTGGTACAGGTTCAGACATACAGGGTTTTGCTGAGCTAAGGGTAAGGTTAGTTCAGTGGCATGTCATGAGGAGTTTGGAGCAGCAAAATTCTTTGACATGGGAGACATGGAGATCACAGGTTGATTTTGTCTCCAGTGGGAGCTGATGTGAATCAGGTGTTGGCGAAGTTCATTACGTAGGATGCAGAGCCAGAGCACACTAAGGGCTGGACAGGTACAGTGTCCGAAATCACATGAGGTCTGGTATAGACCTGAGTATTCCCATGTAGTGGGAGCTGTCAGAGAGTTAGGAGCCAATTCGGGGAAGTGGGTTCTCAGGTATTTGAGAGGGACCAGCAGCAGGGATTCATGTTATGCAGGGTCAGGACTTCACTACATGTGTTTGTAGGTTCGGATGTGGCAGGGTACTCAGATGACAGGAGGTACACCACGGGATGTGTGGTGGGTTGTCTTTAAGATTGAGCTTGAAGAGGGATACAAACCAGGAAACAAATTAGATGGGGTACAAGTATAGGTACAGTGTAGCTGTTTATCTCCAAGTGGGAGATTGTTAGGTTGTGGAGCTAAAAGCTTCACTGATGCAGACATGGAGAAGGCCATTGGAGGGGTTGCTGAAGGTTGCTGAGTGTCAGAGCAACTAGCATCGGTCTGATCAGCCAACGTCGGCAGGATAGTGAAGAGAAGCAACCGACATCGGTCAGGAATCGGCCGACGTCGGTCACCTCTAGGCAGATAGGGACCGACGTCGGTCGCCTGTGTGGTTCAACTACGAGTATATTATGGGCAATGGGTTGACGAACCAAGTGTTTGCATGATTAGAGCTAATTATAGACTGAGAGCTGCGAATCTAATTATTGTAATTAGATGTCTAATTATTGTTTGGATGAGATCTATATAATAGACTCATGGTTGTATTGGAAACTTGTGCTAGGGAGTAAGAGAGCAAATAGCTCCTTCAGAGAGAGGTAGAGCAATGGTGTGTTCCTCCTAGTGCCACAGTACCAGGTGTGGGTGCTGGATTGGAGAATCAGCAAGGTTCTTCATGTATGTATGATCTTGGTCATCAGGTGAGCATGGCCTTTATAGGATATCTGCATGGTAAGTAAGATCATTGATTTGCAAGTGTTTGTGTGTGCAAGGTCAAGGTTCACAGGTGTGCAGAACCAGGTTGATTTGCAGGTGTGCAAGATCAGATAGGATAGCAACACAACAGGGAGCAGAATCAGGTAGGATCTACTTGGAGTATAGGTGTGTACTCAGATAGAGCAAAGAGGAAGGCAAGGGAGTTCCTTCCATAAGTATGGTCTGTTGAGGTGCAAATTATTTCAGGTTCATGGGAGATCTACTTGAAGTACCTTGAGTACTTGTGGAGTGCATGGAGCACTTGTGGTCTGCGTGGAGCACTGGAGGTGAACACCAACTCTGTGTTTGAGTTGTGTGTTGGGACCTGAGAGAGAGAGCTTTGAGGAGAGAATTACTATTCACTTGAGGTGTGGGAAGCCTCTGAAGAGGTGGTGGAGAAGAAGTGGCATCTTCTTTATTGTATTCTTTTTTGTATGAGTATTAATACAAGTTGTGTATTGTCTCTCATATCATGTGTTATTTCTGAATTCTAGTTACTTGTGATTCTGGTTAATTTCCGCATATTAAGTTGCTTGGTTAGGTAATCAATTATATGCTTCTGGTGTTTCATGTTCCTGACAGATCAATTACAAGTCACCATAGACAACTAGCTGTTGAATTTTTCATTATACTGCTAATTAGATTCTTGTGATAAGTGTTTCATACTTTTTAATATTATTGGTGCATAGGAAAGTAATTTGAAAGGCCTTGGGAATAAGGTCTATTTTCAACGTGATGACTTAAATATCGAATCATGAACCCTAAGTCATGAAAGAACCATCAAATTATAACTATCATTGATGAGATTCTTCAAGATTGAAGATAGACACATTTGGGAAATGCATGGTCAAAGGACACACATTTGAATAGGGTGCTTTATCAATTTGATCTACAAGGACTTGCCCTTTGTTGGAATTTTAATTAATGTATTCAATGTCAAATTAACTTAGGATCATGATCCATTTAGCCATAAGATATGTCAATGTTTCCTTAGAAAGGAGGTACTTAAGAGGATCAAATTTCAAAATAATATTCATTTTATTATTCAACATATAGTGTCATATTTTTTATGATGCAAAGACCAATGCCAAACACACTTTTTAAATAAAATTACAATTTTTTCATATGCAACCATTATCTTTCTTAGATAGTAGATTGTGCATTCCTTTCCCTAGTCATCATGTTGGGATAAAAGTGCCCCCAAGGCATGTTCAGTAGTTGAGATGTAAAGCAATAGAGGCTTACCTGACATTGAGGGGACCAACACTAGTGGGTTTTCCAAATAGGTTTTTAGTTTCTCTTGTTCCTCTTGACAGTTGGCATCCCATTAAAAATTGGTTCCTTTCTTAATAAGATGAGTGAAAGGAAGGCATCGATCAACAAGATGCAAAATAAAAAGACAAATAGATTGGATTTTACCTTGTAAATTATGAAGTTGCTTCAGACTATAATGAGGAGGCATTTATTTGATGACATTCACGTTAGATTGATTGACTTCAATTATGTGGTAGGAAAAAATTAAGACTAAAAATTTTATTGGCGTGACTCTAAAGACACACTTCTTGGGATTGAGGCACATCTTGTATTCATGAAGTCTCTCATAGATACTTTGTAAAACTTCTAGATGAGCAACCCATGATTTTGACTTTCCTATAATGTAATAAACATAATCTTCAACAATTTTATGCATCATGTCATAAAATATGATAGTCAAGGCATGTTGGTATGTGGCACAATCATTTTCAATCCAAATGGCATGACTTGATAACAAAATGTTCCCCATGGAGTGGTGAATATTGTTTTTCATTGATCTTATGGAGTGACCTTGATCAAGTTGTATCTTGAAAATTCATCTATGAGGGATATAATTTTATAACCTATTATTGAATCTAAAACCATGTCAATGTTTGGCAATGGAAAATCATCTTTCTAACATGATTTTTTGATGTCCTAAAATTTTGTCCATAAATGAATGTCTTCCAATTTATTACTAACTAGAAAATATTTGATATCCATTTTGAGTAATTAATTGGGCCAATAAATCCTTCCCCCAATAAATTTTATAGTTATTTCTTGACTAGGATAGTAATTTGTGGATGCATCTTGTTCAAATTCTATTTAATGGGTTTGGCATCTAGGTGTATGCCATAATGGAATACAACCAAAGACATATCCAACCCTAACATGTCTACATGAGACCATGAAAATATATAAATAAATTCTTGAATAATGGTGATGATGAAGTCATAATCTTCTATAGTGAGGGATGCACCAAATTTATCTTAGGAGCATCTATTGTGTCAATATTGGCCTCTGTGTTGTCTTCTTCTAATAGTGTAGAACCATATTATACTAAATTAGGTACAAATGAGAACTGATATTCTTAATCTAATTTTGGACCATTATATCCACCCATGTAATAAAAATTTGAATTATTCATTTCAGGTAGCGGCCAATTGACATATGTGTTTCTATAAATTCTTGAACTAATTGTTCAAATACCATTTCTTTTTCACTAATATCTGATCCAAACATAAGATGTGAACCTATAGGACTCTAAGCTTACTAAGAAGAAATGTGAGCATCCCCATCTATTGGCACCTTAAATAGGTTTTCACCAAGGGACTTGTCTTTTTCTTTATTTTTCCCTAGTCTAAAAATGCCTTAGAGAGGTTTTCACTAGAGGATCTCAATGTTTGATTTTATTTTTATTTTATATTTTAATCAAGGAAGTTCACATGCTCTCCAAAGTAAATGACAAGGTTTAATGTGATATTGAAACCTTGTTTGTGATCCTCAATATGTAGATCATTTGTAAGACTTAAGAAATTTGTCATGGATTCTTCATTTTAGATGTCATCCAATAGTATAACATGAGTTTGTTGATCCCAATTGATTAGTTCAGGATAATGGAGGATAAGAGGAATTTTAGGTGAAGAATTGATAGTGAAAATGGTATTGGTATCAAATAGGTTTGTGTTGACAAGCTCATCATAGAGACTATAAAGGAGTTTGTATCATTTTCAAGGTCATCTTTATTAGACAATAAAGTATTGTCACTTTTGAGATTTGAGGGGTCACCCCTAGATGTTTTTTATCCAATAACTTGACTACCTTTGTGCTTAGTAGAAAAAATAGGCTCAATAATACCTTTTTGATTTGTCTCTAAGTCTTTCCTTTTATAATATTAATGCTCCAGGATTCTATTATGAATAGGATACTTAGTGCTCTGATAACAAGATAGGAATTCATCATTATAAAAATAGGAATCCTATAAATTATTGGGTTGATCTTGGTCTGGCAAAGTCTTTTTAACAGATATAAGAGGGCCCTTGGGACTAGACCCAATCTTTTTTTGCCATATCATGTTAGGCCTATCATGAGGTTTAGTATCCTTGGGTCTACCATGGGTTTTGGGATATTTTGGTAATTTGGCAATGTGGAAAACATCCTTAATGTTATATGTACCCATACCCATGTCTTCAACAATGAACTGGGAGGAAATATGAGGAAATGAAGTAGAAGAAATGGATGCAAGATCATTTGAGTTAATGTAAATTGACTAGGGATACTCTGGGCTTTGCCCTTATCCTTTTTAGGTGCATGCTTAGGACTATGAAAGTAATTGTATTTGTTGTATTCAACTTCCAAATGCTTGAAATATTGGTATGGTTGTAAATTGCCAAGAATAGTGACCTCCATTCCAAAATGGGGATTTTTTAAGCATTGGTGAAGGGTGGAGGGAACTACACATACATCCTATAAGTAAATCATAAGATAAGATATTTTATGTTTTCATAGTCCATGAGATTGAGAAATATAATTTTTGGGTTAAAACTGTGTGAAAAATATTTGTTCAACACATTTCTAATCACCTTCTATGATTCATCATCAGGAAAATTCATGAATTTTCCTGATGATGAATCATGGAAGGTGATTCAAAATGTGTTGAGAAAACAATTTACATAGTTTTAACCCTAAAATTTTGTTTTGTAAATAGTAAGATAGTTCAATGAAGAGTGATATGGGTGATAGGACCAACAATTACTAGTAAGAAAATAGTGTCTTATGATTCTTTCTCTGCATTTGCATATGCCTTGATCATAATAGTTTATGGATTCAAATTAGTTGAAGTGTACCCCAAGATTTTTATCAATTTTAGTGAATCTATATTGATTTTGAACCATGTCTATAAGAACCCACTTAATCTTGGGGTGGTTTATAATGGATTAAATGTGGAGAGGTCTATTATGTAGGGGACCAAGGGATGAAGTTTTATTCTAGTCAAACATAATTTATTAACCCCACTAGTACTTAAATTCCATTCATTTTAATGTCGTTAGGTTCCTTTGATTGTTGAAAATTTTCATACATTATGGTCTTGTGAAATTTTGATGCACGTAAGATATCTAGGATATAAATTTGCTCATGATTTTTGTTTAATTGTTCACTAATATCATATTGCTTCTCAATAGAAGGAGGAGATCATTTATATTAAGAAGTAAAATATCCTTGTATAGGGTTAGTTTTGGATGAAGGTTTGGTTTTTGAAGGCACGGTGTTCAGAATGGGGTTAGTATAGAATAGGGAAAAGGATTGTGAAGCCTAATTTTTGAATGATAAGTTACAACTACACAATTTTGAGGTGGAGAAGGGTTTCTTAATTTAGAAGGAGATAGTATAGTACTTAGGATGGTAACCTATGGGAATCATAGAGCAACAATGTTATTACATGGCAAAGAAGGGTCATAAAAATATGAAGGAGGTGGTCTCAAGATGGAAGGAACCACACTTTGAGGTGTGCTAGAAGTTTGATGGGAATTAATCTTGATGGTAGCTACATAATTATTGGTAATGTAAACTACAATGTTTTTATAGTTATATGGGACATCATGGTAGCTAATTTTACTGGCTTGGGTGTCTTGACCTTGATTAAGATTTCTTTAATCCTGGATTTCTGCTTGATTCTAAGTCTACCCTTGATTCTAATGCTAACTACTATATTGGCACTAATTATTAGAGTTGTGCTTAGAAAATGGGTCTTTGTAGATAGCCATGTTTCATTATCCAATTTGATTTCATCTCAATCTAATAAATAATGAATGAATTTACTTAATTATATGTCTTTTGACATGATGGAAATCACAATATCATTGTATCTATACCACTAAGGCTTTGGTTGATTTTTAGGAAAAGCTTTTGGAGTTGGCTAGATGACCATGTTAGCTATGACTAAATTTTATAATACAACCTCAATAGGTTCACTAAGATCATTGAAAAACCTATTTTGGTATGATTCCTTCTTGGAGGTGGTCTTTGACATGTGATGGTTGGAGTAGGTAGAGCATTTTGGATAGGTAGTGGTTGCACCATATGTACATGTCTAGATTTTGTTACTCCATTTCCTACAATGTTTTTGCTTTTGTAAATGGATTTGGCCTTTTCTGATGTAAGGGCTTATACTTGTGGAGGAGCTTGAGCTTGTGCTTAGTTCTAAGAATGAATCTTAACCATTTATTTATATACAAGTGATTTTTCAATCTGCACTCCTTTATCTATAATATCCTCAAAGGTATTCACAAAATAAAGTCTCAAACTATGATCCACCTCTAAGTTCAAATTGGATGTGAAAATATCATCTAATTGTTTATCAGGGGGATTATGTGGAAAATTTCTAGTTAAGCTCCTCCATCATTGTAGGTAAGCTGAAAAGCTTTCCCCACCATGTTGTTTAATACTACATAAGTCAACCATGGTCAACTCATGTTCTATGTTATAATATAATTATTTTTGAAAAAATATGATAGGTGACCAAAATTGATGATAGATACTTTAGGAAGTGTAAGAACCACTAGAAATCTTGTCCACCCAAATTGCATGGAAACAAGTGAAGTAAATAAACATTATTGTAAGATACCTCATGGCAAGCCACAAAGAACTCTTTCAGGTTCTCTCTAGGATCACATTTTCCTTTGTATTTATCAAATTTAGGTGCCTCAAAATAAGGTAGAAATGGTACTTCAAGGATTCTCATATTAAATGATTAAGGGCATATTTCATCAAACTTGTACTTTTTGCCCTGATTTCCTGCTTGAAGCCCTAGAACAAGACTTTTTATCTCTTGAAACTCTTGGAGACAGTAAGCATTTTGGGATGAAGAAAGGATATATTATTGACTATGTAATGGAGGATTGGTTTGGTTGGGATAAATGGGTTGAGTAGGATTAAAATAAGTAGGAATGGACACCTTTTACACTGAGTTACTTGGGTTGTTCACCCTATAACCAATATTATATTTTTGATAGGTAACTATTATTATTAACTAATATTAAGAGGTGGATTAGCCACATGTTGTTGGGTTGAGGTAATTTATTGTCTGTATGGTGGAATTTTTTTTGAAGTGTCAAAGAACTTGTTGTGGGAAAGTAGGGATCTATTGTTGGTTGGAAGGAAGAGGTTATGGCTTCATAAGAACATGTTAAATATTAATCACAACCCACTACTAAGGTGAAGGATTTATAACTTGTTGGTATGGGTTGGTATTTTACTCAAATTTTCTCCTCATTTCTTAGTTTATGAAAGTAGAATTAAAATTGAAAGAAAGGGGTCTGTGTAGGTACCTGGTTGAAAGTGTCCATGCATTGATATCTAGATGAAGTGAGAATTCCTCTTTGGCTAGGGAGAAAGACCTGCATCAATAAAGCACTAAATGAAATTTTTTGGTTATATAATAAGGTAGGGGGATTGCCTAGCATATACTAGATCTGAGAAAGCAAGAGCTTGCTAGGATGGCTATCAATCCCCTTCCTGATAAAAAGTTCGGTACAAATAAAATAAATGAAACTTGCATATAATAACATAAAGGTAAATGATATTTCATACAATAAAGGTAAAAGGCTTGTTCAAAGAAAATAGCTAATTGTAGCAGAAAGTTGGTCAATGATTATGCTAAGGTAGTTGGGGGGTCTAATTATGTTTATGGTATGTCAGGTGATAGGGACATAGAAGATAGGATTTTGGTTATGGTCTAGTTGTTGATTTGGTTGGTTTGGGTCAAGATAGGTAATTGTTGGTAGTTAAGGTAATCATCGATAGTTAAGGCAACTGTCAGTGGTTAAGGCTAACCATTGGTGGTTGCCTGTCAAATTTTGAGAAACACAGTAAAAAAAAATGCAGGTTGGGTAAAAGATCAAACTAATGTTTGGGTAAGGGTTTTAGGTTAGCAGAGGTTTGATAAGGGTCTAGGATAGTAAGAATAGAATATAAGTAGAATCTGGTGAAGGTATTAAAAGTAGCAAATAGAATTGAAAACAAAGAGAAAAATAATTGTGATTAAGAACAATAGAAAAGGGGTGATACCTAGAGGAATTCCACCAGCATAATGGTGATTTAGCTTTTGAGAATGATTTGGACAGTGTTTTAGGTTGTTAGGTACCTACAAAAATATTTTGGCAATGTGTACTTAAAAAAAATTTGATCCATTCTCTTTCTTACAACTCTCTTTTTATAGGAAGAATTCACCAATTGTAAGTGGAAGAAGTTGATAAATGTTCAAGAGAAAGTTGTTAATTAGATAGGTAGATAAAGATGTTAAGTTGGGTACAACAAAGCTATTCTTTATCACCAAATAGAAAGTTTCTAAGTTGGGTGATTTTGCACCTAGCTGGAAATTGCTTTGATATAGGCTGGGGAAACAAACCATTGATAGTCAAGAGGCTAGGGAGCCTAAACATCGACAGTTAGGCTTCACCATCGATGCTTAGACTAACCATCGGTGGTCAAGGTTTGAGAGTAAAATGGGTGAAAAGTGGTTAAAAAAAGTGGGTTAAAAAGGTTAAGTTAGCAAGCTAAAAAGTGGGCTAGGTTAACTAGGTGGTTAACTAGCTCTAGTGTTAGGTAAGTGTCCAAGGGTCTTTCGACATCAAAAATGGGGTAGTTATACAATTTTCCCCTTTTTTTAATTTGAATTTGGGTCAATAAGTTTCAAAACAAAAATAGAGTGGGTTGTTGGTCAAGGGTGATGGGTGATGGTCGAGCTGACTCTAGATGCTCTAGGCAAGTGAATATTACCTACATAGTTCCATGGACATAATATTCAAAAATGACTTTAGGCCAACTATATTTCAAAAATGGTTCATGGGTGGGTTGTAGAGAATAGGTGTACTTCGAGGGTAAGGTAGTGATACTCAACTGGGTTACCCCAAATTAAAGAATCACAAGGTTTAGTTTGGGTGAAGGTTTATGGAGAAGCGTCACCTCTAAAAGGTCTGATTACCCTGAGTATGGGAGGAGGTATTCCCCCTCAAACTAAAAATTAATGAGGTGAATGTTGAATTGGGTCAGAGTTTGATAAATGCTAGATGATAAGTCACGAGGTGCGTGACAAAAAGGGGAGGTTACGTATTTGAGATGCAAACATGTGCACAAAAGACAATGAAGTGTGATATATAAGATTGTGTAAAGACTAAGATTTCCATATTGGTAATAATATGGTTAGGTTCTAGAATAAATGGTATGATAACTAGTCGCTAACATTTGTCATAATTGATTGTGTTAGTCTTATCAAGTCTCCTACATAAGGTCAATGTTTAATCAGATATCCAAGGTAAGAAATGCTCCCAATAAAAAACATAAATGGTCTGGTTATGCATGATGTCGTGCAAATTAAAATGTTCAACATGGAAAAATTGGTATGTACGATCAAAAATACCAAGGCAAGGTCATCACAAACTATGTGATAGGTTGGGTCAAAAAGGGCCAACATCGAGGTAGGCACAATCAAATGGTTGGATAGTTTGGTGAAGAAGGGTAATCTCTAAAATTTAAGGCAGAAGGTGACTCCCAAATATGTTGGTGGAGAATATTAAGTGTCATATTTAAGGGAGAGGGTGACTCTCAAATAAGTTGGTGGACATATAATTGGGTTTCCCCTCTTGGGTGTACCACTTGGTTTGGTTTGGGTTGATAGGGTTGATAAAGTTAAGAAGATAGGTAAAGTTGGATTTGATAGGTTAGGTTGAGTGGATAAGGTTTTTTGATAGGTGGTTGGGTAGATAGGTGTTTTAATCATGTTAGATAAGGTTTAAGAATGTTTTATTGGTAGGTAAGGGTTTGATTTGGTAAGAACGGTTGAATAGGTTGATTTTATAGGTTGGGTGAAGTTGATAAGATGGATTGATGGTATAGGTTGGGTAAGGTAGGTAAATTTGGCTAGTTATTGTTGGTTGATAGATTTAATAGGTTGGATTTAGTAGATCAATAAGCAAGGGTGATGTTTATTGGTTTGATAAAGTAGATAAGGTTAGTTGGGTAAAGTTGACAAGGTAGGTTAGGATAGTGGTTGGGGGTGGATAACCCAATTGTTGATAAGGTTGGATAGGTTAAAGTTGAGATTGGTAAAAATAATTGTTAAGTTAGTGTTGATGGGTTATTGGTGGTGTAGGATGATGGTCAAAGGGTTAACAAAGGTAGGAGAAGGGAAATCTCTAAAAAGGTGGGGTTAGTTTGGTTAAGTTGAAAGTTTGCAGGGGAAGGTAATCCCCAATGATTTGATGGTTAGGGTAAGTGGATGGTTTTAATATTTCAAAATGAGGAAGATATGTCTCCCTAGGTATTTTTGGGTAAGGGATGGTCAAGTTGACTCCTAATGTACTAGGCAAGAGGACATTACCTATAGTCCCATGGATGATGGATCCAATGTGAACTTCAGGTCAAATGTAGTTCTTTCAATTTGGTGTTTGATGGGTTTGATTGGAGGAAGATGAGGTGATTGGAGAAAAGTAACCTCCAAAGGTTATGTTTGGTTGGGTTTTGTTTGGCTAAGATTATGGAGAAAGGTAACTTTCAAAGGTTTAGGAAGAAGTTGACTCCTAAAGGTAAAAGGTCAAGCTGCTTCATTAGTTGGTTGGTTGGATATGTTAACTTGATTGGATGGGTTGGGTGAATGTGATTGGTAATTGTTGGTTTGGGTGGTAGTTATTGGTTTAATTAGATAAGGTAAATAATGTTGGTTTTATAGGTTTGATGGGTTTAATTTAGTTTGGGTTGTTTGGTTGATTAGGTGATTATTTGGTTTCAATGACTCCAAAGGGAGAAGACATGTCTTCCCAAGTGATCATGAAAGTATAAGGGGGAAGCTAAACACTTTGATTTACAAAGACCATGATGGAAAGATGGGTGGGCTTATGAACATAAAACCCTTGTCACACTTTTGCTTTGTTTTTAGTTTGATGGTTTAAAAAAAAATGTAACTTGATTGCATGGTGTCAAGTAAGCTCAATATCCCTTGATTTGTAGAGAACAAAGGGGGAAATGGATGGTAGGTAGTGGGTGATATGTATGGTAACCTTCCTATAGCGAGGGCTCACCTATTCTATGGGTGACCTAAGAATCATGATAGATAAGTCCATGTCATATGCTAGGTGTAGACTGATCGATACGAGAAGTCTACTGATGAAAATTGATTGTAGTTTTCTTGAGATAGCTTTTTTTTGTAGGATCTTATATTGCTTGTTTTGATATGTTGGTGAATTTGATTGATGCAGGAAGCTTCAAATGATTTTTTTTGACAAATTTAACTTAGCCATATTTTAAGGGAGTGGTCTAAGTTTGGGTTTGTTCATATTTGATAGTTATCCTTCAAGGGAGTAGTCTATTTTAAGTTCAAGCACTATTGATTGTTTCTGAGCAGTTGTCCTTCAAGAGAGTAGTTTTCATACTAAAGATGTTGACCCAAATGATATTGTGGTATCCCAAATGTTTTATTTGCTTGCTTAGACATGGACCATCTATATAGGCCTAAGGTTTTCCTTTATGGAGGCAAAACCATGGCACAAGAAGGTTGATGATGGGTGGAAGAGGTGGTTTTAAGTGACAATGACCATGGGATTCCATCTGATTAGAGACCAAAAGTATCTATGAGGATCATTCCATTGGTAGAGACGTGGTATTCATGCTTAGGATCAGGCAAAGTTTGTGATGAATAATTACATGATCTTATTTTTAATTATTTTTCCTTAAAGATAAGGATATGAAGGCGATTGAAAACAAGGGATGATCTTAAGTTAGACACAAAATGATAAGGAACTTGGTTTAACCAAGAAATAGATGTGAATGCTAAGTGTTTAAGAGGTTCAGGCTTGATATGCCCCAAATTCATGATTGCATGGATGGGTAATGTCAATCAGAAGATTAGATGTCCCCCAGTTACTTTGTGACTCTTGGGTATATAGGGAAAAGGTATGGGTTGTCAAAAAGGTGAGGTTGGTTAGATGATAACTTAATGGAAGAAGATAGTTAAAAAGAAATGTTTAAAAGGTAGTCAAGAATGGTTGAGGTTAAAGTTATTTGGTTGGTTGGTTGGTGGGTAGAGAAGGTTAATCTCTAATGGATAGGTTGGTGGAGAAGGGTAATCTCTGAATGAGTTTGGTTAGGGGGAGAAGGTGATTCTTCAATAATTTTGGCTGGGTGAAGGAGAAAGATAATCTCCAAGAGTTCAAGTTTGGTTGGTTGATATGTTTATTTGGTTGGTTTGGGTTAAGTGGGTTTGATTGCTTGGGTAGAGTTGATAAGGTGGGTTGGGTTGATAAATGGTCAAATCCTTATGGAGGGGAAGTTCCCCCAATTTTCTTTTTCCATAGATTGTCAAAAGATGTGAAAATGATTCCAAGGTGAAGTGATGATTAGTAAGAATGTTTTAGGAGGGGTGAAGATGACTTCACCCACCTCCCCAAGGTTTGTTCATTGTTATTCTTTAGTGGTTAGTAGGTCAATTTCATAGGTAGTGGTTATAGTGGGATTTCCTCTAGTGCACCAAGGCTAGGAAAAGGCATTTAGGTTGGATTTAGGTAGGGTAGAGTAGGTTTGATAGGTTTGATGGGTTGATTTTGGTTTGGGTGGTTAGGTAGGTTGGTTATGGTTGAGAGGAAAGGTATGTTGATTATGGTTTATTGAGTTGGGGTAGAGGTCGGTTTGACTAGTTGAGAGAGGTAGGATAAATGGTTGAGTTGGTTTTTTGGTTTGATTGGTTTTAGTGTTTAGTTTGGTTGATGAGATAAGGTTGGGTGGATGGTTATATGTAAGGTTAGATCAATGGTAAGTTTGGTTAGGTGAATGGTTTGTTTATTTTGTTTGATAGTAATTAAGGTTGGATTGATAGGTTCCATAAAAGTGGTAAGTGGAAAAGGTAGGTTGGTTGGTTCCACATGGTTGAGTTGAAAAGAGTGGTTGGTTGATTTCACATGGGTAAGTGGAAAAGTTTGGTTGGTTGGTTCCACAAAGGTGAGTGGAATAGGTTGATAAGTTGACTCCACAAAGGTGAGTAGAATAGGTTGGTTGGTTGGTTCCTTGAATGTGTTTTTAAAGGCAATTTGAAAAGAGTCCACTTGGTTGACAAGTGGTTCGGTTGAGGGTTGGACCATGGTTTTCTCAACAATGAGCGAAGGAAGAGGTTAGATGATTGATTTTTTGATGATATTTAAGGCTAGGTTGGAAGGAACATGGAAAATTTCCTTTGAAACCTCCTTGTGATCGATAAGGTCTTAGATGAGCATCTTAAAAGAGCCACATCTATCTATCCCATGTCCATTTGTGTGATGATAAGCATAAAATTTAGTTTCTATAAACTAAATTGGTTTTGGAAGAGAATTATTGATGGGTTTAATTAGAGGAAGGTTAATGATAGAATCATCCAAGAATTTATCAAATATTGAGTCATGTGATTCCCCCAATGGGGTGTACTGCCTAGGAAGATGGTGTACTAATGGCTCTTGAGTTTCTGAGCTAAATGGTAGATTTGATGTGGTTTTTTTATTTAATAGGTTTGATGAGATGGGTTGGTTTGGTGGGTTTGAAAGGTTTGATAAGTTAGGTAGGTTTGATAGGTTATGTAGGTTTGATAGGTTAGGTAGGTTTGATAGGTAGTTGTTGGTTAGACTTGATAAGGTTGATAAATTGGGCAAGGTTGGCAAAGTTGATAAGGTGAGTTGGTTTGATTGGTTTGGTTGGATTGAATGACTGATAGGTTGGTTGGGCTGATAGGTTAATGTATGGATGGGTTGATGGGTTGGTTGATAGGTTAGGGTTGATAAGTTTGGTTGAGGTAATTGATACGATGGTTGGGTTGATAATATGGGTTGGTTTGATAAGTTGGATAAGGTTGATGAAGTGGATTGGTTTGGTTGGATCAATATGTTGGTATGTTGGTTTTTTGTTAGATTAATAGGTTGATAGGTTGGTAGGTTGGTTAGCAAGGTGGGTTGAGGTAATTGATATAAGGGTTGGGGTAGATGGCCCAAGTTTTGACATGGTTGGGGAGATTGATATAATAGATGTCGATAGATTGTTGGTTGGGTATGATGATGATCAAATAGTTGTTGATAAGTGATTGGTTAGTTTTAGGTGAGGTTTAGTTGATTATAGGTGGGATTTGATTGATCATGGATACCAAAACTAGATGACTCTAACTTGATCATCCAGTCTATTAACATTGTAACTAGTTCAAGTGGTAGTTGATACTTTGGGGTTTGATTATGGTTGAGATTTGATGGATGATGGGTAGACTTGGGTTGATGGTAAGTAGGTTAAGGAGCATAGCTAGCTCGAGATGTCAGGTAATTTTCAGATGAAAAAGGGTTGTGGTCTAAAATTATAGCAAAGCTAGGATCTCTAGAAAAGGTTATAGAAGGGCTCTCCATTTAAACAAGGTAATAGAGATGAGGGTAAATAAGGTTAAAATGATGAAAGGTTAATGATAGAAGGTTGATTCCTCACAACTTAAATAAAGAGAAAACAAGAAAAAATTCCATAAAGTAATGCATACACTAAGTGTGTTAGCTCCTATGATAACTTTTATCTCATGTTGGCTTATACCTTAGTTAAAAATATGTGAGCATAGTTTGGCTTGCAAATTGGGTAATAGATAAGAAAGATAATGATGGTTTTAGGTAATGTTTAGGTGCTCAAGAGAATCTATACTAGATCAAGAACGTGTCCTAGTACTAGGGGCTTGTTCCCTACACTTCATGATCCCAAATCTGGGTCAGATCACTTAGACAAGATATACCATCTGTCTATGGCTTATACTCAGCTAAAGAACTAAGTGGGCTCTCCCCTTGGTAATGACCTCCAAGTGAGGTTGTCAGGTAGGGTAAGGTTATCCACTGGGTGGTGAAATCTCAGTCAGGTCTTATCTCAAGTATGTTATGGTGTGTTGATTGATTATGTGGTTTAGGTTTTGTGTGTGATATAAAAGTGAAGCTACGATAGATTACTTGTCTTTTTAAGTTACTAGGTAAACCAAAGTAGCAAGAAAATAATGGATGTAAGGATTGTTTTAATCCCAAATGGAAAATTTTAGATTTCTTTGGATGAGCAAACAATAGAAAGAAAGGTGGTGGGTCCCATCAAGTGTGTCAGAATGTTTTACTCAAATTTTTTCTTCATTTTTTATTTTATGAAAGTAGAAGTAAAACTGAAAGAAAGGAGTGTATACATGTACCTAGTTGAAAGTGATCATGCATTGATATCCAAATGAAATGAGAGATCCTCTTTGGCTAGCGAGGAAGACCTAAAATAAGAAAGCACTAAATGGAATTTGTAGGTTAGACAATAAAGTGGGGGGAATGCCTAGCATATGCTAGATCTGAGAAAGCAAGATCTTGTTAGGATGGTTGTCAATCCCCTTTATGATAAAAGGTTTGGTATAAATAAAAGAAATAAAACTTGCATATAATAACATAAAGGTAAATTTTATTTCATACAAGAAAGGTAAAATTCTTATTCAAAGAAAATAGCTAATTGTAGCAAAAAGTCAGTCAATGCTTATGCTAAGGTAGTTGGGGGTCTGATTATGTTTTCGGTTTGTCAGGTGATAATGACATAAAAGATATAATTTTGGTTGTGGTTTGGTTGTTGATTTTGTTGGTTTGGGTGAATATAGGTAATCATTGATGGTTAAGGTAACCTTCGGCAGTTAAGGCAACCGTCGACAGTTAAGGCTAACCATCGGAGATTACCTGTCAAATTTTGTGAAACACAAAAAATGAAATGTAGGTTGGGTAAAAGATCAAGCTAATATTTGGGTAAGGGTTTTAGGTTAGCATAGGTTTGATAAGGGTCTAGGATAGTAAGAATAGAATATAAGTAGAATCTTGTCAGGATATGAAACACCGGAAGCACACAATTGATTACCAAACCAAGCAACTTAATATGCGGAAATTAACCAGAATCACAAGTAACTAGAATTCAGAATAACACAGAATATGAGAGACAATACACAACTTGTATTAATACTCATACAGAAAAGAATACAATAAATAAGATGCCACTTCTTCTCCACCACCTCTTCAGAGGTTTTCCACACCTCAAGTGAACAGTAATTCTCTCCTCAAAGCTCTCTCTCTCAGGTCCCAACACACAACTCAAACACAGATTTGGTGTTCACCTCCAGTGCTCCATGCACTCCACAAGTACTCAAGGTACTTCAAGTAGATCTCCCATGAACCTGCAACAACCTGCAATTCAACAAACCATACTTATGGAAGGAACTGCTTTGCCTTCCTCTCTGCTCTATTTGAGTACACACCTGTACTCCAAGTAGATCCTGCCTGATTCTGCTCCCTATTGTGTTGTTGTCCTATCTGATCTTGCACACACATACACCTAAAGATCAACGATCTTACTCACCATGTAGATCTCCTATAGAATCCATGCTCACCTGATGACCAAGATCATACATACATGAAGAACCCTGCTGATTCTCCAATCCAGCACCCACACGTGGTACTGTGGCACTAGGAGGAACGCACCATTGCTCTACCTCTCTCTGAAGGAGCTATTTGCTCTCTTACTCCCTAGCACTAGTTTACAATACAACCATGAGTCTATTATATAGATCTCATCTAAACAATAATTAGACATCTAATTACAATAATTAGATCCGTAGCTATGAGTCTAAAATTGGCTCTCATCATGCAAACACTTGGTTCGTTAGCTAACTGCCCGTAACATCCACAGTCTGAACCACACAGGTGATCGACGTTGGTCCCTATCTACCTGGGGGGTGCTGATGTCAGCCAACTACTGACCGACGTCGGTTGCCATCTTGTCTAATCCTACCGACGTCGGTTGGCCTGACCGACACCAGCATCTGTGACACTCTGTAACTCTTCTGCAACCTCCTCCATGTCTGCATCAGTGAAGCTTTTAGCTCCACAACCTAACAATCTCCCACTTGGAGATAAATAGCTGCACTTTACCTGTACCTATACTCCATCTAATCTTTTTCCTAGTTTGTATCCCTCTTCAAGCTCAATCCTGAAGACAACCCACCACACATCCCGTGGTGTACCTCCTGTCATCCGAGTACCCTGCCACATCCGAACCTACAAACCCATGTAGTGAAGTCCTGACCCTGCATAACATGAATCCCTGCTGCTGGTCCCTCTCAAATACCTGAGAACCCACTTCCCCGAATTGGCTCCTAACTCTCTGACAGCTCCCACTGCATGGGAATACTCAGGTCTATACCAGACCTCATGTGATTTCGAACACTGTACCTGTCCAGCCCTTAGTGTGCTCCGGCTCTGCATCCTGAACCTCACCAACACTTGAATCACATCAGCTCCCACTGGAGACAAAATCAACCTGTGATCTCCATGTCTCCCATGTCAAAGAATTTCGTTGCTCCAAACTCCTCATGACATGCCACTAAACTAACCTTACCCTTAGCTCAGCAAAACCCTGTATGTCTGAACCTATACCAAGTTCATCCTCCACATACAGCAACAAGATAATGTTGTGACCATCATCCACCTGATAAGATAAACACAATGGTTATACTGACATTGACTAAAGCCCTGCTTTGTCATCCACCTGGTACCACCTGTCAGTCCTATCCCACTATCCTGCAGCTCCCTCAAGACCATATGCCTGGTCTTCTGTCTCACGTGTCCGTTCACTCGATTCTTCAACTAAGGAATCCATTCATCTTTGTGCTTTTGCACCGGCTGGCAACCCTACCAAAACTCCCATTTGGTTCTACATCATATCCCTGCCATGCTCCCACGTGTTTCCTGGATCCTTCTTGCTCTACAATCAGCAACGAGTATAAAGAAGAGGAACAACAAATTTGAGGGCCTACTTACATCTTCAGTCCTCTATATGGGTGTTTGAGACTCCTTGACAGTGTGCTATCCACCCAAAATCTGTTACAGTGACCGACCTCGGTAACTCCATAGTCTGCATTCGATCGACGTCAGTTCCCATGCGTCTATCCCTGACTACCGACCCTGTCAACGTCGATGTCCCTGTTGTCGACGTCGGTCCTCCTAACTGACGTCGGTCTTACCCTGCCCGACATCACTGGCTTCGGTCTGCACATGACCGACATTGGCACCTGTCTGTTCGACGTCGGTTCCTCCTGATCGACGTCGGTATCTGTGTTCGCTTGTGAGTGATGACTTTTTACCCGTGAGCTCCTTTGAATCAAAACCCATGTTCAAACTGCTCTGCTCAGAAGTATCCAGCACCATCCACTGTTTTCTGTCTGCCATCTCCTCCATAAACACCAAGGCTTTCCAATTCTTAAGCCTGTCAAATATATCTGTCTTTCGCTTAAGAACATGCATCTCCTTCCTGCTCATGTGACCAAGCCTACGAAGCCACGTCTCCACAACAGAAGAAGAATTAGTAATATAATTAAGTAGATAAAGAGTACCTATTTTCTTACCACCAGCTAATTCAAGTGCATCCACTGTGAGAGTTCTTGTGCATCTTTCATCACCCAATTTTTCTGAAGAAATTAGCCATATCTCCAAACCTGGGACCTGCATGACCTTCATCAACACCTGTGTGTTGGCCGCCTGCAATTTTAGCTTCACTTCCCCTTTGCCAATTCTTTGGCAAGGCTCACCAGCTCCTCTACCTGGGGCTGCATGGAAAGAGGCAACTGAATCTATTAACCAAGATTCAACTTTATCCAAGAAACCTCTCAGAGCATCCTGTGCAACAACACCTGCTACATCTGCTTCTTCAGTTTCTTCATGCTGATCTTCCACAAACCAACAATATTATTTTACCTGCTCTTTCTTTCCATGGGACCGTAAGTGACCATCTGTGCTTTTCAACTCCTCCATTCTTAGCTTACTTTCATCTGCCATTGCTCTATTCTCACTCAATCAGAAACCCCTGAGAGTGACCTGTAACCAAACACAAACCCTGCTTCCTGCAACCTTGGCTCTGATACCACTTGTCAGGATATGAAACACCGAAAGCACACAATTGATTACCAAACCAAGCAACTTAATATGCGAAAATTAACCAGAATCACAAGTAACTAAAATTCAAAATAACACAGAATATGAGAGACAATACACAACTTGTATTAATACTCATACAGAAAATAATACAATAAAGAAGATGCCACTTCTTCTCCACCACCTCTTCAGAGGTTTCCCACACCTCAAGTGAACAGTAATTCTCTCCTCAAAGCTCTCTCTCTCAGGTCCCAACACACAACTCAAACACAGAGTTGGTGTTCACCTCCAGTGCTCCACGCACACCACAAGTGCTCCACGCACTCTACAAGTACTCAAAGTACTTCAAGTAGATCTCCCATGAACCTGTAACAACCTATAATTCAACAGACCATACTTATGGAAGGAACTGCCTTGCCTTCCTCTCTACTCTATTTGAGTGCACACCTGTACTCTAAGTAGATCCTGCCTGATTCTGCTCTCTGTTGTGTTACTGTCCTATCTAATCTTGCACACACATACACCTTCAGATCAACGATCTTACTTACCATGTAGATCTCCTATAGAAGCCATGCTCACCTGATGATCAAGATCATACATATATGAAGAACCCTGTTGATTCTCCAATCCAGCACCCACACGTGGTACTGTGGCACTAGGAGGAACGCACCATTGCTCTACCTCTCTCTAAAGGAGCTATTTGCTCTCTTACTCCCTAGCACTAGTTTACAATACAACCATGAGTCTATTATATAGATCTCATCCAAATAATAATTAGACATCTAATTACAATAATTAGATCCGCAGCTATGAGTCTAAAATTGGCTCTCATCATGCAAACACTTGGTTCATTAGCTAACTGCCCGTAACATCTACAGTCCGAACCACACAGGTGACCGACGTCGGTCCCTATCTATCTGGGAGGTGCCGATGTCGGCCAACTACTGACCGACGTCGGTTGCCATCTTGTCTAATCCTACCGACGTCGGTTGGCCTGACCGATGCCGGCGTCTGTGACACTCTACAACCTCCTCCATGTCTGCATCCGTGAAGATTTTAGCTCCACAACCTAACAATCTCCCACTTGGAGATAAATAGCTACACTGTACCTGTACCTATACTCTGTCTAATCTATTTCTTGGTTTGTATCCCTCTTCAAGCTCAATCCTGAAGACAACCCACCATACATCCCGTGGTGTACCTCCTGTCATCCGAGTACCCTGCCACATCCGAACCTACAAACCCATGTAGTGAAGTCCTGACCCTGCATAGCATGAATCCCTACTGTTGGTCCCTCTCAAATACCTGAGAACCCACTTCCCCGAATTGGCTCCTAACTCTTTGACAGCTTCCACTGCATGGAAGTACTCAGGTCTATACCAGACCTCATGTGATTTCAGATACTATACCTGTCCAGCCTTTAGTGTGCTCTGGCTCTGCATCCTAAACCTCGCCAACACCTGATTCACATCAGCTCCCACTAGAGACAAAATCAACCTATGATCTCCATGTCTCCCATGTCAAAGAATTTTGCTGCTCCAAACTCCTCATGACATGCCACTGAACTAACCTTACCCTTATCTCAGCAAAACCCTGTATGTCTGAACCTATACCAAGTTCATCCTCCACATACAGCAACAAGATAATGTTGTGACCATCATCCACCTGATAAGACAAACACAATGGTTATACTGACATTGACTAAATCCCTGCTTTGTCATCCACCTGGTACCACCTGTCAGTCCTATCCACTATCCTGCAGCTCCCTCAAGACCATATGCCTGGTCTTCTGTCTCACATGTCCGTTCACTCGATTCTTCAACTAAGGAATCCATTCATCTCTGTGCTTTTGCACCGGCTGGCAACCCTACCAAAACTCCCATTTGGTTCTACATCATATCCCTGCCATGCTCCCACGTGTTTCCTGGATCCTTCCTGCTCTACAATCAGCAACGAGTATAAAGAAGAGGAACAACAAATTTGAGGGCCTACTTACATCTTCAGTCCTCTGTATGGGTGTTTGAGACTCCTTGACAGTGTGTTATCCACCCAAAATCTGTTACAGTGACTGACCTCGGTAACTCCACAGTCTGCATTTGATCGACGTCGGTTCCCATGCGTCTGTCCCTGACTACCGACCCTGTCAACGTCGATGTCCCTGTTGCCGATGTCGGTCCTCCTGACCGACGTCGGTCTTACCCTGCCCGACATCACTGGCTTCGGTCTGCACATGACTGACATCGGCACCTATCTGTTCGATGCTGATTCCTCATGACCGATGCCGGTATTTGTGTTCGCCTATGAGTGATGACTTTTTACCCACGAGCTCCTTTGAATCAAAACCCATGTCCAAACTTCTCTGCTCAGAAGTATCCAGCACCATCCACTGGTTTCTGTCTACCATCTCCTCCATAAACACCAAGACTTTCCAGTTCTTAAGCCTGTCAAATATATCTGTCTTCCGCTTAAGAACATGCATCTCCTTCCTGCTCATGTGACCAAGCCTACGAAGCCACGTCTCCGCAATAGAAGAAGAATCAGTAATATAAACAAGTAGATAAAGAGTACCTATTTTCTTATCACCAGCTAATTCAAGTGCATCCACTGTGAGAGTTCTTATGCATCTCTCATCACCCAATCTTTTGGAGAAATTAGCCATATCTCCAAACCTGGGACTTGCATGACCTTCATCAACACCTGTGTGTTGGTCGCCTGCAATTTCAGTTTCATTTCCCCTTTGCCAATTCTTTGGCAAGGCTCACCAGCTCCTCTACCTGGGGCTGCATGGAAAGAGGCAACTGAATCTATTAACCAAGATTCAACTTTATTCAAAAAACCTCCCAGAGCATCCTGTGCAACAACACCTGCTACATCTGCTTCTTCAGTTTCTTCATGCTGATCTTCCACAAACCAACAATATTATTTTACCTGCTCTTTCTTTCCTTGGGACCGTAAGTGACCATCTGTGCTTTTCAACTCCTCCATTCTTAGCTTACTTTCATCTGCCAATGCTCTACTCCCACTCAATCAGAAACCCTAAGAGTGACCTGTAACCAAACACAAACCCTGCTTCCTGCAACCTTGGCTCTGATACCACTTGTCAGGATATGAAACACCAGAAGCACACAATTGATTACCAAACCAAGCAACTTAATATGCGAAAATTAACTAGAATCACAAGTAACTAGAATTCAGAATAACACAGAATATGAGAGACAATACACAACTTGTATTAATACTCATACAGAAAAGAATACAATAAAGAAGATGCCACTTCTTCTCCACCACCTCTTTAGAGGTTTCCCACACCTCAAGTGAACAGTAATTCTCTCCTCAAAGCTCTCTCTCTCAGGTCCCAACACACAACTCAAACACAGAGTTGGTGTTCACCTCCAGTGCTCCACGTACACCACAAGTGCTCCACGCACTCCACAAGTACTCAAGGTACTTCAAGTAGATCTCCCATGAACCTGCAACAACCTGCAATTCAACAGACCATACTTATGGAAGGAACTGCCTTGCCTTCCTCTCTGCTCTATCTGAGTACACACCTGTACTCCAAGTAGATCCTGCCTGATTCTGCTCCCTATTATGTTGTTGTCCTATCTGATCTTGCACACACATACACCTGTAGATCAACGATCTTACTTACCATGTAGATCTCCTATAGATGCCATGCTCACCTGATGACCAAGATCATACATACATGAAGAACCCTGTTGATTCTCCAATCCAGCACCCACACCTGATACTGTGGCACTAGGAGGAACGCACCATTGCTCTACCTCTCTCTGAAGGAGCTATTTGCTCTCTTACTCCCTAGCACTAGTTTACAATAAAACCATGAGTCTATTATATAGATCTCATCCAAACAATAATTAGACATCTAATTACAATAATTAGATCCGCAGCTATGAGTCTAAAATTGGCTCTCATCATGTAAACACTTGGTTCGTTAGCTAACTGCCCATAACATCTGCAGTCCGAACCACACAGGTGACTGACGTCGGTCGACTACTGACCGACGTCGGTTGCCATCTTGTCTAATCTTGTCGACATCGGTTGGCCTGACCGACGCCGGCGTTTGTGACACTCCGCAACTCTTCTGCAACCTCTTCCATGTCTGCATCAGTGAAGCTTTTAGCTTCACAACCTAACAAATTTGATAAAGGCATTAAAAGTAGCAAACAAAATTGAAAACAAAGAGAGAAATACCTGTGATCAAGAATAATGGAAAAGGGGTTGGATGCTTGGAGAAATTCCACCAGCATATCAGTGCTCCAATTTTTGAGAATGATCTGGGCAGTGTTTTGGGTTATTAAGCACCTGCAAAAATATTTTGGTAGTGTGTACTTATAGATTTTATAATCTATTCCCCTTCTTATAGCTCTCTTTTTATAGGAAGAAGTTGTCAATTGTAAGTAAAATAAGTTGTTAAATGTTCAGGAGAAAGTTGCTAAATAGATATGTGGATAAAGATGCTAAGTTGGGTACAACAAAGCTAATTTTTGTTTCCAAACAAAAAAGTTCTAAGTTGGGTGCAAATCTGATTTCGCACCCAATTGGAAATTGCTTTGATACAGGCTGGAGAAACTAACCGTCAACAGTTAACAAGTTGGGGAATGTCAGCGGTCAAGGTTTGAGAGAAAAATGGGTGAAAATGGTTAAAAAGAAATGGGTTAAAAAGGTTAAGTTAGGAAGATAAAAAGTGGGCTAGGTCAACAAGGTGGTTAACTAGCTCCAATGTTAGGTAAGGATCCAAGGGTGTTTCAACATCAAAAATGAGGTAGTTTTTTAGTGTCTACAGTTGGTTTTAGTTTGTTATGATGGAGGGTTATTGATAACTAGTGGTTTCATATTGAAAGGTGTAGGATTGGAATTAATAGGAACTTATTGAGGGTTAAAAGGAACTTGTTGTGTGCTAGACGTATTTTAAGAGTTCAAAAGAACTTTTTATGAGCTAGAAGCAAGGTGTTGGGAATTGTATAAAACTTGTTGTAAACTAGAGGAAGGGACTTGTTGGGAGCTAGGAAGAATTTGATGTAAATTTGGGAACATTTGTGGTGGAGTGTTATCTTGTAGCAATGGGTCCACAAGAGGAATCTATTCAAGAATTGTAGAGGAAACCATAGTTGGTGGGAGATTAATCAAAAGATCTCTTTGTTATGTCTCAATGGATGGGTTTTGATCTACAGGTGGAGTATTATTCAGAGAAGTATCGACCAAGGTAGCAGTCACAAAAGCCATGATTTGGCTATCCTACTATAATTGGGAAATGAAAAGTTGGCTACTGGGATGAGATCTACAAGTTATCACTTCCCTTTGCTTGAAAATTCTAGAACTTGTCTAGATTTTAGCACAAGAGACTATCCTTGAGTGAAAGTAAGTTTGGGAGGTATCTCCTCTATTTGGACATGGATTCAAACTTATTCCATTATGAGGGGTACTTCATTATATACTAGTATTATATGATCCATTTGGGTTCCTGGTTTTCATAGTCTTGGAAGGACCCAAATGGATCTTAGAACCATTCTCCTTCAAAATTAGCTTTATACATGATCCCACTTCTTTTGTATCTAGGAATTTTGGAAACAAGTAGTCCTTGTTTTGAACTTTTGAATTGATTTGATATGATTATATGTAACACTTGGTTTTAACAATTCAAAGTAGACTTTGTAACTTCAAGAAATGATTGGAAGTCAGGATAGGTATTTGAAATGTTGAACTATCTCGTGACTAAAGTATAAAATTGAAGTTTGAACTTGTATAAATAAAAATTCAAAGTAGATTACAATTTGATTGGATTTGGAATATGGTGTTTGAAAGGACAAGAATGAGTTCTTGAATGTCTTTCAATCGAACTTGATCTTAAAATCACAAAAATGCTTGATTTTGATGTAACTCTAAAATTTGAATCGAGTCTAACTTCTAAAGTTGACTTGAATCCCAAAGGTTGATTTAGTTGAATTTTAAAATTTGACTTCAGTTGAATTTAGAAAGTTGACCTTAGTTGACCTCAAAAATTTGACCTTAGTTGACTTTGAAAAGTAAACCTTAGTTGACTTTGAAAATGTTGGATCTAAAATTAAAATTGACTTAAAATTGATTTTGACCTTCAAAGGGGAATTGACTCGAAATTAGAATTGATTAGGATTAGATTGAGAAATGGATTTGGTTCAAATAAACTCAATTTAGAATTGTTTTGAAATGGACAGCGTGATAAAAAATTAGGGACAAAGTACCATACCAAATGGATAATGTAACACTTTAGAATGGAATAAATATGACCTAAAATTTGAACAAATAAATGCCTTATTGTGTGAGATAATAATGGCACAAAAATTGGATAGAGTAACGCCTCTTTATTTAGATGTGGCATGACAATGTTTTAAACTTAGTTTGAATTTTTGACTTGTGTTGGGCCTTGGTTTGAATACAATTCGAGTATAAAACAACATAAAAGAAACAACATACAAGCAAAATATCCCTATTTTTAATGGTATAATGGATTTACAGCACAATCATTGAACCATCAATATACTCGCCATGAGAGAAAAAAATTTAATTTATTTAAAGGTGAAAGACCCACCCTCTCTCATATTCTGTATGCAATAGGAAATCTTTAGGGGATTTTTATTTTGAAATCCCTACATTAGTTAAGGTTTTACAGTCGATAGGTCTTATGTTAAAAAAAATACAATTTGGCTTTACTAGATGGTCTTGATATACCTTTTGATACATGGGATCAAATTCCTTCAATGAAAGAAACTAAAATTAGACTATTCATGGAAGGGTATATCCCTTCACAACCGTGCCAACCATTACTTCTCAATGATCATGCTATCGGATTCTTGAGTTCTTAAAGGGACCACAAATAACCTTGGGTATTGCAGTGGGTTAGGCTCCTCACGTTAGTATTTTTAAAATTCAATCACTTAAAATTTTATTGAATTATGCTCCTCAATTTGTATACCCCATTGGATAAACAATTTTTGGCATGAATGGTTACATATCAAGCCCTAGTCCCTTGCCCTAAAAGACTCATGAGAAATCAATGATACCCCAATTATGTAGCCTTCAAAAAGGGAAAGATAGCATCATTTTTTATTCTCACAAATACCACTAAGGTTTAAAGAATAACATACTTTGGTTAATATTTTAGGATAAATACAAGTGACTTCCTTCACATTTTTATGTGACCCAAGTTCCTAAGAACAAAGGGGATAGCATAAACATGTATAACGTCTCACAAATACACACAACTTAAGAAGAAATACTTAAATAAAAAATAAGAAAGCAAATAATTCAAAAGCAAACAAGTTTTGAAGCCCAAATCTAAAGATAAGTTTGTTTTAAACACCAAATGGTATGTTTTCAAAAATAAAAGATTTGTCTTAAGTTTTTATCCACTTTTTTTGACCTATGATCCTGCAAAAAACAAGTTAAAATTTTGGGATGTTTTCTTTAAAAGTGTGAAAAATTGATACATTGACTATTAAGCTCTCAAAAAAATACATGGTGTGATCCCACCATTTAGCAAAGTAATCTCGTAGTTTAGCATAGCAATTTTGTCGTTCTACAAAATAAAAATAAAGAATAGAAAATTGGTGATCCTGCCGACTAACAAAATGATATCATTGATTTTTAGGATGATATCATCATTTAGCATGGTGTTCCTATTGATGTTATAAATTAGCTAAAACAAAAAATAGATAAGGTTAACTTGACAATCTCATTGATTTACAGGGCAATCCTAACGATTTGTAGGTCTTAAAGTTGTAGATTGATCTCATCGTTATGTAGTGTGATGTTGTCATTTAGTAGGGTAATTCCATTATTTTATTAAAAACACAACATAAATAGAAATAACATAAGCGTGATATCTTCATTACGCTAGTCGATATCATAGATTATGGTATGTGATCCCATTGATACTCAGAGTGATATCACCGATTTACAAAAAATAAGAACATGGGAAAGTTAGTGGAAATAAAGTAGAAAAAACTAAAAAAATATCCTTTTTCATATTTTTAAGGTGCTAGAGTTTTCTCAAGGAGATTGTGGGGTACGTCGATCTCATCAGACATGCCAAATTTAGATTACAATTAGAAGGATTAGTTTCCTAGTTAGCTCACTTATAAAATAAAGTGAATAAACACAACACCTCAGGCATAATCCTCATATTGAGCAAGACACAAGCAAAGAACAAATAGAAAACACAATCAAAAAGATTATACCTTCCTCATGGATGTTCCTTCCAACCCTGATTCAAGTTTGTTTGTGCCTGAATTGTAGAGTTAGGAGTCTTCAAAAATGTTTCAAATGCATTTATACAACATCTCCCATCGCCTAAAATTGGTTTTTATTGATCAATGTGAGAAATGGTTGAAGCTTTTATAAGATTTCTACATTATAAGTCTACACAAAAATACTTGTTATGCCTTGAGGGGTCACCCTTTATTTATAACCTGATCAGATTGATTATAGCCATTTGATTAAAAATGAGATGTTTGGCTATAATCCAATTTAATTTGGAGTGATTAAAGCCATAAATACTTTTTAAAAAGGTGGTATTAATGAGGCATGGCTTCCAAACTCTGAATTTATGTTGATATTTATTGAATTCATGATAGTGCTTGCCAACTTTTTGAATGGGATCATGATAATGTGACAAATCCTGATATTTATTGAATTTTTGATTTGACAAAAATAGAAAGTTAGCTAATTGTTATGGAATTTTTACTTCTCCATTTGATCTAATTTTCATTAACTAAGTAATCTTGATTAGCTTTTGTGAAAAATTTAGAGTTGAATATTTGCTCCATTTAATTGGTCAAAAATGCCACTTACTAAATAGTAATTTGGCTCAGATTGAATTAGATGAAGCTAACAGTATGTTATGGTTGACTAACCTAATCATGGATGTCCCAATGTGTTTTAGAATACACACGTCAAGTGTGCAGGAAAATTTAGGTGTTTCAATGATTTATGCGTCATTTCAAAAAAATGATTCTAATCATAATTTTGGAATGAAAGTAATGAGAATTGAGTGTCTACATATGCAAATTGTTATTACTTTTCATAATTGCTTAGATGTCATAGGGTAACCACCAGATTGGGGTGTGCACACATGATTCAAATTATATGTCACGTACATGATTGCTTGATGATATCTTACTTATATGACCAAAACTGAAACACTTGTATCAAAATGTTTATATAATTTCATGATAATATCTTACATATATAATTTACACCCAAACACACATGAAGAAACATCATTGTTTTCATATATGAGTTCATGATGACATCTCATTATTTGTTTTATTTGGTATGAGTAAAAGTAAAGTTTTGAATGGTCCCTAAAACCAATAACAAGAGTTAGAGATAAAGCATTACCATAGCACAAAAAAAACAAGAAATTAATCCACTTAACAAAAAATCAAACATAAACATAGTAAAAAAGTAGCCATTAGTTCATAGAACTTCCCACATCCTTCAACCTACAGCTTCTTATTGCTTATCTTTTTCTTTTATTTTATTTGTCCTCCCATATTATGTTTGACATGTTTGGTTCTTTTATAGATTGTGAGTATGTCTTTCTTCATAGTCCTCATAATTCTAATCATTTTTTTATATTGAAGAAAAACAACTTACCTCTAAGATCTTTTGAGTACCTTCAACCACTTCCTTGGTTGTTTCCTTGATTTGTGTTTCTCTTTGATTAGGTCCACCTCTTTTGACGACCATTCCTACTTTTGTATTCCTTTTAGAGCTCTTGGTATTTCTTCCACTGGTACTTGGCTCTAGGTTATGGGGTTTGACTCCCTAATCTTGAGGTGTCCTTGTTATCCTTTTATCTAGTTTCATAGTTTCTCCCTCTTTCTTCTCATTTGTTTCTTTCATCTCCTTACTACTCAAAATACCTATAATCTTCTTTGGTTCTTCTTCCCCTAGTTTAGTACTTTCTTTAACTATTTCATTTAAATTCGTCATCTTCAGTCTTTCTATGACCAATTTTCTAGTTGCAAAAGAGTCCTTATTTTCTAAATTGACCTCCTTGGACTCTTCCTTTTCTTGTTCCTCAATAATTGTCTCTTTGTAATGACCCTCACTAGTAGGATCACTAAACACTGATGTTGCACTATGGAATTTTGTCAAACAGTTGATCGGATCACCAAAAATACTAATATTGCTTTATGGATTTTCGTCAAACAGTTGTCAAACAATTAAACTGTTGTAATTGTAACTAGATATTAAATTAATCCACTCATCTCAATTAATGCCAATATATTTATTCAAGGAGATATAGATCCTTTTATAATAAATTTCAATCTTCATATTTCAACAAATATGGACAGAATAATATCTTTTCTAAACCGAATACAAAACTTGGCACATAAGTGAATATATATGCAAGTGTAAATATAATCTTTCATGACTTTGCTGATAACAAAACATGGTCTATGGACTATTTTGGAATTTATAGCATTGCTGGTAAGCGCCCAAGATTTCTGTAGAAGCCACGCCTCTCCAAGATATATATATGCATTCCTCCAGGATATTCCTCCTTTTTAGACTCGTCGAGTGTAGCAAGCCTCTCTACAAGAGGAGGATGAGACTAATGATACGCAACCTGCCCGGAGAGAAGCACCTTGACTTTGCAAAGGCCTCAGCCCGCCAAATTACAGAAGTGTAAGATCTTGGACTATGAATAGTCAAAGAACCCTGCCAAAAATGCTATCCGTACACTGTTGGGTGATTTTAATATTAAAATTTTGTCTTTACTGGCAAGTTCTGTTATGGACGCCTAAGTTGGGCCACCACACTAAATTTATTCTTCCATCCAAATATAATAAATCGCAATATGTTGGGGAGCGCCAAACCCTGTCATATGGTCTTGTAGGTACAGGTTGTACCTGTATGGACTATAAAATAAAAATAATATTATATCCTTGGGAATTCTTCAAGTTGGTCAATGATGCAATTGCTTCACCAAGGGACGCCAAAATTATTCAACTCTCGAACTGAACCTGAATACTCAATGAAACTCAACATGAAATGGCTGAATACCACTTCCAATGTGCAACCCTTTAGAAGATCTTCCACTCCCTCAGTTATGCAATCTCTTGAGAGGTATCATTCTCAAGGATTTTTCTGAAGACTTGCAGACTATCACGCCCCACAAATGCTCAAGAAGACTTCAAATGAGAAAATAAACTTCAATGCCAAATGAGAGACCCATGGGGTCTATTTATGCACTTTTCGAAAACTTCTAGAATTATCCGTAATACATCTTGTAAAACATCATTGTACTTTTTAAATAAAAAGTAATTTTATAAAATAAAAAGTGCATCTAAATTTAAAAGTATAACATTTAGGTCTCATATAAAAAGTAATAAACAAATATAATGTCTTCAAGAGCATAAGGAGCCATCCAATCGCCAAATAAATGCAAAAAATGACTCTCTCATCACCACCATCTACCTACAAGAGTCTGGAATAGGCAAATCCACGTAAAGTGTCATGTCATACTAGAGAGGGGACATGACAGTCTGCCCCTCCTGAAATTGCTTGGCCTCAAGCAATCTCAATGCCAGATACTGCAGAATGGCCTCACTCTCCCAAGTAGCACCCTCAACGCGTAGATCCTTCCACTTAATCAGGTACTCTCTGATCACTCGCCTGCGAAGCTACTTCTCTCTGCTATCCAAGATGGATTCTGGAATTAACTTCCCCTCACTATCCAAGGGAGGTAACACTGCAAAAGGCACCACATTCTGACCCAATGCCTTCTTGAGGCGTGATACATGGAATACATTATGCACTCTATCTGGCGGTCTACCTGGTGGAATCTTGATGTATGCCTTCTCATCAAGATGATATTTAGCCTTGTGTTTCTCCTCATGTGTAGGCATCAAGGTACAAATAGCTACCCGCTCTATATCATTATGCTTAGCTAGCCTCTCCATCCTCTTAAGTGTAATAGTCCTAACATCACTATTATGAATAGCCTTAAACACATGTGTTCTTCCATCTACTTCGAACCGCATCTCCATATCCTTAACTCTCAAGGTAATCTCGTCTAATGAATGTAGCCACTGCATCCCAAGCAATATTTCCATGTCACCCATGTTGACCACATAATAATCTGCCTTGAACTCAGTTATTCAGGCGTAGAGGTAGATCACGTACCATCCTATCACATCGAAGATTATATCCATCAGCCACCTTAACTTTTAGTCCCTCAAACTCCTCAGTGACGAGCCCACACCTCTCAACGAAGCATGCATCAATAAAGTTTTGCATGGCACCAGTATCCATGAGTGTAATAACCTTTTGTCCTGCCAAGACACCTCTAAGTCTAAAAGCACCCTCTCTCTGAATACTAGATAGACATGCCTCTTGTAAATGAAATTCTAGTTCCTCCTTTTGTTCAGCATTATCTACCTCTTATTCTTGCTTTGCATCATCAGGATCATGGTACTCTGAGATGTCTGAATCTGAGCCCTCGTAATAAACCCACATCATCCTTTTGGCCTTTCCCTTAGGCCTCATAGGACAGTCATGGCCAAACTCATAGGGACCCTTGCAATAGAAGCATAACTTCTTCTTACGCAGGTCATTAAGTGTCCCCTTATTTAAAGGTGCAACTGACTTGTCTTTCATGTCATCATCCTTCTCTTTATCTTTGTTGAATCCCTCTTTATTATCTCTGTATGATGAAGAGCCCTTTGAAACGGACCAGTTTGCTAGCACTGCAAGTTCCATACTGCGGCTTTTCTTCATAGCTTCTTGAAATGTGAGAGGATTAAAGGCCTTAACCCACCCCTTGAGTGGTTCAGTTAACCCTTCTATAAATAACATGACTATCCTCTACTCTGAAATATTAGGCACCATTGCTGCTAGCTTCTGGAAGTCATTAATATAAGCATCAAGGGAACCATGATGTTTTAGTTGTGCCAATTCACGAAAACTCACCTCAGGATCTTTGGCATCAAACCTTTCCACCAGCGTGTTGGTAAACTCCTCATATGTAGTGATAAGGTTGTGTCTAAGAGTGACTAACCCATGATACCACCACTCGTGAGTAGCTCCTTCAAGATGTAGTGTGGCAAATCTTATGGCATCCCCTTCAAGCATTGGTCTCAAAGAGAGATAATTATCAAGCTTTTAAACCCAAGACCTAGCTGTACATTTTTTACTTCCATCATAGTAAGGCATGGAAATCTTACCAAGTGCTTGTTGATAGTCATTCCTTGGAGCATGGTAATCATTTCTTCCTCCTCTCTTATTTTTTTGATTCATAAATTGATCAAATGTCCATATTTCTCTCATTTCGGGAGGGAGAGTGGTATACTCCAAGTAGGCCTGTCTAGCTTCTTCTCCAAATGGAGTAGCCGGAGCAGCATGTAATGGTTCTTCTCTTGGTGTAAAGGTGGGAAAAAGAGGCCTAGAGGCTGATCCTCTAGTGTTCCCAACGTGTTGTACTGACATTTCCCCATTAACTCCACTATGTTCAGCTATGTGTTGATGATTTTGATTTGGAATGGCTTGCTGATCCGATTTTCCTAATAGGCGTGACATCATATCAAGCATGGTATCAAATTTTCTTTCAGCTCTTGCATCCCTATTATCTTCTGCCATATTTTGAACTATTTTGCCAGTTTCTCTTTCTCTCAATACTTCTGAGAATGTATCCTCTTCAATCTGAGGATTCTAATTTTGTTGTCTCTGTTGTTCCCTGCTATGATATCTGATTTCTCTCTCACTCATCTGTTGTTTAACTGATCACAGGATGGCAGGATGATGGCTCTGATACCACTGTAATGACCCTCACTAGTAGGATCACTAAACACTGATGTTGCACTATGGAATTTTGTCAAACAGTTTGTAGGATCACCAAAAATACTAATATTGCCTTATGGATTTTCGTCAAACAGTTGTCAAACAATTAAACTGTTGTAATTGTAACTAGATATGAAATTAATCCACTCAGCTCAATTAATGCCAATATATTTATTCAAGGAGATATAGATCCTTTTATAATAAATTTTGACAAATATAGACAGAATAATATCTTTTCTAAACTGAATACAAAACTTGGCACATAAGTGAATATATATGCAAGTGTAAATAGAATCTTACATGACTTTGCTGATGACAAAACCTGGTCTATGGACTATTCTAGAATTTATAGCATTGTTGGTAAGTGCCCAGGATTTTTGTAGAAGCCACGCCTCTCCAGGATATATATACGCATTCCTACAAGATATTCCTCCTTTTTAGACTCATCGAGTGCAGCAAGCCTCTCTACAAGAGGAGGATGAGAGTAATGATATGCGACCTGCTTGGAGAGAAGCACCTTGACTTTGCAAAGGCCTCGGCCCGCCAAATTGCAGAAGTGTAAGATCTTGGACTGCGAATAGTCAAAGAACCCTGACAAAAATGCTATCCGTACACTGTTGGGCAATTTTAATATTAATATTTTGTCTTTACTGGCGAGTTCTATTATGGACGCCTAAGTTGGGCCACCACATTAAATTTATTCTTCCAGCCAAATATAAGAAATCGCAATATGCTGAGGAGCGCCAAAACCTGCTGTACGGTCTTGTAGGTACATGCCGTACCTATACGGACTGTAAAATAGAAATAATATTATATCCTTGGGAATTGTTCAAGTTGGTCAATGATGTAATCACTTCACCAAGGGATGCCAAAATTATTCAACTCTCGAACTGAACCTGAATACTCAATGAAACTCAACATGAAATGGTTGAATACCACTTCTAATGTGCAACCCTTCAGAAGATCTTCCACTTCCTTAGTTATGCAATCTCTTGAGAGGTATCGTTCTCAAAAATTTTGCTAAAGACTTACGGACTATCACGCCCCACAAATGCTCAAGAAGACTTCAAATGAGAAAATAAACTTCGATGCCAAATGAGAGACCCATGGGGTCTATTTAGGCACTTTTCAGAAACTTCTAGAAGTATCCGTAATACATCTTGTAAAACATCATTGTACTTTTTAAATAAAAAGTAATTTTATAAAATAAAAAGTGCACCTAAATTTAAAAATATAACATTTAGGCCTCATATAAAAATTAATAAACAAATATAATGTCTTCAAGAGCATAAGGAGCCATCCAATCACAAAATAAACGCAAAAAATGACTCTCTCATCACCACCATCTACCTACAAGAGTCTGGAATAGGCAAATCCACGTAAAGTGTCATGTCGTACTAAAGAGGGGACATGACACTCTTTTAACTCTTGACGTTTTCCTTAGTTTCCAGAATACTATCTTTTACGGCCACCACTTTCTCTTTTATTCTCTAAATTTGTTCCATTACCTTATTTTATGGGCAATTGTTAGGATTATGACCAAATTTGTCACATTTGGTGCATATTTATTTATCTCATTCATTTACAATTTATTGGGTCCAAACTACATACTTGGATTTTCATTGAATGGAGTGTGGGAAAGTTGTATCTTAGGACACATTAACACAGAACCTAGCGAAAAAGAGTCTCCTTTTTGACTTGGTAACATTATCTATAGAAACTTGTAAATCGATTACTTTGTCTACTCCTAGAAATATTTCCTCATCCCAAAATTCAAGGGGGGACCCTGATAATCTAACCCAAAGTGGAATTACTTTGAAGGTTTCCTTGAGCGAATCGAGCTCTGGATTCTAATTTTTTATGCCCAGATTATTTTTCTTCAGGAACCACGGTCCCCCTTGCATAACATTGGAACAATTTTCATGGACTAAAAAGGAAAGTAAGAAAAAACCATTGGCCATAGCCAAAATCTCCATATGACTTTTTGGCTTCCATTTCCTTAGTGTCCATTCTCTAACAATGTGTAAGGACGGTTCCCCATAAATTTACCTATTAGATAATTTTATAGTTTGAAATTCGCCCTCTTAACAATCTCATCAGGAATGCATAAGTAAACTTTCTCATCCTCTATAGAAATATTTAACACTTGAAATTCCTCGATTCGTGGAGCAATATTGACTTACCCAATGTTCATTATGCCCAGGTTTGTAGTCTTTCCCTCCTATTTCCAATGATGTCTAAATATGTTTAGGGGATGTCCATAGACCATCTTCCTTACCGACTCTGGTTTCCACCAATCCATCCAAGTCCAAATCTTCTACTTTTCCCTCATTCTGTAGCTCCCTTGCTACTTTCCACTCATTTACCTTTTCAAAATTTCTTCTGGTCAACTTTCCTCCCCTGCTCCGCTCCATCTTCCACTCCTAATATCTCTCTGTGTTTACACCATCGCTTATTTTCTTAAATCTTACACATGGTATGCATAATACCTTTCTTTTGAGATTTTAGACATCTAATTTTTTTACAAGACTATTTATTTTTTAGGTTCTTAGTGTATATATTTGTGTATAGATCATTGATTCAAATTAAGCTCTTATTTGTGTGTTTTCTTCTTGTATTGAGCCCATTTTCCCTTCCCTTCTGTGTGTTGTCCTTTACAACTTTAATTTCACTTTTTTTTGGGTCTATGATAATACCACCATTCAATTCGAAACAATTAAAAACCTTCTTGTTGACTATTGATTTCCCTGTGCTCAAATCCCAATGGTCGTAAAAGGTCAAATGCATTGGTTTAGGGTTTTAGGATAGCTTGCCAAAATCACCCTGTTGATTTGATCTGGGTCACTTGTGCCTTGTGGATCCTTTGGCCCCTATTTATTGCTTTCTTGGTATTTTGTGCTTTTTTTTTTGTTTTTCCACCTTTTTTATTGTCGACTTGCATGCAAATAGATCTTAATTTACATTAAAGAATTCTATATATACACAAACATGTTAATGCATTTAAAACAGAGGATATGCATAACGTGTTAGAATTCATATCCCAATTTACACTATGCTTTTATTACTCTACCATAATGAAAGAGCATGTATAATTTACTAGTTTCTCACATCTTATAGTTAAGAATTACCTATGCAACCTCCTTTGATGATTATTGTAGCATCTATTGACCATTTTGATCAACATTTTTACCTCTCCAAGATTCCAATAATAATGTAAAATTGCATGGTGTTGGATAGCATATTCCACTTTCTCTCCTTCACAAGATGCATATTTAGAGGTGATGGAGATCCTAAGATAAGGATTTTGCAAAAGTAGTCTCACAATTTCCACACAACCAGGGGTATTTATTCTGATTTTTTTTCCCATTCATTTTAACAATTCCTTGATTATGGATTTATATAAACATTGATTTTCTTGAAAATGTTTCCCTTATGTTTGCAATTGCAAAGAATATGGGTTTTCTTTGTATTTTCAAGTTGTAGACGTTAGATTCTAAGATAAGGTAGCCTCTCCTTCATTTTGACTTTCATGTCACCATTATTCATATGTTGACTTTAAGATGTCCTATAGGTATCAATTGTAACATCATTGACAATCCGTCTCATGTACTCTTGTTTGTTTTACTTTGATATATGCACATACACACACATCAAAGTGGAGCATAATGTAAATTCCTAATTTTGGTCCAAGGGTAATTTTAGATATCAATTTTCATTGCTTGAAGATTGTGTGTTTATCTATCATCATTTTATATTAAGCTCTTATTAGTGTGTGGTCCCTATGTTTTGAGTCCGATTTGTTTCCCCTTCACTTTTCTCTTTCCTCTCTGGGTTTTTCATATTCACCTTTATTTATGTCTTTTATGACCTTTGACTAGGAGTGTATTGCATACCACTATGCTCCTTGTCTCTCGTTTGTGTGGATCCCTATGAGCCTTTTCTTTTGTTCCCTCTGAGGGTGATGCTTCTTTTGTTAGAATTCCCACCCTTTGTGTGTCAACTTGCATGCCAAGAGGGTTTCCAACTCAAATTTTTTATGTCCATATATACACACGTGTATTAGTTCATATAGGAGAAATGAGAAACTGAATGAAAGTAAACTAAGTTCCAAGAAAAAGTGAAAAGCGTTAAGTAGAAGTCTAGCAATTTGATTTGAAAAACATAATTCCATTTGGAGTCTTCATATTACATCATTGCAAAATTGTTCATGTAGTGAAAAAAAGTATAAGGATTGGGGATTGTATCAACACGATTACTTTCTTCATTGCATAGTTTTCCAAATTTTTCAAGAACAAAGATTTGATTGAAATGATGCATGCAATGAGTACACCATTTTTTTAGGTTTTGCAAGGCTTTGTGTGCTAATTATTTCAAGAAAAGATTTCAATTTTTTAGTAATGCACAATGAATTATTAAAAAAAAAAAAACAAATTTTCTAATGCCCAGGGACAAAGGATCAATTGTCACATTTATTTCAGAAAAGGACATAGTGACCAAGAGAATACATCTAGAGTGCACTCTTAGTCTAACCAAGTGCATAGTGGTCTACTCCATATCAAATTTTCGAAGTTGTCAATTTTTACCAATTTTTCAAGTTTAGATTTGCCTTGGTCCCTGATCTTGTTTCCAACTTAATAATATAAATTTATAACAATTCAATATCCTTCTCAAGAACTTAACTTTACATATTTCAATTTTTCTAGATTATTCTCTCATTGTAATTAGAACTTTTTAATTATTTATTTTTTAAAAAGTTGTCCTAATTTTAATTGCAACATTGTATCATGTTTAGTATGGTGCATGCCAATGTAAAACCACTTTACCATATTACACATTGTGACCTTGTAATTATATGAGTTGTATAAACTTACTAGTTGAAAGATTGTATCTATAAACTTTTTCATTTTACACCCTCTAATTTAGACATAAGGCCGTATGTCAAATTATCAAAGGGCTTATAATAAATATGTATTTCCTTATGTTATTCCCTTTGTTTTCTTCTTTTATGATGAACCATCCTAGCATATGAAGGGCAATGTCCAATAGAAAATTGTCACTAGAAAAATATTTGATAAAGAAGATCGTCAAATTTGACCCATAACCGCTGCATGTTTTCTCTTTTTGAATTTTAATGTTAAGATGTCACCCTTAATTCAAGAATACCACAAGCAAAGGAGGACACTTCTACCTCCAAAAGAGAAAAAATAGTTGCATGTTTATTCTTTTTGAAATTTAATATTAAGATGTAACTCTTAATTCAAAAATATTACGAATAAAGAGGGATACTTTTACCTACAAAAGAAGAAAAACAACTCCTCTTTTTGAAATTTAATGTAAAGATGTTAACTTTAATTCAAAAAACCATGAAAAAGAGAGACATTTTTACCTACAAAAGAGAGTAAAAAGTATATTATCATGTCCATAATAGGTTGACTATTACAAGCAAAGGATTGTTGTAATAAAATATGAAAGCTCAATTCCTTTTGCCCATTGCAAGCAAAGATATTGTTCTATTCCATGCCATTATTTATTAATTTTTTGCGATTGCAAACAAGTATTTATCTATCATATTCGATTCCATTATTTTGTTTTTGGCCATACCAAATAAAGATTCATCTTTTATTCGACCGCAATATTTTTCTTCTTGGCTAAAATCAATATTATTTTCGATTGTTATTTTGTTTCTTTGCGACTTAATTATTCTTCGCAGTTGATCCATTATAAAAATTTGTACGAGAGTAAAATAAAAAGTAAAAAATTCTCCAACAGTACAATAAGAAGTTTCGTAGTACGGAGAAATTAAAAAACACTATGACATTTTAAAATTTCTATTATTCAATTCTGAATTTAAAAATTATTTTGTAACAGCAATGGATACGAATCAATGATTCATCGTGAACATTATTTATGAACAATTGGTTTTTTGGGGAAGTCAAATTAGGCAAATATAAAATCCTGTCATTTAAAATCAATGAGTTATAACTAAAAGCCTTCTCTAAATTCAACGAGTTACGTACTCTCTCTCTCTCCAAACAGTCTATTTTGGTGTGAGATCCCTTTATGGAACCTTTCAAATATTTTAAACCCTCCACATGATTGTTTTTCAGTGATGTAAAAAGTTAAAATGATCTGATGCGCAGAATTCAAACCTAGCCCTGCAACAAAAAAATTGATCCTTGGTAAGATGTTTGATTCTCTTTGTGAACCAAACAACTTACCAATAGACCAATGACACCTTTGAACTCTTCATAAGCAAATTCAATAATAAACTGTCGGATTTCTTTTATCCCAGAAAGACCTCGGCCAAAAAGACGTTTGAGATAATTTTGTTTGCCTATTATTTCAAGAATTATAAGCAAACAAAATAATCTCAAACCTCTCTTTGACCAAGGTCTTTGACAATGTTCTCTGCTGTAAAAGAAAAGCAAGAGTTTACCGTTGAAACATTGAACTTGCGTATAAAGAATTCAGAAGTCGTTGATTCATTAGTGAAGCTGCTTGATTCACAAAGAGTCTACGAAAGATCAATTTTTGTTGCGAAATCAGAAAAATAATTGAAATTATTTTATAATGCAGAATAATTTTCCGAAAAAAAATATTTGAAAAATTATTACATTTTATTTCAAAAAATATAGACGACAAATTAATCTCAACAATCTCTTTTGCCTTGGTCATTTGGCAATGTACTCTGGTGTAAAAGAAAGCCAAGAGTTTTTTTTCTTCTAAGTATATATCTTTCTTGAAGTGTATGTCTTTATCCAGTTTGGATCAAAGATGAAAAACAGCTGGGCACTTAACCCTGCTAAGTTCAATATTATTTTATTGAATTTGCACAAATCCTCAAATACCTTAATATTACCCATCAAATGGGTAATAATATTACAATCATATCCAACATCAATGGTGCAAGATGTTTTCTCGAATTAATTCTGAATTTTTTTTTTATCACAAGAGGGTTCCCCTCTCATAATATATCAATCACACCAAATATCAATGGTGCAAAATGTTTTCTCAAATTAGTTCCGATTTTTTCTCAATTTTTTTTTTTTTACCTCCCTTCGGCTTTAGAACAGCCCAAGGATATCCTACCAAAGAGGGGCTCTTAGAAGAGCCTAAGGCTATCCTGCCAAAGTGGGGCTCTTACTCGGCCTCGTCCCTGCCTTTGGGCTCAGCCATCTTCACCAGTCTTTCACATTCTTTTGAACTGTTAAACCCCAAAATGTACCATGGACCACCATAAATTGCAACGTGCACTGGGGCAACTTGGATTTTATTCATTCAAATCACTTGCAGAGTTTACCCTAGGAATTTTCATTCCCACTAGGTACCCCTCTACAAACAACACGTGACCTCTATAGAAAAACATCGAGTTTAGCAGCTCTGTGCCTACAAAGAAGACAAGGCATACCCTACACATAGGGCTGTATTCAATTTATACAGCAACACAGACCCTTTCCATCTTCCGAAATCTTTTCATTTCCCAACAAAAATATCTTCTATTTGCTTAAATCTCACCACCATGCATCGAATCAGTAGTATGGTTTTAGCATGGAGAAACATTTAACAGGTAAAACTACCTATACATTGAATTTGTGATTAAGTCTTCCAATCACCACTTGCACAATTAAGAAGACCTTAATTCTATTTCACTGTAAAGTTAAGAAACACAAATTTTTTGAGATCCAAATATCTATTGAATCTCAAAACTTAAGAGCACTAGTTCACTTCAGTCTTTTTTTCCCAAGCATTCTATACATGATTTTATTACTAGTTGTGCAAGAAAATAATAATACATGGAGTAATCCGTTTATGAAAAGGTTTAAATTATATATATATATAAAACCTTTTCAAGCAGAAGCACAACAAATGCAATTGAGATGTCCGGTGGTTCAATGACATTGCAATCAGCGAAACACCATAAATTTCAAAAGAAAAAACAACATATGAAAACATCTTGGTTGAGCATCACTTATCTTTTTGTCCAATATGACAAGTCGGAAAGCATCAAATCACAAGGAGAAACCAAGGACAAACATTGTAATGAATGTTAGGGAGTAGGTTAAGATCAGAGAACCAAAAACTTGCTATCCTCAAACAATTGCAGCAAGCCTTTCTTTGAAGGATTAGCTCAGAAAATACAGCTACAAAAACTGCCAAGCCTGGACAAATGAGAACTGTGAGTGAACAAAAAACATATATCAGATAAAATTAAGCCTGAGCTGCAAATGAGTACTTTTTTCAAAATATGGCAGCACTTTGAGCATGACAGTCAGAGGGACCTTCACAGATATGTTCTTGTCAAGGTGTTCGTTGTCATCGGATGTATGCAAGATACCATCTAGGATAAATGCAAACCAACTAGAGACTAATGGCAGAAAAAACTATTGGTGTATTGATTACTAAATCCATCATCGGATAGGCAAACCAAGTGCAAAAAAATATATCCATGTGACACTATTTAATAACTAGCTTTCTTAAAAAGCTGTAATTAAACAGGCAACGTATAAAATTCTAACCCTCGTATAAAATTCACGAGACATGTCTAAGATGAGAAACATTTCAAAAAGAATACGGTTGTTATGACAAATTCGTAAATCCTTTTACCGAATCATTTTCAAAGGAATGGCATAAAATCTTGAATTTGTCTTCAAAATGTTGTATAATATATGACAACGATTTCTTCATTTAATATAAGATTTCAAAAAGAATACGGTTATTATGACAAATTTGTAAAACCTTTTTCCGAAGCATTTTCAAAGGAATGGCATTAAATAATGAACTTGTCTTCAAAATGTTGTGTTAATATATGACAACCATTTCTTCATTTTCTATATTATTGCACAGGCCTACTTAATTCTGAAACAGTCCCTAATACGGTCATGCTTATTTATAATGAAAGCCATTACTCCAAAGAAAGAAGGTAAGTGTGGGGGTGAGGGGATATCAAGTATCACACAAGAACAAGAAATACGTAGAATTTGCAAATTGAGTGCTCCAACTCCCAGAGCGTGTGCAAGCATGCACAAGAAAGTTCAAGGGAACAACGTTAATTAAAATACAAGAAATTCCTTGGAGCTAAGCTACTCGCAAACATGAGAACATACCTTTTAATGTTGGTTGCTACCAACATTGTTAGATGAATTTGCTCAATTAATGTACAGAAGAAGCTTCTCTCAATATATTTAATCGTTGTGGCTGATGACATCATGTCCAATGGAAATGTCACACTCGTGACCACACTCAGACAATTAGTAATCTTTAAGTTAGGGCTGAAATCAACATGAACCACTCTGTGGTTGTCACTTCCATCAGTTTTGGAGCCCATCTAACTTTAATTTTTTCCAAACGCACACATACTCGTAGATGGATGACCTGGCTTTGTATTACACTGTTCCATTCCAGACATCAACCTTCACCATGGTCCAGATGTGATTCTCCTCAGAACTCTTTTTTTGGTTCCCAACTGTTGTACCATGGGAATCATCTCAAGAATCTGAATTCAAAGATAGGTACAGATTTTAATGTTTAGCTTTATTATAATAACGAATGGAATCATCTCCACAAAATCTGAATGCCAAGATCTTAATTACTTTCAAATAATGAAACAAAAAAAGGTTCTTAATGACAAATGCAAAGGCCAGATATGTAAATAATATAAGTAGTTGTAACGTCCATCCAAGAATATAACATCTAGAGTCAGAGTAGAATAAATACATGAGATCACCCTCTAAAGACTAGAAATGCAGAGTCGAAATCAAATCGGCCTACAGACTTGTTAACAAGACAAATTCCAATTCTGATACACCACTTTGTGACTAATTATCTATTTTTCACTTGAAAGATAAATAGTGACGAATGCATGACAAAGGATAAGGTGTCTGAAAACAAACTACATTCTGAACTCTTTCAGAATATGACATGGAGAGGAATCATGCATATTACGTATATATAATATATCAAGCATAGATGATCATGTTTAACTGCAATACCTCCTTTCTGCGCTTTTCTTCCATTTCCTCCTGTTTTACAACACAGGCATGGGCTGTCAGTATACTTGTATAAGCCCTCCAATTACAGCACTAACATCCGTAAAAGACAATATCTCTATTTTCAGTATTTACAGCTCAAAGTCTATACTGGCCTCACAGCCTTACAACTTTGCCAAGAAGTACATATTCTGTTGTATTATAATTCTTAAGAATTGAATTTCAAAAAAAACCCACTGTTAAACAAAATTATAAGTACCTGTCTCTTTTTCAATTTCATATTCTCTTCTTTGAGTTGAGTCACTTCAGCTTCTAACTCTACAGTATAAGCCTGTAAATGGAAATCTTATCAGAGTTAGTATCACAAACTCTATTTAGAACTAACATGTACAAGGTAAGAAGTTAAGAACTGTTCTTCGTATGTTCAATTAATTAATCCCCATTTCTCACAATCCATCTAAAAATTGTTTGCAAATGATATAGCAGTTCTAAAGCAAAGAACATTATAACCAGACACAATTCTCCATAGCCAAACAAATCCAAACATTCAACTGAGAAACGGTTGGATTTACCTGTTTACGGGCTCGAGATCTAGCAGCTGACTCTCTATTTTTTATCATCCGCCTTTGGCGTCTTTCAACAACTTTCTCGACTGGCCCTTCCAACCCCCTTTTCCGCCCTCTAAGCCCCACATCCAATCCCCCATAAGGAACAGGTGATATTGTGCTGTTGTCCATGTGACTTGGGCCGACACCATCTGATGAAAGAGGACTTGCAGGTGATCCAGCTCCAAGTGCAAGTGGCTGAGGTCCAAAACCACCACCCAATCCACCCCCTAGACCCCCAACTGACAGAGCACCATTCCCCATTCCACCCCCCAATGCAAGTCCTCCTCCAAGACCCCCCTGACCCATTAATGATGTATTCCCACTAGCTCTTTTTGCATTATAAACAGCAGCAGCAGCAGCCGCCTCTGCAGCAGCTTGATGGTGAAGAAGTTGATGCTGCTGTTGTTGCTGTTGCTGTTGCTGTTGCTGAACAAGGGCAGCTGCATTTGCATTCCTGTACTGATTATTAAGCCAATCAGCATGCTGCTGATGCTTGAAGGCGTCAAGATTCAGTGCATCCATTGGAGGATGAGTAGGAAGAACATTTGATGGAGACAAAGAAAGTCCTGGCATTCCTCCTGCTCCTGCTCCTCCCTTATTATTACCTACTTCTCCATTCCTAGGCCCTCTCTCAGGAAACCCAAGACCAAGAGCATTACCAATACCCATTCTACCACCACCATTCCTTCCTCCCAAATTTCCTCCGAACTCCCCATCCAACCCATTTCGAAATGTCCCGAATGATGGCTGACCCGCTCCATGCTCTGCCTCTTCTCTCACAACCCCTGCCTTGACCAAGAAATCCTCTAAAGTCATCTCTCCAAATGTAACTTGCCTTGGCTGAACTGGCGGCCCACCCCCATTCGCCTCTGTGCTCTCCTTGTGAATTTCCTTCCACACATCATCCACTGTTTTCCTACTCAAAGTCCTGGGCAGCGTCAGAGAGCCTTGTCTCTGTAAACTAGCCTGCCTAGGAAGACTTCCTCCATTTCCCCCTTCCCCTGCTGCCCCCATGGCCGCAGCCATGGCCTGGCTTTCCTCTGCAGTCCAAATGTTCTTAAGAAACTCATCCATGTTCATTGACCCAAAATTCTTCCCTGGCTCCCCAAGAGTGCTCTGAAACTCATCTAAGGTCAAGGAGTATATAGAAGCCTGTCTAGCCAATGGATATCCTCCCATTTTCCCTCCACCAGGAAGGGAACAAGACGGGATTGAACCATGAGAAATCATTATACGTGACTCAGTCTGAGATCCCATCATATGCTAACAACCGAAACTCTGATATGTGTCTCACTTACTGAGCAACTCTATTCAGTATGCAATTCTACTTGTTCTTCAGTATAAAATGCCTACATAAATGACATAATACCCTTACGTTCAGATTCTTATCTAAAAATTGCTTAAAGTAAATTTTCAAATTTAAAGCTTAAATTATCTTCCTATCTGAAATTTGCTTAAACTAAAATTTCAAATTTAAAGCTTAAATTATCTTCCTATCTGAAATTTGCTTAAACTAAAAATTCAAATTTAAAGCTTAAATTCTTGAGCAGCTAATTGTCCTGCATGACTTTAACTTCAACTAAATAGTCCAAATTACAGCTCAAGTGATTTAAAACAGCCATTTCTTCGGCTTATCATTTGCTCAAATTATATACTGTAAACTTCCAATATGAAAGTAAATACACTAAAAAATCCATTTCTCCTGTGAATGATTATACAAAAACCTCAACTTAAAGCTTAAATCCTCTAATTGTCCTGCATATCCTTGGGTTAAACTGAATCCTTCAAATTAAAACTTTATTAATCTAAAACAGCGATTTCCACTGCCTATCACTTGATGAAATTTCATAAATCTCCCAAACTTACAGCTTTCAAAACAGCAGTTTCTGGAAAACCAAAAAAAAAAAAGAAAAAACAGAGCTCAAGTTTCTCTCTTATTTTCACTGCAGTTGCAATGTACCATTTCGCTACCTATCATTTGCTCAAATTTTACCAAATCTTCAAATTTAAAGCTTCAAAATCGGCCATTTGGAAAAATTACGAACCATCCTAATTTCCTTAGCCTATTCGCTGAAATCTTCGTACAATCACGCATTTCAACGTACCTGAAAACCGTACGAGATCTAAAGCAGCAGCAGCGTCAAAAAGGATTCCCATTGCTTGGAAATTGCTGACTGCAGGTCGGCATTACCCAAAGATCTTTACACAAAATACGTCAAGCACAAAAAAATACAGAAAAATATTTTAAAAACGTATCAACAACGCGAGCCCCTAAAACCCTACGGAAATACAAAATTTCAGTTACGTGACACTAATATAAGAAAAAAACCACTTTGTCATCAGCAAACATTTTTCATCCTCACCTTATCTGCAAAGATTCGAAGCGTTAAAGCCACAAAATTATGAATTATTTTCGATTGTGAAGCGTCAGAACATACGCAAACCCGCGACAGGCCGCCATAATAACAAAGATTCGATCAAAATCGAAGAAGTAGAAAAATCCATGGCCAACGATCCACACAACAACAACAGCAGTAGCAGGAGCAGCAGCAGCAGCAATAGCAGCAACGCCCTCACTTTCCCACATGCATTTTTTTTTCTTTTGCGCTCTTTCTACAAGGACATTATTTCTTCACCTGCCAAGTGTATCTCAGGTGCCTCCGCCACGAGTCACCACTAAACAACAGAAGCGATATTTCTCTTTTATTTTCCAATTCCCCTCCCAGATTCGAGCCCGCGACCTACAGATCTTTTAAACCCCCAACTGCCCCTTAAATTCTAAACCCCGTTACAGGCTTGCATTTCTTGGCAGCGTAAAATACAAATTAATGCCTAATTTTGACTAATGGGGAGCCCTAATTATTTGTTAATGGTTAATGTTAGTGGCACTTAATTTACTTTAATATTGTTGGCCCGTAATTATTGGCATCTTTTTATTCGATTTTATTTTTAGAAAAATCTGGAACGAACCTGACAGTCGTGCTCAGCGGCCGGCACATGTCACCTAAACAACTCCAAAAACACAGCCGGAAGTGCCCCGGTGACCGACGCGTGTGGGTCAAGTATCGGACCTGCTGTTTCTTCGACACGCGTCCAAGGTCGGCGCGATTCGTGTCCACCATCCCTGCTGTCCCTGGCCGTCGGAGGACGGACGAGATTATTTCTAGTTTTTGTGGGGATGCGGATAATAATAATTATTATAATATTTATCTTTTTCTTGAACCGGCAGCCTTGGTTAGTTTTAATGGAAAACGTAAAGGGCAAAAAAAGAAAAGAAAAAAGGTGGTGGAGTGCGGATAAGTATGAGCTTGTTTTTGCGGTGTGTTATTGGATAGCGCACGCACGCTAACCGTGCGTCGACGATGGTGAGAGATTTGACGGCGATATAAACACATGATTAAAACGCCTTTGTAGGATTCTGTCTCCAACAAATTAATTATCCCTAGGTTTATACGTATCTCAAGTTTAAACTGCACCTCATTAATTGTACCAATCAATGTTCCCTCTCTATAATAATTTTTTTTATTAATTACGGTTTTTATAAGGATCAGAATTATGAATTGGAGTTCACAACCCACTCTATGAAATGAAAGATTTTAATCGCAGTGCAGTGCATGAGACCAAGACGTTTAAAGGATTAAGCGTGAGAACATCAAAGATATTTTCAAGTTTTTTCGATATCAAATTTTCATTATAAAACTTGATCAATAAATTTGTTGTATTGTAAATTCTAGACTCCTAAAAAAGTTCACTTACGTTGCATATTTTCAAAGTGTTTTCATTTTGACTTTGAATCTTTGCATATGGAATGCATTCAATGATGAAATGTCATTTGGTTTCAACACCCTTTCGCCGCAGAAAATGTAAGTTCTTTCTTCTCACTTTTCCTTGGGGACCGTCCATCTACCAATTTTGCACCGAAGATGATGTGATCCAACTCTCAATTGAGCCACTAAAATCCTAGCGTTGCCCTTAAGAGCACCCCACATATAAGCCTTCTCGCCATGCTCCCACGTGGGATTGAATTATTTGACATAATGTGTTTTTTCTGACCAATCTGTTTTTTCCACATGGCAGTGCTAAATTTCTCTAACATAAACTTTTTTTATTTCCTTGTTAATGTTAGGACATTCTTGCAAATTAATGTTCCACTTGACCATCCATTTGTTGTTTAGCGTCATCCATGTCTTCTTCTTCCGATCTAGTTTCTTCTCTATGACCATTTTGGGTTAGCGATGATTATCCATGTTTCCAACCTTTTTAAAGTAGTTTAGCAACCTAATTAATGCCGAAGCCTCCATTAAAAACATCCCTGCATCAGTTAAAAAGATCTCATGAGGGATCATCATTTTGACTTTTAAGATGCTAGTGATTAGGTGTTTTTGAATTCTTTTTAATTGCTTCCACTTTTAATTTGGCATGCTACTACCCCAAGCCTCATAACCATCGAGGACAACCAACGTGACCAACAAACTATTTTTTATTTTCTAATCCCATAATTCAACTTACGTATGCCTCTTATGAAGAAAGTAAGATGCTCTCCATCCACCTAATTATATAAGATGTTTAAAAAAAGATAAGATGCTCTCCATCTAAGATATAAATAAAAGATCCAAATCTCTAACAACGAGAATTGATCTAATATACATTACCAAATCTCTTAACCAATACATCTACATATCATCCACAAAAATCAAACTTTATAAAACATAAAGTATAAATAAAAATAATTTTAGATATTTAATTTAGACTATTTATTTTTATCTTTAAATTTTTAAATATAAATATGATATAATCAAAATAATAATAAATACTAAATAATGAATAATAATGTCATCAACCCAAAAATACCCATTAATTAAGATTCAAACTTGATCAATACTAAAAAGTCTACACATACAATGTACTTGGAATATCATTAACTTAAAAAATTAAATATTGACATATTTATTAAGAAAAACAATAATACAATAAAAATAAATTATTTATAATTATTTAATTTTTAAAATATTATATATAAAAATATAAAAACCTATAATTTTGTTTAGTTTATTAATAAAATTATTTAACTCAAAAACAATAATCTAAAATTAATTTTTTTGGTTGAATATAAAATCCTCATGAAGGATAACATTGGATTTAAAGACCCAAACAAATTTGGAGAAGGAAAAATCCAAAATTAAAAGAGATAAATTTAAATAAATAAAAAAATCAATCAAGAGTTTCATTATTTCATATCATAACTTTTTAACTTCTTGTTGTCAAATTTTGATGTGGATGATGACTATTTTTAAACCTTTCAAAGATGTATTCAAATGTATGTCGTGTCATGTCATGGCTCCATATAAGGAAGAAGCCAAGAAACGAAGAAAATGTGTTCAAATGGAAATAGATGATGAATCCTAGGTTATGACTTCATACAAAGAATTCCAACTTCAAATACATTCATTTCTAACTTTGGACTTTTGGGTAATTTATTTTAAAGGAAAAATATAAAATATTTGTTCATGATGTGATTTTCTTTTTGTTTTTATTATTTGATTATTAGAAGATTTATTTATTTCTTTTTATTAATATTTGTTATATAAATATCTCTTTTATCGATAAAAAAATATATTTAATTATATAAAATAAAATGTATATTATTTTTATTATATTATTTATACTTCACCAAATTTACAAATCAAAATAATCTTTTAAATACAAATTAAACAAATTTCAAAACTTTCACTTTAATTTTTCTTTTAAATATAAAAGAATAAAAGAATATCATGGCTCTTGTTTTGTTATTGTTATTAAATGAGATTGCCTAGACTAATATGAATAAATTATATTATGCTAAATCCATTTCCAATCAAAATTTGTCTTATTTTTTTTCAATTTTAGATTAACTTTATTTTTTTCAATCCCTCTCATTAATAGGTAAGGATTAGATGTATATTTTGCAAACATAGTATAATGGCTGCTCTTGTATTTGGAGTAATATATTGACTTATTGTGTTGTACAAAAATATATAATTTATTTTTTATTTTTATTTTTATTTTTTTGGGGAGTAGTGAATATGATATTAATAAATGGTTTCCGTTTATTATATAATCTTTTAATTGATAAAATTTTAGGACAAGTTTATAAATTTTAGTTTTATTTTTTTTATATAAAGTTTATAATAATATAAGATTTAAAAATTTTAGAATTTAATATATGTGGAAATATTTAATTCCACAACTTCTAAGTGAGTCGATATTTTCATTGTTTTTCTTTCTTTTTTTCTCTTTTTTTTGGTATTAGATAGGCAAACTCAGTAGTGGTATGTGTTTGGTCTAAAAAGGTACTACTTTTCAGATTTAATTGTTTTATTAATCTTTAAAAGTTTGTTTTTTGGGTGAGATGGATGGTACACGATTTCAATTATTATCCAAGTCCCACAAAATTAATTGAAAATAATCAGTTTATGGTATTATAATATATTCACTATTTGTGAAATTAGAGCTTTTGAATAGATTGTTTTAGCCATAGAACATAGACAAAAAGATGACCCTGAAGATTATGAAAAAGACATAAAAAAAATTTAATACTTCTAAAATTGTCGGTTGTGTATATCTGAAACCTATAAGTAAGAAATGTCATTATAGCATTTGTATTTTTTAATATGGGTAAAACACAGGTTTTGAAAGCCCCCCTAAACCTTGTACATTCAAAATTGAAAGACAAAACAAAGAAAGCTCTCATGAATCCAAGCTAGATCAAAAACCAACTAAAAAACATCAAATAGTCAACAAACATTTACCTAATAACAAAATGTCAACAGAACTACACCTGCTAATCAACACTTCAACAATATAACAACTTTCACTAGCAACAAAACAAGACATAACTTAGTAATATTTAATCTGGATCTTAATAATTCCTTCAATTTAGTGATTTTGGTTATCGTATCACTTGTTTGAACCATTCTCTTGGATTTTAATTTTTTGTGAGTCACTAGATTTCATTCATCATACCTCTCCCGCCTCATGGGAGGCTTATTTCTCCATTTTCTCTAATCCATTTGTGTCATATTCCTTGTACATAATTCCCTTCCAAAAGGCAAGAACCCTCAGCTTCCTAGCCTCTATCTCAAATTTTCTCTAATCCATTTATGTCATATTCCGTGTACAAAGATCCCTCCCAAAAGGCAAGAACCCTTAGCTTCCTAGCCTCTATCTCAATGGTCAGTGCAATTTCAATTTTTCCTCTAAACTAATGGTTTCACTCAATACCTATTATGATTTTTGCTCTTGATACTCAACTTCTGGGACCTCTTTATCTTCCAAAACCAAATCTTATTTATTCTTCTCCATCAATGGAATCTCCCTATTATTTAAGTTTTCCTCTAAATGATCATGTTCCTAGTCCATACCTCTTAGAGCTTTTCCACTTTCCACCTGACATTCTCAGAGCTAACTTCATCATCGTGCCTTAAGTTCAAAGCATTCCCAAAATCAAATTCGCTTTCATCTATGCCCATTATTTTATTTTTTTTAATGACATTTGAAGTTGATGGCTTCATTCCTTCCTCATGAAAAATGGTTGGTTCCTCTACTTTATTTATATTTTCAATCCCATCTTGCCGAAGTGCATCACATTTGTAGAGGTCCTCCTTTTTCCTCCACTCTGATTTAACATGTTTATTTTGAGGATAATTCTTGACTCCATGTCCCAATCTCTAGCACCCAGGCAAAGTTGACTTTCAAACACTATACTCTAGGTCCAAACTCAATATTTTCAACTAAGCTTGATCATCATTGGGAGTTTTTTAATTCATGAATACATTGACATAGACTCTTACAAAAATTAGTATTCTCCTAGATTTTATAACGTGATCAAGAGAGAGAAACTATCTAAAAGAATTAAAAATATCAATTAAGACACCTAGTTCTTAGTGGCCCCAAAATTTTGGCTAAGTATTGTCCAATTTTAGCACAAAAACAACACGACACTGAAGGACCATGGCACATAGATGATAGGAATAGAAACACTATGGTGCAAAACCTATGAGGCACAAGAGGATAATGTCATGGAGGAACTAGCACGAGAGGACCCAATCAGAGGGGAATGAGTCACAAGGAACCCGAGGATGTAAGATTTGGAACAGAAGTGGAAGACTAGGGGAGCATGTGGGAAGTGGGAGCAGTTAAGATAATGGTTTATATGGGTCACCAAGACTAGGGGAACACGTGGGAAGTGGGAGCAGTTAAGAGAATGGTTTATATGGGTCACCCTAACCCTATTAATAAGATGTTCTTCACTAACCTGCAAGAAGAGGAACACATGACAATAAAGATATAGCTTAGAGTGAGGATTTAGGGGGCACAGAGGCCTGGGTCTTTAGAAAAATCTAATTGTTTAGTGTCATGACTCTCAATCTGTTAAGAGTTCATTCAATTCTTCATGCCATTAATGATTGTAAACACTTGGTTAGGGTAAAATAATTGTAAATACCCCTATTGTAAAGTACTATGAGGGGATTTTGGGATGAATTTGTGACGAACCTTTGCCTTTCTGATGATTAACCTTAATATATGAGATAACAAGTTTTATCAACCTCGTGTGTTTTATGATGAATGATGGTGTATGAGTTAAGTGATTATACTTAAATATGATTTCTTCTCTATTTATCTTTTCTTTCCTAAGTAACTGATGCTAATATAAGATGACAATATTTTGCATAGTGATATTAATAAAACCTAGAACTCAAAGAATCAGGGTAATCTATCTTTACATTTATATAATCCCTATTTAATTTGCATAAAGAGAAGGATATGAACAAGTTAACACTATGCAAGAAAACCTATGGGAACCAATCTTTTGCTACATGCTTCAAGTGAGTACGCAAGACCTAAATCTTGTGTGAAAGGGCCATCACGCTAGCTCATTGCACTAGACTTCAATATCGAATCTAGAATTATCAAAGAAACCCTAAAATTTTGGTTCTATTGCCAGGACCCGAAGCACTTGAAGCATAATCATGGAAAATATTTGAGCATATTACTATTGAGAATATAGACAAATAGATTACTAGTGTTGAAGATAACTTTGTAGTTCCTTACCTTGAGCTAGGAATCTCCAAATGGTAATGGGTAGAGGAGAACCTATTCAGTGCATTATACAAAACCTTCTTTTCAGAGGTCCCAATTCATTTACATACTTGGTTATCGACATATTCTCAAGGATGATCAAGTAATCTTAGAAGGAGACAGTCTTGGATGCTAGAATGACAAAGAACTTTAACAAAATTTGGAGCTCTGTGGATGTGAGCAGTCAACTTTTGGTGGAAAGGAGTTCTAGACAACTATCTTTTGGAGTATGTTGTAACTACCTATTCATGTCTTGAAGAAGCTAAGTTTTAGTTCCTTCAAGAACTACCTGGTCATTCTATTAGGCTTTTTTATTTGAAAATCAAGAAGTTATTTGTTGCTATTGGACTTGAAACTATACCAATGGAGAGCTAAATCCTCTTGTGTATGAATTGCACATTTTGAAGGGGAGAATAGGAGTTGGTAGAAGATGATGGTTTTAATATGGTAGCCAGCCAGCATTCATTACAAAAATGGAAGTATGATGAAGCTCGATAAAGGATTATAGGAGTTAGCAGCATGAGAAGAGATTGGGAGAACTCAAGGAGTGTTGTTAGGAGCCACAGGGAAGTGAAAACACATGAGGACCCCATCACTTTCAAGCTGTGTTCTATACCACTTCTATCCTATGAAAGAGAAATAAGTTGGATGACATGAACCATGAAACAAAATTTGAACTAACTAGTCTCTCCCACCATAGTGCATGCTCATGATTTTGAGTTAGATGAAGTACACATATGTAATTGGGATACAAATAGTTTAGAATCAAGGACTGAACTAGTAAGGGATATTGAATCTGAGCCTTTTAACACTAATTTAGACTTAACACTTTCTTTCCCTCTTCAACAAAATTCTATGGCATAACTTGGGATGCTTAGTGGACCAAGCCTACAAGGATAAAGTATGGGCCCTAATTTGATTAATCAACTAGCTATCATGCCTCATATCATAAGCACTACTACTAGAGGCATTGGAGGTGGACTACGATGTGGTACAGGAGGTAGTAGACTTCATCCTCAAGGGACTAGGGTTGGAAGTTCCTAATAACCACCCATTCAAGCACTTTCATCGACTATGATATATTATGAAATGACACTACACTTACCAAAGTATCGAGGTATGGAGAATGCAGCTGAACATGTCCATAAATGTGAACTGATTTGGAGGTCACGAGGCATTATCTCTTCTAAGTGTAAGTCCAGACAATTTGTCACTATGATTTTGGAGTGGACACACAAATAGTATCAAAATTTTGACCCTCAACAAGTAATGGTCAACTATGATCAGCTTAAGATAGCCTTCCTTCAAAAATTTGACATTCTTGAATTTGAGCAATAGAGCATAGCAATGATGAAGGACATAAGACAATGACTTAATAAGAGTTTGCATGAGTATAATGTAAGGTTTAAGACCTTATTGTCTAAATTATCATTTGAGATTAAAATTTCTCAACATGCATAATGGTTTTTTGGAGGTTTGTTACTACCCTTCCATCGAACCTTGTCACAACAGAACTTTACTAATTCGTGTGAGGCTTTATAAATTGCTCTCCATGTTGAGGAAGATGGAATAATTGATAATGGGATCAATCCATTTATGGAGGCCAAAATAGCCTCAATGGCATTGCATCTTGAAAATTTGACAACCAATAATTCACCTAAAACATGCAGTGGTGTTTGGTGCACAAACCATGAATTTGAAGGGCATACACGAAGCAATTATCTGAATAAGAACATCCATATGGTACTTAAGTAGACATGTGAAATTTGTCATGAGGAACATGATGTATGCTCTTGTCCTCTTCTGTAGTGAGTTATGCACACTAAGGTGTTTGACTATTACGAGATCTGTGATGCCTATACTCATGACACTAATGACTATCATTTGATTAGTGACATCCATAAAGCTTGAGTGTATGGTACACATTATACCTTAGAAGAAAATAATCAAGACAATGATGGCTATCATGGATGAGGAAGGGTGAGGATGAGGAGGTAGTCATTTCCCACCCAAGACCTATTACAAATGTGGATCTCTAGATCACTATCAAAGGGATTGCCTAGATTACCCAATGTGTGCTTTCTATAAAAAGGATCACTGATTGGAAGAGTGTCTTTAATTATACGTGGCTATCACTAAGGATAAAAATGAAAAAGGTGTCAAAATGATTCAAATTTATAAACCACATTTCCATGCATGTCTAACCATCACTATAGTTCAACAGGTTAACATTACCACTCACAGTGGGGGACAGACCTAGTTGACATCTAATCCCATCAAGAAAGTGTAGTGGGAAGAACCAATAGCCAGAAAGTATCTTGATGTTTAGTAATAGAAGGATGTCCTCCAGGATACAATGGCACTAGTATAATAAATTTAGGGAGAGATTCAATTCCTAAAAGATAAAGACATAACATAATGTGCTACTATGCAAAGGGAAGTTGAACCTCAACATGTGGTGCATGATGAATTTTAGGAGCTATGCAAGTGCATGATGGATGAGGAAATTATTCCATAGCTAAGCATTTGGATTAATAATCAAACCTAAGCACCAAATGAGGTTCACCCTCAAGTTACTAGGTAGAGTGAAGATTGTCATTTAAATCATGCTCGATGTTAGGGAACTCCTAGTTCCTTTGCTCCCACAAAAGATAAAGAAATATTGGTTAATGCTACCATCAATGGATGGGTAATCCCAAACATACTGGTAGACACTTGTGCATAAGTCAATGTCCTCACTAAGGATGTTTGGTGTAATATGGCCAGTCCATCACTATAGCCTTCACTTCATGTCTTATTTATGGCAAATAAGACTTGTGCATTACCTATTGGGGTCCTTGAGAATTTAATAGTTGACATACTTAGAGTACCATTCAAAGAAGATTTTGAGGTTATGGAGATAGCTGAAGCTAATGATTACCTAACTCTATCGGGAATACCTTGGTGTTATGAGAATAATTTAGACTTGAGCTTCAAGAAATGCTACATTAGTTTTGAAAACACTGATCAATGTGTTGTAATACCACTAGATTAAGCACAAGGACCCCCTTACATAGAACCTATTAATGTTGATGAAGATATAAATCATATCTATAACATGACTACAAGGAATGATGAGCAAAGAGATCCCACTCTAGATGGCATTCTTTGATAGTCAGATACTCAATCCCTTTCTGACATTACAAGCAATGTGTGTAATTATTATGCTCATGGTGACTATGACCTCACTGGTAGAATATATAGTACCATCAATAGCTAAGAGAATGTATTGCACCAGTTTAATAAATGACACAAGTTTGTTCACCTTATCACTGGCCAAGTCATGAGAGGACCTATCATAAAAACACCACTTGAAAGACTCGATGAAGCTCCAAGGTTCCATGGGCGTATGAAATTTTGAGACTTCATTAAGTGCCTTGAAGAGTGTTACGACACTGATGAAAATCATCTTTGACCTTTGGTTCATCTCTTTGATGGCACATCTGCATGATGGTGGCGAACCCATTGTGAATGACTCCTCCACTAGGATCAAGTATGTTCAACCTTACACCATTAATTCCATCATGATAATAAAGTAAAGGGAGCAATTAGTTACAACAAAGTATAAACACCTAAGCCCCACATTGAAGCTTGTGAAACAATGTGATAGAATGATGAGTCCTACTTACTAGAATATTTATGGGTGCATGCATTCTAAATAACTTTATGTGATTGGGCATGGGCATGGTACATTCATGAAGATCAACACATGGGTACCATGTTTTGGCATCTACTAAAGAAAAACATGAATTGTTATGCCCTTAACCATTGGTGTGTCTAGGGATATGTGTGGCTGAATTGTGGCTTACATACCCCTTTTATTTACTTGTTACATTTCTCTATATTCTTAGATAGGTTATCCTATGAAATAACCTTGGATAATTAGACTATATATAGGAGGTAGTGGTTAGTATTTATTCATTATGTTAAGTATTCTTCTATTAGTACATTGTTGTGAAGGTTGCCCCCTGAAAGTGGCTTTACTATATTATCCAGTATTCTATTCTACTATCAGTTATTACTGTGTGATCTCTCATATTTGCTTATTCTATGTGATATAAAATCATTTTGTGTAAACATATAAGTAATTTCACTACAAGTGGTATCAGAGCTTCGATTTGGGCAAGTTTCTTGTGGTGTTTTTTTTAAGATCTGGCAAGGTGTGGCTTCTAGGAGTGGTGGGAGCAAAAAAACATAACTTGTAATCTAGGAAGAATTAATTTTTTCTGTCAGGGTAGTATTGCTTGAAATGCTTTTTTGAAAAAAAAATATTTGAAAAAAAAGTCTGGATTTTTTTCTCTTTGCACAATTGCAGTCATTGGACTCATCTCAATGAGACAATCACAATGGTATATTCTATCGATACACTTTTTTGGTACCAATTTTTTTTACCCTATCAAGCAAAGGTAGTCATTAGATTCATCTTAACAAGGCAATTTTAATGGTACCATTTCTTGGTACACTTTTTTTGGGGTAAAAACCCTCATAAGGTTTGTATATGGTAGGTCTAAGTACTCGGGGAAGAAAAGAGGGGCAAGAAACTCCTAAGACTCTTGCTGATGACATGGACTCTAAAACTTTAGATCCAATGATATCTCAGCTTCAAATGGACATAAAGAACTTGGTGAGGCATGATGAATTTGTTGTAGTCCAAGCTAATGTTTCAAGGATGCACAGAGAGATTAATGGGGTTCATAATAAATTATAGCATATCACTATGTAATTAGATGCCTTTACATCTTAGTTTCAACTCAACTACCCTCTACTTTAGCATTCAAATCCTCCTCTCAGTAACTCCCATGCTAGTATGTAATTGATGTTTCCAAAAGTGGACATGCATAAGTTCAATGGTAAGGATCCTCTCACTTAGATTACCTGAATTGAGAATTTATTTGAGCTGCATCAAACCCCTAGTTCTCAAAAGGTGATAGTGGCATGCTTGTATATAGAACCTAAGCAATTCATTTGGTATCACTGGTTATGTGATCAAAATAAAAATTAATGGTTCTCTTATTAAATGGTCTATTTTCACTGAGGAGTTTTTGGCTCATTATAGGAATAATGTCTTTGAGAACTATTTCAGCCAATTAGCCAAGCTGTGGAAAATAAGAAATGTGAAGGATTATATTCATCAGTTTTAGAATATCTCTTTACAGGTGGAAGATATCACTGAGCAAAATTTGATTGATCTATTTTTGTGTGGCCTCAAAGATAACATCTAATTCAAGGTTTGAATGTTTAACCCAACATCTATATGAAAATCTACCCCTAGGGCATGTATGATAGAAGACAAAGAGACGGTCAAAAGAAAAACTTTCACTACTGGTCGTGATCACAACTTTTCAACACCATCATTTCCACAACCCACTAGATTAACACAATGACAAATTGAGGAGAAGCAAGCTAAATGGTTGTGTTATGGTTGTGACAAAAAATGGGGCAAAGACCATCTTTGTGATGAAAAGAAGTTATTTTACATTAAAGGTGCCAATGATGATGTAGATGATGAAGAAGTACATGATGAGGATGTAGAAGTTATTGAGGAGGAATTTGAAGACTCTCAACCTACTATTTCTTGTCATGCCTTTTCAGGTATTAGTGCTCCCTAAAATATTAAGGTGATGGGTTTCCTTAAGAAACAAAAGGTCACTATCTTGATTGATTTTGAGAACACACATAACTTCATCCATAATAAGTTGGCTCCTCATTTGAATTGTTTCATTTATCTAGCTCCAAAATTTTAGGTTATGATTGTAGATGGTGATACTATCAACTATTCAGGAAAATGTTATAGTATTAAGTTGACCATGGGAGAATACTTATTGGATTCTCCTATGTTTGTTATTCCCATGGGTGGAGCTGATATTTTTCTAGGAGTCCAATGGCTCACCACTTTAGGCACTATTGAGATGAATTTCTAAGAATTATTCATGCATTTTCATTCTAAACAAAGGACATTTGAGCTAAGGGGATTAAGGGTTAAATCTCCACAACTTGTTAGCTCCTATCAAATGACAAAGATTATCCATAAGGGTGTTGAGGGATTTATAGCTCGCTTGTTTTCCATGGAAGTATAACCAACTCAACCATCTCCACCTCTTGATATACAACAAGTGATTGATGCCCATTCTATTGTTTTTGGTGACATGCCAAAAGAACTTCCACCTAGCCACATGCATGATCATGCTATCACACTTATTTTTGGCAGTACACCACCCAACATTAGGCCATATAGGTATCCTTATGCCCAGAAAAGTGAAATTGAAAAGATGGTACAAGAGATGTTGGACGTAGGAATAATTCTCCACAGCCAAAGCAAATATTCTTCACCAGTGGTCATGATGAGAAAGAAAGATGACATCTAGAGGATGTGCCCTGACTATAGAGAACTCAACAAGTACACTATCAAAGATAAGTTTCCTATTCCCATCATTGATGATTTACTAGATGAATTAAATGGTGCTCTTTATTTTACCAAGTTATATCTGCATTATGGGTATTATCAAATCTAAATCCATGATGAAGACATACCCAAAACCACTTTCAAGACTCATGAGGGCCATTATGAGTTTTTGGTTATGCCTTTTGGTCTAAAAAATGCACCATCTACTTTTCAGAGTTTGATGAATACTATTTTTAAGCCATTTTTGAGGAAATTTATTCTGGTATTCTTTGGTGATATCTTCATTTACAATAAAATTTGGGAAGACCATTTGCAACCATTTTGGAACAAAATCAATTGTATGCCAAACCTTTCAAATGTACTTTTGGAGCTTGTGAGATTGAATATTTGGGTCATCTGGTGTCTTATGAAGGAGTGAAACTAGATCTTAAAAAAATCCAAGCAATAGTGGACTGGCCGATTCCTAAGACACTCAAGTAACTCTGAGTATTTTTGGGGCTTACTGGTTACTATCACAATTTTGTCAAAAATTATGGTAGTATTGCATCCCCACTCTTTGTTAAAGAAAGAATCCTTTTAGTGGACTGATACAACTACATGGGCATTTGAACAATTGAAATTGGCTATGTGCACTACTCTAGTATTGACCACTCCTAATTTTTATAAGACTTTTGTGGTTGAATGCGATGCATCTCGGTATGGTATGGGTGTTGTACTATGCAAGAAGGTAGACCACTTGCATTTGAAATCCATCAACTAAAGGGTAAAAATCAGCACAAGCCCATATATGAGAAGGAAATGATGGCCATTTTGCATGTAGTCAAACAATGGAGACCTTATTTGATGGGTCATCACTTTCAAGTAAAGACCGATTATGATTGTTTTAAATATTTTTTAGAATAAAAATTGTCATCTAAAGAACAACAAAAATGTGTAACTAAGATGTTAGGCTATGATTTTGAAATAGTCTACAAAAAGGCAAGGAAAATGTAGTGGTAGATGCACTATCCATAAAAGATGAATCAGTTGAGGCATTGCTATGTGCCATAACCATTTTGTAGGCAGATTGGCTAGATGAAGCATGATCAAAATGGGAACATGATAGTGCTACCCATGTTTTGATTCAAAATATTTAGCAAGGTTTAGGTGGATTTAAAAAATTCACATGGAAGGGTAATGCATTATGGTATAAAGAAAGATTGTACCTATGTAAGAACTCTCTTCTTAAACAAAAATTCCTTCAAGAACTTCATGTAACTCCAATTGGGGGTCATTCATGATTTTTGAAAACCTATCATAGAATCAAGCATGATTTTTTTTGGGAAGATCTCAAGGGGGATGTCCAGAAATTTGTGGTTGAATGTATGATCTGTCAACAAAACAAAAGTGAAACCATCAAAACCCCAGGTCTTTTACAGCCTTTATCCATCTCTAGCCAACATTGGGAAGAGGCATATATGGATTTCATTATAGGGTTACCAATATCTGATGGTCAAAATGTTATCATGGTTGTTGTGGATCATCTCAGTAAGTATGCTCATTTTTTCTCTTTATCCCAACCATTTATTGTTAGTATAGTAGCTAATGCTTTTCTCAATATAGTTCATAAATTACATGGGACCCGTAAGATCATTGTTAGTGATAGATATCCCATTTTTACTAGTAATTTTTGGACTAAGTTATTTACATGTTTGGACACCTAGTTGGTTCATAGTTCATCCCATCATCCTTAATTTTATGGAAAAACTGTGGTAGTCAACAAATGTCTAGAAGGATATCTTCATTGTTTTGTTTTTGATAAATAGGATAAATGGGTTCATTGGATACCACTTACTGAATGGTGGTATAATACTTCTATTCATAGTTCTTCCAAAATATCTCTTTTTGTGGACTATATGGATACCACCCTCCATCCATCACTTCAACTTTGAAGGTCCATCTTAAGGATCATGCAATTGAAGAACATATTCACCATCAATAGGAGGTCCTTGTAAGTTTGCATGAAAATTTAACTATAACCCAAAATCGCATGAAGCAATAGGTAGATCAACACAAAAGTGACATGAATTTTGACATTGGTGATTGGGTCTTTTTTCACTTATAACCATACAAACATATGTCATTGAAGCAATAAAAAAAGGATAACAAGCTGTCCCCTAAGTATTATGGGCCTTATCAAATCTTGTAAAAAATTGGCAGTGTGGCCTACAAGTTAGAGTTTCCTTTATCCACTCACATACATCTAGTATTTCATGTATCATGCCTAAAGAAACTCATTAGACATAGAGTTTCCATTCAAACATAATTACTAGAATTGGATGAGAAAGGCAAAGTTGTTCTTGATCCTTCATAAGCACACCAAGTAGCTATGTTCTAGAGCAATTATAGAGTACTTGATCAAATAGAAGAATCTTCCATGTGATGATGCCACTTGTGAGGATGAACAATTTACGTATCAACATCCATAATTTCCACAATGTTGAAAACAATATTATTTTGAAGGGGAGGGGCTTGTTATGCCCTTAACCATTGGTGTGTATAGGGATATGTGTGGCTGAATTATGGCTTACATAACTGTTTTATTTACTCATTACATTTCTCTATGTTCTTAGATAGGTTTGCCTATGTAATAACCTTGGCTAAGTAGACTATATGTAGGAGGTAGTGGTTAGTCTTTATTCATTATGTTAAGTATTTTGTTATTAGTGCATTATTGTGGAGGTTTCCCCTTCGAAGTGGATTTGCTATATCATCCAATATTCTATTTTGGTGTCAATTATTACTGTGTGATCTCTCATATTTGCTTATTTTGTGTGATATAAAATCATTCTGTACAAACATCCAAGTATTTTCATTACATGAACTCAGCACTATCCTATTCTTCACCACGTATGGATTTGTGCCTTACCCTCCAAGCCATGCATGAAGGGGTAGTACGTGACCCATGTCCCATGGAAGAATGCCTAAAGATTATCCATTAGGATCCTAAGGATCCCCTACGCTTATTCCATGAACCATTGATATACCTAGTTCCTGTACCCGTACCAATCCTTAATCATAACTGATGTTAAGAAATTCATTTATGGAAACAAAAGCTCGTGTTACAAGTGGAAGAAGGTGAAGGATCCACTCCACTCAGCCTAATGTCCAACAATTTAAATGTTCCTACAAACATTTTCAAAAGAACTATTTGGGACATAGGTGTTGATATGGATAACCCCTACTGTGGGCCTATTCAGACTGTTTAGTGCAATATCAAATCAAAATAAGAACCAAATATGGATATAGTAGGAAACTATTAGACTGACATAGAGATTTCATTGTTGAAAGAATATCAAGATGTATTCCCAAGAAACTATAGTGAAATAAAGTGAATCCACCCATCCTTAGGGAAGATGCATATCAAGCTTGTTTATGATGCTCAACTAGTTAGAAAATGCCAATATATGATGACTCATAATCTTTGAGAATGTGTCAAATAAGAAATTGACAGTATGCTACATGCTAGAGTAATCACCCCAATTGATGAATCTGAGTGGGTTAATCCTATGGTGATTAGTATCAATAAGGTTGGATGCATCTGTATCTACATGAACTATTGAGTACTTAATGCATCCTATGTAACTAATCCATTTCCAACACCATTCATAGAGGATATCCTTGAAGGAATTTTTGTATGTGAGGTATATACCTTCATATATGGATTATTAGGGTACCATCGGGTCCAAATAGCTAAAGAAAACCAACCCAAGATAACATTCACTGCCAAATGGGAATCATTTGCGTATACTTTTATACCCTTCAAGTTGAAAAATACCCTAGTAGTGTTTTCATGAATAGCAATTGAATCCTTTAAGGGCTTCATCTACAAATTCCTTCAAGTTTATTTTGATGATTGGATAATATATGGTTTGGTCAAGGACCATTGTTCTAACCTTAGAATTATGCTTAAGCACTGTCAGGTCTTATAAATCTCATTAAACTTAAAGAAGTGTCTATTTATGACACATTTTGGTGTGCTCTTAGGACATATTATTTGTAAGGAAGGAATTTTGGTAGACTTGGAAAAGGTATCTATTATTCTTTGCCTCCCAGCACCCAAGACTCAACATGAGGTCTATGTTTTTTTGGGTCATACTAGGTATTATATAAAGTTTACCCATGGATAGGTAAAAAAAATTGTACCCCTAGAGGAAATTTTAAAGTAGAATGAGCATTTCATATGGACTTGCTCTTATAATGAGGCATTTGAAACATTAAAGGAAAAGATGGTCACTACTCCTATCCTCTAGTTCCCCAATTGGACAAAACCATTTCATGTCCATATTGATGCATCTATCATGGCCATTGGTGTAATCCTTGCATAATTAGGTGAAGGCCACTTGGATCACCCAATCTACTTTTCTAGTAGGAAGCTCAAACCAACTAAAAGGAACTATTCCACTATGGAGAATGAAGCATTGTCGATAATCTACACTTTACAAAAGTTTAGATAGTACCTATTAGACACTCCTTTTATTTTTTATATAGATCATGAGGCTTTTAAGTACCTTGTTAATAAACTAATACTACATGAATGGATCTATTGCTAGATTGTGTTGTTTTAAGAGTTCCAATTTTTAGTAATGGTGAAACCCAAAAAGGCTAATTTTGGACCTGACTACCTGTCACATATTGAGAATGGAGAACCCTCACATGCCATAGAATATGATATTCCTGATGTATAACTCTTCTACATTAAATTGGTACTTGATGATCATAAATTCAAAAGTTAGAGGATCTTAAAATTGAATGCATTAGTGATAAGTGGTGTGATCTCAGAAGTAGAATCTAGATCTAATGGCACATGGATGAGCTTGATTTAGTGGGTCCAAGTAGTTATATAGATCACATTCACTCATACAAAATAGATCCAACAACAAGATCAAGCTTAAAAGGTCAATTAATCCTAAAAATAAGTGAGAGGCTACCAAGTGTTATGACCATGGAGGCTATCAGATAAATCAATGGTATGCATTCAAATTGTGCAAAAGTAGATCAATAGTCCATGTTTGATCTGGTAGAATTAGATAAATAATGCATGTTTAAGCATGGGACACAACTATCATCTACTTCAAAGAAAGGCACAAGATGGGATGTGATATTAATATAGAAATAATAGTTATGACAAGGAATGGGCCAATGGCATGATGTGATAAATATCATTAAATGTATTAATTGACAAAAGTGAGGATCCAAGCATGATAGCCATTAAGAATTTGCATTAATGACATAAATTAAAGGGTGATGGGAAAATATTAATGATGGTAAACCCCTCTTGGAGCCTATAAATATGCAAGTTAAACTCATTTTACACTTTACCTTGAAGATTAATAGAGCCAAAGATCAAGAGACTACCAAAGCTAAGTTAATCAAACCCAGAGCCAAGCAAAGTGAATTAATCTCCACAAAAACCTACATAAAGCATTAGCAAGTTGAGAAGAGGTATTACAAGTCTGGTTCATTAGAAAAGCATTAGTACTAAAAGTTACAAGTTACAGGTCTACCATTGAAGGGTGCTTAAACTCAAAAATCTGAAGCAGTCATCCATAACCACATATTCTTTTGGAAACATTAGATTACCATGAATTAACCTTTGGGATTATTGAAGGGTGATGTGGCCTAAGAAAAAGGACAAAAACACTAAACCCTTGATAACAATACCAAAAGAAGAGGAATTAAGTAGATGAGACTAGGTTCCAAGTAGGGAAGGGACCAATCATTGGAAACAGGTTGACATGATGCACCTCTATATTGCCCATCAGGTCAGACAGTGGCTAAAGTACAAATGGGATATGTACTTCACCCAAAATATTATTTAAGATGTGGAGAGGACCCATTAGATTCCTAAGTATATATTCCTATGGGGAGTAATCTTGAAGTAGGTATACCCTCCCACACACAAGTCTCCCACTGAACACTACAAAGGCATTTACATGCATCGATCACATCACCCCCTCATACAAGATGAAAATGAGGTATTGGTTTGATGGAATGAAGGTGACATTTAGGGATGAGTGGCATATCCCCAAGGACTTACCCCTTTTAGCTATGGAGCAAGCATAGTTTGTCATGAAGTAGAACTTATCCTTCATACGTATCTGAATGAACCTATCTAGAGAGATCTCTACATGGCTTAAGTTACCATATGATTTATTGACATATTACTTCATATAATCCATCAATCAAGTTTATGATGCACAACTTATCATCTTGTAGGTTGTAAGAATAGACTCAAAGATTCACACTCTTCATAAAATGTTTGTCTATCTAGACAAAAAGGCTTATATGAAGATGAGGGAGACAAACTCGACCAACATCAAGGCTAAGAAGGTGATGGTGGGGGAGAAAATTCACAACTTATTTTACATTCTATGCCCCTAAAAGGATCTACAGGGTAGGGACTCCAAATAGAAACTTCCATCAACACCACCCCCAAAGAAGAAAAAGTGTTTGGATGTGGGTACCAAAAAAAGTGGGCATCAGGCACCATAAAAATGGTAGAATATTGTATAAGCATCATGAGTTACCCCTCACCATATAGAACTATGCCATCTCATCTATCTGTGCCACCTCCACCTTACCCATCACCTTTTCCACCTCATCCATCTCCATCCCCTTCCTACACTTCTCCATCTCCTCGATTCTCTTTGTCATTGCACCCTTCATCTCCCCAATATTATCCTCATCTTTCTCCTCCACCTTCTCCTCCTCCACCTCTACCTTCTCATCCTCTAACTTTCCCCCCTAAATTAACTCCACCACCATCTCCCCCAAGTTCTTCTAATTCAAGAGCTACCCAGTATCAGCCCCTAAGATAGGCACCCTAGCAAGAAATTCTTGAGGTATAGGTTCATAGCTTGGGTTATGATTTTGAGAAAACTCCCTCCCTAGTGCAGGAGGAGAAAGCCACCTTTGACGATTCATTCCTTGATGTTGAACCACTATATGACAAGGAGGCAGATAGTGACGAATTGAGTGTGATGGTCATTGGTAGCCACAAGGAGGTTAAACTTGAGCATGACCCTAGCAAAAGGAAGGGATTGGCTAAGGCTACAGATGAGAATGATGATGATGCAACTAGCAATTTGTGTGAGTGATATCAGTTTGGAATCCAAGATAATATAATTTATCTTAACTACACATCATTCCAAATGAGGCAACCTTTGAAACAAGGAAACAAGTGTTCTTCCTATTAGATATGTACAATAAGGAGCATGAGTTTAAACTACCTTAAGGAAACCTTTCCTTGGGTCCAGATGTTCTAGCACTACCAAAACCATTATGGGTATATCCATAAAATATCTCCCCTCTTATAGTAAGCATCACATTTTTGAAGCTATATATGGATATCATGCACCAAAATATTTTATCAGATTTTGATGTGTACACTACTGAGAGGAAACATGATAAGATAATGGGCATGTATAATAAAGAAGTTACAGAGAAAAAAACACTCACCAAGGAAGTGGCCACATTGAAACAATAGATCCAAGAGGCCAAAAAGGCAAAATTTAGGATCTTGAAACTCTTCAAAATAATTTTAAATGAATAACTAGTGCTAGCAGACATCATGCCTTTTGACAGGGACACCATAGGAAAGTTAGAGACCTTGGTATAACTTCTGATCAAGTGATGTAAGGAGGAACCTACACCAAAAGATGAGGGATTAGAGTTAGCTAAATAGTTCACCATGGCCTTTGAAATATACAATCATACTATAGAGAGGGTTGGGGAGGTTATCCCCATTTTGGATGGAATTTATTTGAAACTAGCTTGTCCAAATAAAGTCTTGGAGGCTCGGATCCAAGTTGAAGAAGCCCAAAGGTAGAAGCTAGATGATGATGCACTCTTAATAAAAGATCACATCAAGCATGACAAATTATTCAGGGATATATAAATTATGGAGGATGCAATCAATAAAAATCATCAACATCTAAATACAAATTTTGTATCCCTCTGAGGATAGGTTGACAAGGAGGTCTCCACACTTGAAGATGTCCAAAAGGGTGCCATTGTGTCTCTGGATGAACTAGTCAAAAAGGCTGATGAGACCTCCATCAAACCTGAGGAGATAAATAAATTAAAGGGGGCCATAGAATAAATAATTTAAAAAGTGCTTAAGGCATTATCATATTGGGATAATCTAAAGAAGGAGATCGAGTAGTTGGGGCCCAACTTAGTCTGAGATGGACTAAGAGCATAGTTTGGGGTGATGTTGGCCCCAAAATTTTGGCTAAGTGTTTTTCAATTTTAGCATGGAACTGGTACAGTGCTAAAGGACCATGGCATGGAAGGACCATAGTATGTAGTTGATAGGCATAAAAACATCATGGCATGGAACCTATGGGGTATAAGAAGATAATGGCATGGAGGGACCAACATGAGAGGACCCAATCAGAGTGGAATGAGTCATGAGGAACTCAAGGATGTAGGAGTCTAAATAGAAGTAGAAGGCTAGGGGATCACGTGAGAAGCGGGAGTATTTAAGAGAATGGTTCATATGGGTCATCCCAACCCTATTATTAGGAGGTTTTTCACCATCTTGTAATAAGAGGAATGCATGGTAGAAAATATATAGCTTAGAGCAATGATATAAGGGGTACAAAGGCTCAGATCTTTAGGAAAAACTTATTGTTGAGTGCCATGAATCTCATTCTGTTGAGAGTTCATTGCCAATTCTTCATGCCATTAATGATTGTAAACACTTAGTCAGGGCAAAAAAAGTATAAATACCCCTATTGTAAAGTACTATGGGGGGATTTTGGGATGAATTTGTGATGAATTTTTGCCTTTCTACTGATTAAGCTTAATATATGAGATAGTAGGTTCAATCAACCTCATGTGTTTTATGATGAATGATGGTGTCTGAGTTAAGTGATTAGACTTAATATTTTTGTTTTATTTTTCTTTTCTTTCCTAAGTAACTAATGATATTATAAGATGATGATATTCTGCATAGTGATATTAATAAAACCTAGAACTCAAAGAATAAAGATAGTCTAGCTTTACATTTGTATAATCCCTATTTAATTTTCATAAAGAGAAGGATATGAACAAGTTAACATTGTGTAACAAAACCTACAAGAACTATTATTTTGATATGCACTTTAGGTGAGCATGTAAGACCTAAATATTGCATGAAAGGGCCAACATGCTAGCTCATTGTGCTAGACTTTAGTGCAAAAGCTAGAATTATCAAAGAAACCCCAATAGTTCCCATAATTACAATGGAATACCTAGAAATTTCATCCATATTAGCATTTGATCAAAATTTTCCTTGTCCAGATCTAATCATGAATCCATTTTTTGAGGGGTAAATTGGTGCTCCCCTAAAACTAGAGTCCTCCTAATAGAACTTTAACATAATCTCCCTAGTTAGAGAAGGAAAAAATAAAAAATTCCTTTCTCAGAGCTAGAATGTATAAATTTCCTTTGGGTAACCACTTCCTGATATCCCATTCTCTAACTAAATCAATATTGACTCTTAACCCTTGGAAATTTCTAACCAATGCATGTGCCCATATGATCTGAGCTCTATCAAATAATATATTAGGGATATGGAGGTAGACTCACCCTTCCTCCTATATAGAATTCAAATTTAGGGTTTCATCAGGGTTATTCATTGCATATCCAACTAATTATCTTCCCAAGAGCATGGTATAAAAATAAGGGCGAAAAATTTGCTTACCTGCATCTTGCCTATGACTTCTACAAACTCTTATTATGACCATATCCTAGTCTAGATCTATTCACTTCTCATCCTCAACAATGTTGGATCTAATTCCCACCACATGAATCTCTACATGTAGGTCCACGTAGGTTTGCTCTTTTTTCCCCACTAAAGCCATGGTTCAAAAAGTATATCATCATCTAATTGTAAACCCATTTTATTTCAATTTTAGTGTTTATATTATGGAAATATTTAGAAACTAACTATCAGGCATCAAAAGCCATAGGGCTTTGTATTTTAAAAATATTTTATTTTCCACTAATTTTTAGAAATGATATTTTATTTCTAAATATCTCTTGCATTTAAGGGATATCATTGATCAAATATTTTTTATTGAGATCCTAGTAGATGATTAAGATATGGTTGCTTTGGTGATCTATATTTTGTCATTATATTTTGATTCCTTTGGTTTTCTCATTGTTTCTTGCTAAAGCCATGGTTTTAAAAGTATATTATCATCTAATTGTAGACCCATTCTATTTCAATTATAATGTTTGTATTATGGAAATATATATAAATTAAGTATCAAACATCAGAAGCCATAAGACTTTGTATTTTAAAAATATTTTATTTTCCACTAATTTTTAGAAAGGATATTTTGTTTCTAAATATCTCTTTCATTTAAAGGATATTAGTGATCAAATATTTGTTATTGAAAGCCTAGTAGATGATTAAGATATGGTTGCTTTGGTGATGCATATTTTGTCATCATCTCTTGATTCCTTTATGTAGACAACTAAATTTGGTACACACTTATTTTTAATATTTTTTTAATACAACTTTACACTTATAAATTATTGATGACAAATAAAATACTTATTGGCATAATTATTTAGGTCTTTCCTATTTATTTCATACATTTGTGTGATCACTTATTCATTGTTGTTCATCCTATCAATATTATCATGGGGATCCCCATTTCCTTTCTTTTCATCTTTTGTGTACTTTCTAGGCAAGTCCACAACTGTTGGATAGATCCAGGCCTATAGACCTATCTGTAAAATGCAAACTTGTCTAGGCATAACTTGCATAATTATTTTGGGTCATGTGTTGTTGGGTCATTATTTTTCCCATTTGGGTCTTATTAGATTTAATTCTACACACCTATAGGTATCTTAATTCAAAATCAATATCTATATGAATAAAAATCTAATATAAGGCATTTATGATGGCACTCTACATTATCAAGGACTATACAAAGATTACATATTTCATTCACATAATTTTTAAAGCTAAATCTTAAAGATACAAAGGATGTATCTATATTTATATGCTTGTGTGAATGGTAAAATAGGATAAAAAGTATCTAGGATTGCATTCAAAATTTGACACATACACATTAGCGGTAGAACTACATTCAAGTTTTGAGCCCTATTTAGAGAATTGAAAATGTAGTGAAACAATTAGTAAGTAAAAATGGATTGGCCAAGGTCAATCCAACTAATCCATTTTGTTTGACACCCTCTATTTAATATCAAATAGGTTTGCATAAGAACTAGGGTTTCATATTGTAGATATATCCTCATGGTAGTTCAAATGTATCAGTGTCTCAACACTCTTAGTGAAGACAAACATATGTGTTAGAATAGTCATAGTTTTACCATTTCTATAGTGGACAAAATTGTAATCAACAAACAAGACTGCATTGGGGAGCATATACTTGTCTAGACATAGTCATAGATTCTACTTCCAAAATTGATGTCATAATATTGTCTCTAATTATCAGACACCTGGTATAGTCAACTAAAGACTAGGAAAGCTAAGTATCTTATTATTGGTTGTACTTATTATGTTTAGCATATACCACTTGTCAATTAATCTCAATTTTCAATTCTTCTTTATATTCAAATTTATGCTTAAATTCCATATATTAAAATTTGAATAATATGTCAACATTTTTTACCTATTAAATGTTAATAAATCAAAACATGGTAAAACATATTGGTGACCCTAAATAATTTGAATTGTGACCACATCATGCTCAATTCTCAAATTATTCTACTCTAATTAAATGACCAAATATTCAATTATGGTTGTAAAATCTTGATTAAAAAATGGGGCATGCTCACCAACTATATATGTAGCTTGTTTAACTAAACCCATAGGAACTACCTCACCCAACACATGTTTAATCAAAAGTAGAAGTAGTGACATCTATGATCACCATCCAATAATCATCACCCTCTATACAATAAAAATACATAACATCATTCAAAAAACCATCAAAGTAAATAATAAAATTGAAAATATTTGTATAACATGTATACATACTCACAACCATAGGAGGAAAAAGAGGCTTAACAACTTATACCTTACCCACATCTCCTCCAATTTGAGCCTCAAGGGCACCCTTTACCATAATAAGAATCAAGTAGGTCATTGGTGCACCATCGACCATTGTGTGTATGCTTTAGTACACCCAAATTCATCAACATCAATAATATAAATAATTGGGCCCTCCTCAGTTAAATTAATGAGTGCTAGGTTGTCCACACTAGGTCATCCTTGCTCACAATAATGTCTAAGTGCTCTAATAGATTGGATCCATATAACTGGTGTTAGGGGCACATTGTGTCTAATACCAAACTAGATGGTGATGTGTTCAAACTAAAAATAATCATAAACATCAGTAAAATGATCATGAAACCCAAAATAACATGAACACCATCCTCATCCCACCTTATAAACCCCCAATAAGGTCTCTAGACAATAGAATCAATTGATATCTAATCAAGAATCTAATGACAGTCCATTGTCACACTACACACAACACATGCATTATTGACCCATATCTATGAAAACATTTATGAATGTTCCAAGTCACCATGAGGCATACCTATGTGAAATATCACATAAATGTACTTATATGCTCAATAGTCTAACAATGTCATTGATCCCAATCCACCACCAAAAGCCTCTCATGTAAAGCAATGTATGTCCCTATATAGATGATCCAAAATTGTCTATCCCTAGGAATACATGGTACTATGATCATTAATACCTTGGACACAATAATGCATTTTATGTGAAATAGAAACACCACCACCATCAATAGCAATAAATGATGCTAGGAATATACATGAATTTTTGCACACGTGTAACATTTGATAATATAATCTCAAACAATAATATAATAATATCATTAGATGTATCAAAAACACTCCTAACATGACCAATCATATACTTTTAACCATTTCTTATCCACTCGTACCCACCACCACCCTAAAATTCTTCACTTGTGCTAACCACGTGAAGCCTCAACATCCTCCATACATCCTCAAGTGTAATATTCATCTCCCCTATGGGGTGCTAAAAAGTATAAGTATCTAAGTCCTACTGCTCTATCAGTTTCATCATCATATGCATGTCATACAACATTAGATATAGTTTTCCAACATAGCTTAACCTAGTTATTCCAAGATTTTATCTTTTTGCATCACTCAATGAAAATGCTTGCACAATGTCTATCACATGCCCATGCCTAAATTTACACTCTCACATGTCAGCTTGCAATCACAAAAATTAGGCATCAAAATCAAAAAAAAATCATACAAATATGAAACAATAAAATATATACAATAGTAATATTATCCTACAAAATATTATAAACAATGTCACATAAGAATAGATAATTACTTGGATAAGACCATGGTGAAGTAGGTGATTTTGTGGACAAGTCTATACAAAATTGGATAGGTATATGTAAGGTCTACACATGACTGTAGCTAGAGGGAAAAAATTGACAAACAAAATAACACAAATAAAAGATTAAAAATTGTACAAAAATATAGCTTTTTGTAATTTGTAAAATACAGGTTTTTGTAACACACTAATGGTGGTGTGTCCTTAGATTGTAAGTCATCCTCCACTTGCTCAAATCAAGTCAGTCCAATATCTCATATGAAAAATTATTCTCAACCATATCTCAAAATAAAAATTATCACTATGAAAATGAATTACAAAATTCTATTTAACCAAAATATTTATATATGTTGACATTTTTTTTAAACTCTAAATTATGTAAAAATACAATCTACCAATTACTACTTCTAGAACTTGCGCACATGATATCTTGAGTGTTAATTATTGAAATTATTGTTGGAATAAAAATGAATAATAGGAGGGGGTGTGAATTATTCTCTTAAAAACATTCTTTCAATTCCTTCTTAGCATACATGAACCATCACATCAACATATCAATCAAGCAATGCATAAATAATCAATCATACAAGCATGAAATAAGATTACATAAGACAACACATCATATATATGTGGGAAACCCTCAAGGGTAATAAAAAAAATGATAATTGAAAATGAGATACAATCTTACAATTCAAAATATCGCAATTTAGTGAAGCACCAACTCCACATGGAGCATCGACCCCAACTAGCTAAGCACCAACCTAGTTAGGATTTAACAAACACTAACTTGCAAGGAAGAACAAACATCCTAGATGAATAAACAAAAAAATATCCACCTAAAATTTTTTATCACCTTAAAAAATCTTGTTTCTCACATAATAGATGATGATCACCTTCTTTAGCTCTTCTCACTACTCTATCCCTCTCAAACTACCTTTTAGGCTTCTTCGCTTAATTAGGTCTCTTCAAGACAGATTATGTCATATGACCTTGATATTAATATGAAAAAAATATATAATATATTCATGAATGATCCTATATAATCATATTATGGTATATAAGACCTCATTCTACTAAAAAATGTGCAACTCATTCGCATACACTCTCTATTATTACACAAATAGGCTTAAAACTGCCTTATATATACCATTCCTTGTTCATATACCACTTAGTCATCTATTCAACATTAATATACTAGGTAAAACATTTAATAGGTCTTAGGACATCTCATAAAAATGATTAAAATGAATATTGAGTCCATTTTGGTCTATCATAACTCCACTAGACCTCATTTCTCTTTTAGGTCTCATGAAGAACTAATTCCATTAGGTCTACTGTAGGACACATTACACTTTGCCTTTCTTGGAATACTTTAACTTAATTTAAAAACAATATATTTTCATACATTGATAAAATAGACCAAAATAAACATCTTCTAAGGTCCATAACATTTTTCAACACCAACCCCTTCATGAACACTCCTTTTAACACTGTTCACAATTAGGCCTGTGAACCTACAAAAAGTCTATCAAATAAAAATGAAGCATGTATAAAATTTTGTCACATAATAATGAAAATAAATCAAATTAAAATAATATACATGGGATTAATAACATCACCATGTGATTTATAATTCACAACTTAGGACTCAAACACTTCTCTGCAAATAGCCCACTTAAAACTACTATAACACTTCAAAAACCAATCATGAATAATTTGATCTTAAACACCTGAAAGAAAACCTCCCATGAACAATGAAACTTTAAAAATATAATTTTACATATCTATACCACTATAAAATACAAAAATTACCATGTCTAATATCAAATAGTGGTCTTGTAGACCAATCATTTGACCTCATTACACATAGTCAAACTAGAACCATTCATGCCATTTTGGATTCAACATTTCAACATATTATAAGAATTGCAAGATTTAAAAAAGCATGAAAAATTTTAAAGTCACAAAAAACAACACCATATGCATTAGATACATCATCTCAGGGCATATAGCCTCAAACTCATCACTGTAACTTACTTAGAATTGCCAGTTTACCTTAAAGCAAAGTCATGGTGACAATGACCTTCAACAACTATATGACCACTTTCAAAGACTTATTATGAAATTATATGATCCTATGATATAATTATACCATTATAAGATATAATATGGTCAAATGGAAAATATTGATCTTGTAGACCAATCTTATGACCTCACTGTACACAGACCTCACTAAACTAGACAAGCCATTTAGGATTCATCATTTTCACCACTGTACCTAAATATCAAGATTTATACCAACCATGAATAAGACATAATAGTTATAAAAAACATATCCATATACTTGGTTTCATCACTTTATCATGATAACACATTCCTAAACATATTCTCACTATTGTCTGGGTTTCTTACTGTTTCCACCATTAGGCCTGTTAGCGACTGGCTAACTTGGATGATTATTTTATCACAATTGAGGGATATGAACTATATAAAAACCTTAAATAACATGAAACACAAGTATAAAACTTCATCCTCCATCCATTTTCATACTTTGACTTGGATAACTATGATTTCTATAATAAATCTTCAAGAAATGTGCACTTTCTTATAGGGTCTACTCACACACCTGACAAACACACCTGGAAGTGCATGAGAGAGTTCAATACAACCTATAATATCTTTTTTAGTCATTTGAGACCATTTTGGGTTGTTTTGAACAAGATATTTCAAATTGGGTCCTTGTTAGGGTTCTAGAGAGGCTTAACACAGGTTTTGGTGTTAGCGATTGTTCATAAAGGATTGCCCTTTAAATACAAAACTAATAACTATAGTTCTTAGCTAAGACCCTTCCAAATATCTCATTAATATATTAGGTTCCCATTTAGAGGTTATAGTGTCAATGAACACCTAAAATTCTTTTTTGGGTTTGCATGCCTTCATTCTATGTACTTGAGAGACCTCAAAACCACTTTTCATGCATTTTATTGTAAACCATGACATAAAACATTATGAACATGCTTAGAAAAAAATATCATACCTCTTTACATGTTCACATATGGAAACTTGTCTTTAAAACTGATCTTCATGCCTTATTAGTCCAAGTAGGGTCTGAAAATGGTCTAGATGCAGACTTGGTTTGAAGTTCCTACCCCAGTAGGCTCACCCTAAGACTCTCACATGTGATCCAATGCTTCACATACATGATCAAGAAAATTCATACAACCAATCATGCCTATGTTCACTCATCTCACTAAACCACCATGTTCATACCTTCTCACAAGGACTTTACATGTCATGACTAGTGTGATGTTTAGGCTTCTTAAGCACTTTGTACTCAAGAACTAGTACTCAAACATGATTACCTCAATGATATCAAACAAGAACACTATTCAGATAGTATTTTCACACCACTATAATAATATCTTTTAGATCAATATTCTCTCATGTCCTCAAGTAGATCTAGAGCCTCATAACCATGCTTCAATGCTCACTTGACCATCATACCTCTTTATGACAACATTGATAACTTCAAATTGACCTGAACCTTAACATCAACCAAAAAAAGAGACATTAGGTTACCTTAAAATTCTATATTTGCTTCAAATTCTCTCTTTCCTTCAAATTCTCTCTTGTCACATGGCTTCCTTATCCCATAAAACACACAAGCTCATACCTCAAAGACCACTCACCATGCATCTTCACCAGATGCATCTTGACATCAATGACATAAACCTTGACATCAATGACAACACTTCTCAATAAACTCCCCCTTTATCATTGATTGTAAAACATTATTCAATCTGATCACTCTCATCTCACCCAATCTATTCAATCTCTCTTCTTGAACTTTCTCCCCCTTTGAAATTAATGACAAAGGGTCATACATATTGTGACTTTTGGAACCACTCATTATCCCTCTTTGGAAACTACTCTTAAAAACTCTTCTATGCTTGTCAATAACTACACTTCGAGCTTATGAACACCTTGAATATCTCCCCCACAAACCAAGCATCCACCATGCTTTTGCTAATTGAAAAGAGTCTCCATGAAGCCTAATGGAGTCACCCCTTACATAAGGCACTAGAAAAACACAAACTCAAGATATTTATAGATCTCCATGCTCTCACAAGAATGAATACCTTATAGGATATTGTTAGGATTGATTGGCACTTTAGGCTTGACCTTTTCATCAACCATTTTATCAATAATATGAGCTAATATCAAACATTCTTGACTTGATTTCACATCTGAAGTGCAATCTACCATAACAAATAGTCTACTTAGGCTTGTAGACTAATCATGACTTACCTTTATTATCTTTGGTTTTCATACATTCATTTGCCTTCTCTCTTGTACTCTAGAGGCTTCAAACTTCTTATTTTGAATTGATGGCCTTCTAACTCTATTAGGATAAAATATTTCAATGTGTCCCATATTATGAAAATTATATCAAACAACTTCATTCATACCTCTTGACTAATGATTCCTTTCATAAACCCATGCATATTCATTTTTAGAGGGTCTTCCACACTTTCTTGTTCTATGACCAAAATGATTGCAGTAAATAGCAACCATTGAATGAATTGGCATACCTCATAACATTAAGATGTCTGATTGATATATTTATGTTGACCTTATTATCTTCATTAGCCTTTTCCTTGACTTGAGTTGCCTCTGTTTGGTCTTCTTTGAAACCAATCATTATCTTATCACTTGCAAACTTCTGTCTACTCAAGATGTTATTTAGAGCATCATTACTCTTTTAAAATTTCATAAAGGTCTTAAAATTGTTAGATGCTTGATCTAATTCAAATTTCAAAGATTCCTTTTCAGTTTCATACGTGATACATTATTCCTCTTTAGCCTTTAGGCTTGCAGTGACTATCTCCATTTGTGCTTCAATCTGATTGATGATCTCATTATACTCCTTGGATGTGTTACTCAATCTCTCTTTAAACAAACCAATTTGCTCTTCATAGTACTTAACTAATTATATTAGTTTGTGATTCTTCCTTCTTTAAAAATTCAAATATTCTAGAGCACTGATCAATTATACCTCAAGGTTCACTTCAGTTTCTTCTTCATCTAATGATTCATCATCCATAAGGCCTTTTCTTTTTTAGTAACCCTCATTGTCTATTTCTATATCCATGAATAAGGTTTCATTATTGTCATGTTCATGTTCATTAATGTCATCATCACTATCAGATGTGTTTGTGTCACTTACATTAGATGAGTTATTATCTTCTTTGGTAAAGAAAATTATTTTATTCTTGAAATACCCTTTCCTACCTTCATGCTTCCTAAAATATTTCTTGTTTTGGTCAGGATTATAGACATTTTTATTATCTCCATGATGTTCATCATGTTCTTCATCATGCTTAGTCTTATAATTGTTAGGACACTTGGAAGAAAAGTGACCAATCTTACCATAGTTGAAACATTTAAAAGGTAACTTACCTTTGTACTTACGAGATCCAAACCTCAATTTCTTAGCAAACATGGCTATCAGTTTATCATCATTAACATCTAAACATACCTTATCCTTGAACTTCTTATATTTTGACTTCTTCTCATCTTTGAATTTTGCTTCATTCTTGGGAGGTCTTCCTTCATTTTTTCTCATCTCATAGGTAGTCAAGATGCCATGAAGCCCATCTATATCTAGCATGTCCAAATATTGCATCTCTTCTATTCCAGACACCTTAGAATCAAACTTAGGTGTTAGTGATATCAATACCTTTTAAACAACTATAGACTCTTTCACTTCTTCTCCTAATCCTTTAATGACATTGAAAACTTCATCAAACCTTAACATGTAGGATGCAATGATCTCATCTTCTTTCATACTCAGATTTTTAAACTAGTTTCTGTGAGTCTATAATTTATCCATCTTCACCTTGGTGTCTCCTTCATAGATAGTCTTGAAATTGTCCCATATTATATTGGCTGACTCATAGTGCATCACTTTCACAAACTCTTAAATTTTATAGGCCACATGAAATGGCATTCATTGCCTTGGAATTGATCTCACTTTTATTCTTGCCTATTGCATTAGTTGGTGGTGCAGGAGGTGGAGTGTATCCATCCAAAACTACCTACCATATGTCATGGCCCATGGAAATTAGATATGTCCTCATTTTTATGCTCTAAAAATAATAATTAGTCCCATTGAATAATAAATCTTTACTGGTAGAGAAACCATCTTGAGTTTTCTAACTAGCCATCCTTGCTTCTAGGATCTACTTAAGGTTGTTAGGCCTACTTCAAAGGACCCGCTCTAATACCAATATTGAAAACAAAATGATTGAGAAGGGGGGTGAATTAGTATCTTAAAAACTTTCTTTCAATTCCTTCTAATCATACATGAACCATCACATTAACATATAGATCAAGCAATGTATAAGCAATCAACTAATACAAGCATGAAATAAGATTACACAAGAAAATGAATCATATATATGCAGGAAAAAAATCAAAGGAAAAAAAATCAATGATCCCTAAAAATGGACTACAGTCCTATAATTAAAATGATCATATTTTAGTTAAACACCAACTCCACATGGAGCACCAACCCCAACTAGCTAAGCACCAACCTAGCTAGGCTTTAGTAAGTACCAACTTGCAAGAAGGCACCCACCCCCTAGATGACCTAACACTAAATTAGCCACCTAAAACTTTTTATCACCCTAAGAAAACATTTTTTATCACACAATAGATGATTATCACCTTATTTATCCCTTTTGACTGCTTTATCCCTCTCAAACTACCTTCTAGGCTTCTTTGCTCAATTAGGTCTCTTAAAGACAAATTAGGTCATATGACCTTGATATTCAATTAAAAACACACTATAATATATTAATTATTGATCCTATACAATCATTATATTTTATACAATAACTCATTATACTCAATAATGTGTTATCTCATTCGCATACCCTTTCTATTCTTACACAAATAAGCCTAAAACTACCTTGTATATATACCATTCCTTGTTCATATGCCACTTAGTCAGATATTCATCCTTAAAATATTAGGTTGGCCATGGAATAGGTCTTAAAAAATATAATAAACATGATTAAAATGAATATTGAGTCCTTTTTGGTCTTTCATAACTCCATTAGACCTCATTTCTCTTTTAGGTCTCATGGAGACCTAATTCCATTAGGTCTACTTTAGGACACATTACACTTTGAATTTATTGGAATAATTTAAATTCATTGAATAAAAATATAATTTCATACATTGATAAAATATACCTAAATAAACATATTTTAAGGTTCATAACACTTTTTAGCTCCAACCCCTTCATGAACACTCCTCGTAGCACTGTTCCCAATTCAGCCTATGAACCTACATAAAGTCTGTCAAAAAAATTGAAGCATGTACACAATTTAGTCACAAAAACATGAAAATAAATAATATGAATAGAAAATAAATAACATTAATAACATCACTATGCGATTTATACTTCATAACTCAGGGAAAAAGGACTCAAACACTTCTCTACAAATAGCCCACTCAAAACTGTCAAAACACTCTAAAAACCAGTCATGAACAACTTGATCTTAAACACTTGAAATAACAATTATCATGAAAAATTAAAATTTAAAAAGATAATTTGAAATTTATATACCACTATGAAATACAAAAATCACAATGTATAATATCAAATATTGGTCTTGCAGACCAATCTTTTGACCTCATTACACACAGTCAAACCAAAACCATACAAGCCATTTTAGATTCAACATTTCAACATATTATAATAACTTAAAAGATTTAAAAAATAATTATTAGTACTTTAAATTCACAATAAAAAAAACCATATTCATTAGATACATCATATCAAGGCATAGAGCCTCAAACTCATCACTACAACTTGCTTACCTAGAACTGCCAGTTTACCTTAAAGCACAGTCATGGTGATAATGACCTTCAATAGATGTATGACTAATTTAAAATAATTATTATTTAATAATATGATCCTATTATATAATTATATCATTATCATATGGTTTAATGGAAAATATTGATCTTGCAGACCAATCTTATGACCTCACTATACACAAACCTCACTAAACCAAACAAGCCATTTTGGTTCCATCATTTTCACCACTGTACCTAACTATAAATATTTATACAAAGCATGAATAATAAATAAAATTCCAAAAAAAAAAATTCATACACTTGGTTTCATCACTCTATCATGATAACACATTCTAAATTATCTTCTCATTGATGCCTGGGTTTCTCATTGTTTCCACCATTAGGCATGTTAGCGACTAGCTAACTTGGAAGACTAGTTTAACACATTTGAGGGATATAAAAAATATATGAAAATTCATGGACATGAAAAATGATTCTAAAAATTTATCTTCCATCCATTTTTATACTTTGACTTGGACAACTCTGAATGCTACAATAAATGTCTGAGAAATGTGCACTTTCTTGTAGGGTCTACTCATACACCTGACATCTCAATCACACCTAAAGGTGCCTGGAAGAGTTTAATACAACCTAAAATATATTTTATAGTAATTTGTGATCATTATGGGCTGTTTTTAATAATATCTCTCACATTGGGTCATTTTTAGGGTTTTAGAGAGGTTTAACTTAGGTTTTAGTGTTAACAATTTTTCATAAAGGAATGCACCTTAAATCCAAAAATAATTCCAATAGTTCTTATCTAAGAACATTTACCATCTCTATTTAATATCTCTAGTTCTCATTCATAGGTTTCATGTGCTAATGAACACTTGAAAGTCCTTCTTGGGTTTGCATGCCTTCATTTTGTGTACTTGAAAGACCTCAAAACCACTTTTCATGACTTTTCTTGCAATCCATGACCTAAAACTTTGTGAAAATGATTGAAAAAACATATCATACCTTTGTATATGCTAAAATATTCAAAATTATCTTGAAAACTTATCTTCATGCCTCATTAGGCCAAATACAGTCTGGAAGTGTTCTAGATGCAGACTTAGTCTGAAGGTCCTACCCTTGTAGGCTCAACCTGAGACTCTAATGAGTGATAAAATGCCTCAAATACATGATAAAACAACGTCATACAAACACTCATGTTTGTGTGCACTCATCTCAACAAGCCACCATGCTCATACCTTCTCATAAGGACTTTAAATGCCATGACTAATGCCATGTCTAGGATTCTTAATCACCTTATACTTAAGAACTAGTACTAAAAAATGATTACCTTAATGATATTAAAAAATTATTTTCTTTATACATCACTCTCACACCACTAAAATAATCTCTTTTAGATCAAAATTCTTTCATGTCCTCAAGCAGACCTAGAGCCTCATAACCATGCTTCAATGCTCACTTGACTATCATACCTCTTTGTGACAACACTGACAACTTTAAGCTGATCTAAACCTTAACATCAAACTTGATATCAACCAATAGAAGAGAAATTAGGTTGCCTAAAAATGGGGGCATAGATTGGGATTATTATATACGCTAAGCCTACATAGATAATATTTATGGGACCACTCAATTTTGGCACATTATAGATGGTTTAAATTATCTGTACTCTACATATTTATGATAGGGTTTTTTTATATATTTTTGATATATTGTACACATTGGTATAAATTTGAGGGTAATATTCTATTCAGGTGGATTCCATCGAGTAAATAAAATAACTATACATTTCTAGCTATCAATAACATTATACATATTCCCAAGCATATGCAATGCATATGCACATACATGATACAAATTTTAATATTCAAAGAAAATCATAAATTGGATACATAACAAATATTTGAACATCAATATAAATTATGGAGGCATATGACATGAATATGTACTCAAGTTGCAAATAATTGAGTATAAATCCATACATATTTGGTTGTATATGCATGGGCATATGCAAAACAATTACATGAACAAAAATTATGGGTTTCACATATAGTTACATTTGAGCATATACATGCATGAAATTATATATCATTTTGGAAAAAATTTAGGGGGTATGATGTTGGTTCATGCATGTATGTTACAATATAATTTACAAACTCAATGGTAAGTGGTTATTATTTCACTTAAAATATATTGGCAATATGGCCATGATGGGGGAATGAATATTCTTCATGCTCTTTTCATCATGAAATTATAATATAGATCCATCTTTCATGGTATGCTTTGTACTATTATGGTTAGTATACAATTCAAGTCTAGAGACACTCAACATTCTTAGCATTACTTCTAGTGAATCCATTATGAGCTTTAACCCTTTATCATTAGGTACAAAATTAGAGATAGATTAGTTACTCAAGTCAGCATGGTTATGGTTTAGTGACATTCAATGACTTAATACTCTCCCATTTATTATTGAAGGATTTTTTATTTCCTTGGATAAGAAATGATCATGATGGAAAGCATATTTTCTCTACTTAGTTCGGTCAGCTAGTGATGCATGACATATCCATTCTTCACAACATAAGCATTGTCCATAGGTGGCATAATAATTTAAGCATGTACATGGGGATAAGGCCTCAAGGATGGTCTACCATCTTTTCCCATGCATTCTTCATTAGGATATTGACCTTGATGCCTATGTCAATAAGGACCTTATAGATGGACCATCCATCAATGGTGGCATTCACTAGGAGTTCTTGGTCATACTCTACATTTTTGGTATGCCCAACCTCTCATGCCATTTCCATGCATGGTGAAATAAATTTAGCTTACTGCTACCTTGCATGTTCTAAAAGTAAGTTTGTTAATATAAGAAATATACCTTCTATTTATAGGAGGTTCAAGATCTTTGTTAGTTATTACATTTCAGCCTCATGACCATCCTATTTCTTGTGATAGGTAATAACCTATACCTCTAAGTCTCAATCCAGTTGTATCTCTCCTTGTAGGTTCTAGATCATGCTCATAGCCTACTAAAATACATCTTTTTGGTGCATAGGGTTTGGATAAGGCACAAATTTGGGCTTAGGCTATGTTATGCACTTAGAAAAACTTAGCTCCCCATATTCCATGTGCAACTTTGGTATCAACATAACTGGCAGTTGAGTGGTGAGTCCACTCTGAGGGCTATGTTATGCACTTAGTAAAACTCAACTCCCCATATTCCATGTGCAACTTTAGTATCAACATAACTATCAGTTGAGTGGTGAGTCCACTCTGAGTAGTTGCCTACACTTTAATTGGCTCCATGTGGATTGGTTTTTCTTTTGGAGTCCATTTTTACACTTTAGGCTCATGAATTATTATTCTTGTGCCATTGTCTACACTGAGCCTTCCTTGTGTTAATTTTTTATACAAGTCAGGGCATTCCTTGACCTTGAGTGTTCCTTGACAATACCCACACACTAGATGTATAGGTAAGTCATGCTAATAATGCTTGATCAATCTGTACTTGTAACAAGATCACAATGGGAACCTTCCTCCACCATGTCCACCACCTCACCCTCAGTTACCTATTTGCATCCCATATCCTACATTCTGCTGGTCATAGCCCTCATTTCCTTAGGTTTCCTGCCCTCCTACTGCTATCATTGCTTGCCATGCACCTCTCCCCATGTTCTCATGTATCTCATTGAAGCTATGATATGAGTATAGGAATTTCATAACTAAAAATAAGTGGTTGAGTTGACCTAATTAGTTCATTACAATAAAGGGTATTTGTGAACATCATACACCTTGCAACATACCTCACATCTGAGAAGCAATGTGTGCACATTCTTTTGAGAGTAGTTGTTCCTATTATGGCCTTACATATTGCATTTGATAAACCATAACCCACTTAGAGTGTATTACGATGAATTAACAGTAAAATTCTATAGTTAGGAGGTCGTAAATGCAATTTGTGCCTCCATAAAAGGGCTAATTCCTATGTTAGCACTCTTGACTACCTTGGCTCTAAGTGTGGATTCAAGTACTTCCTGAGGGTTTGTGAATTTTTTCATGGACAACACCCTTATAAATGATATTGCAATCCCCCAATGAACCATTATGCATACTGGGAGGGGTGAATATCATAAGGGAGCTTGGAAATAAGAGTTTTGAATCTAGCATCGTACATGTGCATGCTATCTAATAATCCCTAGTTAATCTCTTTGAACATGGTGATGCTCTACTATTAAATCTTAGGTATGTCAAGCTCCTTTAAGAATGCTTCCTTTAGGGTATTGTAATCAACCATAGCTTGGTTAGGATAAAAATCCCTATATCAAGTATGGGTAGGATCAAGTAAGGTTATCATGAACTAAGTGGCCTTGTACTTAGACTAGCTTATACCTTAAGCATGCCATTATAGTTCATACTTGAGCACATTCTCTATGTCATTTTATATGCCTTGATACTTAGGCAAAAACATGGCCATATCATAATAAATATAGGGTAGGGGAGTAGTCAGTGTCTATGATGCTTTTCCCCTTGGTACTTGTCCTGGTAGTGGTATTATAACACCTCCATCCACTGGGCCAGGTGCTGGTCCCATTGTTACCACTAACACCATGGATGTCAATGGAGCTATGCTACTGACTAGTGGCATCAAGACACTTCCTCTAGGATATTTCCCAAGTTGTGTAGCTGACATTGGCTAGATTGAAATGCTTGCACTCATGTTCTATCTAGTCGGGCTAGTGCCCTAAGGTCTATAGGTATCCTCACTTAGCTCCTCATAAGGAATAACTTGTTCACTCACAAAATTATGGTCTAAGTCTACAAATTGATCAAAGTTGAGGCTGATAATGGGGTTAGTTATTAATCTTCTACCTTCCTATGAGGGATCTAGTGCATGATCTCACACTACAAGTCTAAAAGGGGTAGGTGCATCTCTACTGGTCAACTTCTTTAGGGACCCCACACATTCTTCACATGTCAACCATGAAGATTATTCTATGGCTTTAAGGTTTCCCTCCTCTTGGTGATGCTCTCATTCAATAAAGCCTTCCCCATGCCCTTCCCATTTACTATGGGTCCTCTCAGCACTTTCAGGTACTAGGTCTTCCATTAGCCTATACCTCTTCTTATTATAAGCTTGTCTCCTAAGCTCTTGAGTGTCAAATTGCTCATCTCCTTCTATTATGATTCACCTACACATCCCCTTCTTTCTTATTACACTACTCATATGCGAGAAGACTTTAACCTTCCATTCTCATGGTTTCAAAGCCATGATACACCATCAACTTATTATGTTTGATACCAAACTCTCTCATAAATGTGCCTTTGGGTTTGTATAAGAATTTATATTCTACTTCTTTAGGGTGGGAGTATCTTGATACTATGAATTCAAGTACGTATTTGTTCAACACCCCTTGGCACCATTTATCTATGTCTTTAGTCCAAGTGGTGTCTAAGTTATCAAGAATTTTTAGGCATTCTTTCATCCATTTGAGGCACTGTCCATAGCTTTGACTTCTATGTGTCACATAAATAGCCAACTATCGATACATTTGCTCAAGTAGTTCACAAAAAAAACCTCATATAAAGCATCATGCATATGGTCCTAAACCCACTTCCTTGGGTTATATCCTCTACCAGTTGGGTGCCTCAGCATAGAATTGTCCTCTACTTGTTCTAGCTAGTGCTCAATATTCTCAAGGAAGATTCCAAGCATTTTTGTGGTGCACCATTGAAACAACAAAATTCAACATGGGTCTTGGCAACATAACCAATTATTGTAGAAACGTAGGGGCCTTAAGTCATTAGCCTTGTTAGGCACTTATCTAGCTATTCAATTTAGATCCAAACTTGTTATAACCTGGCACAAGCCTTGATTAATCCTATAGAGCTCAATTTTTGTCACTCAATTGCTCTAATATCACTTCACATAATGTGCAAGCCTTATGCACTCACCCAAAGTGTAGTAGAGAAAGGATTGGGGCTTGTATTGTGCTAGTTGTACCATGGTGTAACTCTATCTTTCAAGGGCTTTGGCTATTACAATGGTTGTGGCAAGTTCATGGTCATAATCCATTCTAAGGAGGATCTGATTGTCAGCTAGGTGTAAGCCTGTATGACATGGTTTTATAGCTTCATGGGTGCAATCCTTTAGTTTCTTTAGCTTAGTGTCATTTAGGTGCTTGGAGGGCTCAATGGGGTTCTTAGATGAAGGACTTAGGCTTAGGCTTTGGCATAGTTATCATCATGAGGTGTGGGGTCTTACCTATAATTAGAGAATTTTCCATATAGAGTGATGATGTCATCATAAACTATAGAAATACCATGAATGGGCTAGGCCAAAAGCTCACTAAAACTTAATATTTGTAATATAAGGTTAAACATTGTAACTATTGCAAACATTATGCAAACCATTCTCATTCTAAGCCTATAACAATAACCATGTAGACTAGACTAACATTCATTAGATACAATGTCATTTGTCATTAAATATAATTCAAATACAAAGTATATATCAATAGAAACTAAGCAAATGATCATTTAAGCTGTTATAGGACCAAAGACTCATAGACAATCTTGGGCACTACACTGAGGAGCTTCAAAGGCATCCATGCTAAGACAATAGCTAAATGGTGACAATAACATTTAGAAACAATCCTACAGAGCTTTGTTACTCCAACTTGCCTCCGTTTGCTAACTAGATTCAACTTGACTTTATAACACTTAGGAACATCTTAGTACCATGGTGAATGAAACATGCTAGTTACTAAGCTAGCATTGGATGAAGTAATTCTACCAGTTCTAATACCTTGCTTCCATTGAGCCATGATTGTCTTGTGTGCTTGCTTCCTGATGATGTTTGAGTAAGTAGGGAGTTGGTTAACTGCCTACTAATTAGTACCACAAGATGACAAAACAACAATCATACAAAGTGATTGCCTCATGCTGAGTTTTCTATTGAGTTGGCATAAATCCTATACTTAGATGGATTTGGGTCCCAATAATAACTCATTTCATTAATTCTTCTTATCACCTTCTACTCACCCATTCATTAGCTTCTCACTAGTTCACATCTAAAGACATAAAACACCAAATCTTGACATTAGTCTCATGAATACAATCTATATTCATAGATGATCTTAAACATTCACATTACACTTATCTTTATCCCCTTTAACCACTCAATCACCCTATTTCATACATTGTCACACCTACACTCACTAGTGAGGCTACTTGGCTTGTAGCCTTTTTTCCCACTATTTCTCTTTGTTTGAAGAATATACGAGTATTAATGAAGATATAAACACATATTTAGATATCCTCTATCTTTTTTACATCCTCCCATTGATTTTCAAGGTTTAACTATCTCTATAGATAACACTTCCTTCACAAACACCTTACCAATTAGGCCTATTAACCCTCTATACTCTTGATCAGACCTCAAATCCATATCATATGGTACATTACTAGACTAGAACCACTTGATTCATTTTATACATGCCAAAATACATAGGATCACATAGTTTTTTCATTTTTCATTTGATAGAACTCAAGTTGTGGGGTTTTTAGTTTGGAAACCCTTGTCAGGTTAATGTTTAGGCCTATATAGGTCGAGAGGAGTCAAATGACAATATTTTTCATTTGGGAGATTTTAAAACTAAACTAAAACCTTTCCAAGGTCTATCATATCAATATACACCTTAACAAATCCTTAATGATCCTTTTTCAATCTGGTTATGACTTATAATGCACAAAATATAGAGTTTTACATTGTAATGGAGGATTGTGGCAACAAGATTTGAATATACTTGAGTTTAAAGACTCTTTTAAGGACCTTTTGAACCTTCCTCACCTTTTTATAATATGTGTAGATCACACTAACCTTAAAATATACAATGATATTCATTTCTTGAGAAAAAAGGACTTCAACGCTCTTTTCTTGTTGACTGTCTATCTCAAGATAGGGTACAAACAAAGTTCACAATGTTTGTTTTGAATATTAAAACTCAAGGATTGTTATCTTATCCAAACATACATTTCCATCACTATCAAGTCAATTTCCTGTCACTTTTTCAAAATATACATTTCTTTCTCTGACATATGACTATGTAATAGAGTATACTCTGTATATGCAAACATGGTTACATATTTAGGTTGATTAGCAGTGAACATTTGTTAATTATTATATATTCAAACTTGATTACCAATATTTACACTAAGAATTCTTCTCTATATAGATCATCTCAACAATATAATAATCCTCTTGACACTAAACATTTCAATAAACATTATGATAACATGTTTTTGGATTGTTATAGTCCACCACAGAGTTTCTTCTTATAGTGATTTTACTTAAGTCCTTTATTGAAGGAAAGTATCAGATGTCAACATGAAACTTATTCAAACTTGTATATACATTTTTTATAACCAAAACAACATCCTCTCTTATGCCATCAATCATAAATCCATCAAATCATTATTTTCATGATTGTAACTTGCATACATTCTCTCAGACCTAAAATACACACAAATAATGACAAGTTTATGGCCTCAAAGGACTTTGAAATCAATCTACAACTGAGAGTAATAAAATACCATGCAAACAAAGCTTAAATACAGACAATAATCCTTTTTTTATTCATTTGAATAATCCTCTATTACATTTATATTCCATTCATGGACTTATCAACCTTCTTGAGGAGTTTGTACATTCTTCCTTTCTCTTGTTTTTCCTCCTCCTTATTGGATCTCTCTCCTCTCTCTCTCTCTCTCTCACACACACACATTCTCCTTCTAATCCTACTACTACTTTCTCACCCAACTTCTAAGATGGTTTTTTGTTAGTTACATCAATACTCTCTTACATGGTGGTCAACCCAATGTAGGAATGGTGGTCACTCTCATTAACATAATTCTTGCTTTTTATCACCTTAAGGACTTTTGACATCAAAATGAATTCAAAAATTATTAACATGTTAAAATCTTGTTACTCTCATAATGAATAAATAATGGAATCCACTCATATATTGATCAAAACACTCATATTACAAATACCAATTCATTTTATGGAAGGAACCCTCCATATCATGAGCCACTTCGAGGGGGTTACCTCCTTTAGAGAGAGGCTCTATTACATTTTTTCTTGCATGATCTAAACCATCACTTGACCCTTTATTTATACTATCTCTTACCTACCCATCTCCTTAGTCTAATGCATGTGGGACTATTCATCTCATTCATTAATATGACATGCTACTATTTCTACTAGTTATTCCCCTATCAGGGTACATTACATTACATCCCCCTTAAATATGTTTTGACCTCAAAACATGATAAGAATTATAAGGAGGACAAAATTAAATCTAGACCAAAAATAAGTTGAAGACCAAATGGAAGCTCTGCCATGCATGCATTTTTTCTTCCACTTCTTCTGTTTATGTTGTGATAGGAGCATGAACAATAATAAGGCAAACATAAAAACTAAAATAGGAGGTGGATGTGATTAAAGATGTGTTGGGTGAATATTTTGTCACTAGCTGACTGACGACAAAATAGGTGTTTTAACCAAAACATAAGGAGATTTGATCAGCCAAATGTGCAGGTCTACCACATCAAAATGGGATAAATCTCTCCTCTCATCAAGGGGAGGTTCCCTAATGACTATAGTATATATATATGCTAAAAATGCACTCAGGGGTGGGATAACACCATCCATATCTTTTTTTCAGAGATGATGTTCATAGATCAAAGGAGAAATCCTAGGTAATGGCTAAAAGCATTTCTCTTCTTTTAGAAATGATGTTTAAAAAACTAGAGGATGACTTCCTGGTATTAACTGTAATAGGATGCAGTAACACAGTAGAATGAGATGGAGTACAAAGTCTCTACTTCAACTACCAAGGAGTAAAATAATTACAAAGGATAATGGGAACATAAAGTCTTTCCAAGATCCTTTACAATAAAATAGAAAACACACACTAAAGACAATTGTAGTGGCACAAAGTCTCCCACAGTTGGCTTCAGAACACCTTTTAGATTACTTCCACTAGTTCTAATTATTTAATTAAATGGACAAGATGATATTCAAGAAATAGAACATAAGAAAAATCTCCTCAACAACACAAGCTATTTCAGCACAAAGTCTGAAAGGTCACTTGCTTTCTCATTCAAATAATAAAATATGATTAACAATCTGAGCTCAAAGTCTCAAGAAATGTCTTTCAATTTGGGTAGAGTTTTAGTTTTATAACAGAAAGATCTTCTTTTGTAAAAAATGAGAGATTACAATATATAGTAGCCAAGAAAGACTTGGCTCTTTGTTTCATAAAATGGCCCATGTTGCATTCAATGCCTTGAATGCATTTGAAATTCTATGAAGAGGCCATGCTAGAATAGGATATCAGCCTTAACTTTGGTGTGTTAATTATTCTCATATGTCCTCTCCAAAGTATGAGCTGCTTGGTCCTCTTCAAGATATTTGTGTATCTATCCACTTTGCCTTTACTTGATGAAGAAAAATAGGCTATGCCTTTGAGTGTTTGTGCTCTTTGATGTCCACTTGGTGGACTATTCCACCTACTAGAATAACTCCTGCCTAGATATTTTTGGTCTTTCTTATATCGTTCCCTCTTTACTTATTGTATTTTGTCTCTTCCTTATGATCTGAGATCTTAGGCTATCTTCTCACTTCCTATTGGCACCTTCAACTTCTTCTTCAGCTAGTCACTGAGTTTGTTCTTAGGTTTTGTGCCACATTTGAAAATCAATGGATATTTCATTACCCTGAATTTGATGTCTACTGGGATGTCATTGGTCACTTGGTCACTTGAACCACTTTGAACCTTGAACCTTTGAACCTTTGAAGTGCATTAGTTCAATGGTTCAATGGTTCAGGTAGTTTAATCAGCTCTTTAATTCAATCGGCTCTTTGAACTTGTTTTCTAGAATCTTCCACTTCTTTCGCTCGAAGCTTCTTTTTGAACTTTGAACTTCTTTGAACCTTGAACCATTTCGGTTCAAAGTTTAACAATTCATTCTCTTTCTTGGAATCCTTTGAAGCTTCAAACTTTTTGGATCCTTTTCTTTTTTGTTGAATGCTTTAAACCCTTGAACTTTGAACCTTGAGAAGTTTAAGGTTCAATAGTTCATTGGTTCAATCTTAACTCTTCAAATCTTTTTATCTTCTAAGTCTATCAGACATATTGAACTTTTTGAACCTATGAACTTTAAACTCTTTTGGTTCAAAGTTTAACAGTTCAATATTTCAATCTTCACTCTTTGAAGTCTTCTTTTCTTTAAGTCTATCAAAGCTGTTGAACCTTGAAGCGGTTGAACTTCTTTGAACTCGTTGAAGCACTCAACTCTTTAAGTCCACCAATGTCATTGAACCTTTGAACCTTTAGAGGTAGGGTTCAATGGTTCATTCCATTTGTTTGAAGCCCACTGTTAAGTCTTTTGATTGAACCTTGGCATTGATCCAGCCTTGAAATTGCCTAAGTGTTAGAACTTATTTCTTTATTAAAGCCTGCCTATTGAACCTGCAAGTTCTTTAGCTGAAAATGCTTGAATAATTGAAGAAATTAGATACTTAGAACATTTTTTGAAAAAGAAAGAGATAATTTTGGCCTATAAGACTAAAATAGGTGATATGTTGTCCCCAAAAACAAGTGATAAATTTTGGGAACAATAGCTAGCTCCAGTTGGGAAACTTTCTTTGATTTAAAAAAACAATTGAAGGGAGTAGAATCCAGAATATCAGTGCCTTCATGTGTGCCATTGGGCTATAGAGTCATGCTACCCAAAAATAAAAATACCAAAAAAAATGAAATGAACAACATAAAACAAACTAAAGACTATACATATGTACAAGCTGATCTTATCTGATACTTCAAGAATTGAAGTGCTTCAGATGCTGGCCAGTGTGAGGCAGTGAAAAGGTCATGCCATCTTGATACTTTAATAAGAAACTATTTTTACCATTGAGTTGATTAATATCAAATGGGCCTCTCCATAAGGAATCAAAATTTCCATGCATTCCTTTTGGTTATCTCCTCTTGTCCCATAATAGAACTTGATCTCCAATCTAAAAATCATGGGTTTTTGCTTTCTAGTCAAAGAGCTTCTTCACCAGACTTTGATGTGCAAAAATTCAGTCCACTACCATAGTTCACTGCTCATCAAGTTTAGTTTGGCACATGATCCTCTTGTCGATGGCATTTTCAAAAGTTGAATTTTCTACTACCTTTGCCAACTTTAATGATGATAATTTTAGGGTGATTGGTATCTCTGCATTGAGACCATACAGAAGTTGAAAAGGAGACATACCTATCTCCCTCTTGGGTGTAATTCTGTCTACCCATAAAGCATCACATAATGCTTTATGCCAAGTTATTTGATTGCCATCTACTGACTTCCTGATAATGGTCACCAAGTTCTTGTTGCTCGATTCTGCTTGACCATTTCCTTGCAAAAAATAGTCAAAAGAGTGGGAGAGGGTAATTCCATAATAAAAATAGAACTAGGTAATCTCATGAGAAGAGAAATAGGCTACATTATTAGTCACAATCTTGGTTGGAACTCCAAACCTGGAAATGATGTTTTCTTTGAGGAAATTGCATACTACTTCTGAAGTAGCATGCTTGAATGGAATAGCTTCCACCCATTTGGTGAAGTAATCTATGGCTGTGAGGACATAATCATGTCCAGTACTTGAAGATGGATTTATAGCACTAATGAAATCAATTCCTCATTGCTAAAATGGTTCTTCAATTATTACTAGTTTGAGAGGTAATGTAGCTAATTTGGGTCATCTAATGAATTGTTAACACAGTTCACATCTATGCACCCATTTGTATGCATCTTGAGATAGAGTAGGCCAATAATACCTGGCTCATAGAATCTTATGGGTAGTTATAGGTGCATAAAAATGTCCTCCACAGAACAAATTGTGGAAGGACTTCAGAAGTTTGTTCTGTTGTGCTTTATCCACGCAGCGTAGGAATACCCCATTGAGGTTTCTCTTATATAGACCATTGTTCCACTGGATAAATTTGGCAGCTTTCAACTTAATGGTCCTATTTTATTTATGAGATAGGTGAGCAAGACACTCACCATAGGTAAGGAAATGAGTAATATTGGAATACCACTCATTCATAGTGTTGAAAAAAATAACTATTAGCGTGTCTTCAACTTTTATTTCTTCATACCCTATTTCTTTTGGTATGTTATCAGTAATTAATTGGCAGAGGCCTCTTTCCCACACTAGCTTTGTTTGTTTGATAACTAGAGCAAACTCCTGCTGAGTTAATATGGACTTGATTGTTGTATTAGGAACCAGGGTAACAATGTGTGAGTTTAAGATGTAAAAACAAGTGGTTTACCACCTTTACCACTGCATAAGCATGCTTCTCTATATTTGAATACTTTAGCTCATGAGCTTTGAGAGGAAAACTCATGAAGGATATAAGAAATTCCACAACTTTTTTGTTCTGCTGAACTAGAATTACTGAAAGTGCGTGTTCGGAAGCATAACTATACATTATGAAGCCTTTGGTGTAATCTAGACAAACCAGAATTGGGGCAGGGGTGATGGCTGTCTTGATGTCTTGAAATGCTAATTTGCCTCCTTTAGTCTAGCTAAAAGTGGCCTTTCCCTTCATCATGTCCATAATGTGGTGAGTCTTATTAGTGAACTCAGGAATGAACTTTCATAGAAAATTCACCTTTTTGAAGAAAGAGTGAACTACAGTCTTACTAGTGGGTAGAGTAAGCTCTTAGATGGATTTGACTATTTATGAGTCAATTTTTATGCCTTCTTAGGATACAGTGTGACCGAGAAGTTTTCCTTCTATAACCCCAAAAATTGACTTCTTAAGATTTAGAGAAATGCCATTCTGGCAACATCATTCCAACACTTATTGCAAATGATGCACATGATAAGGATGATGCTTAGAAAAGATAGTCAAGTCATCAAAGTATACCATAATTAGCTTACACATTTCATCTCTTAAAGCAAGGTCCATCACTCTCTGGAAGGTGGTGCCAACATTTATCAAGCCAAATGACATTCTTTGATATGCAAAGGTGCCCCAAGGTGTAATGAAGGTAGTCTTATGTTGGTTTGCTTCACCAACTTCTACTTGATTTTACCCTAAGAAACCATCTAACATTGATAACATCTCTGAACTATTCACCATCTAAAGGACTTGGTCCATGATGGGCAGAGGGTAGTTATCCTTTAGAGAGGATTGATTTAGGTTTCTAAAATCTATGCAGAGGCAAATTTTGCCATTATTTTTTTTCACAGGGACTATGTTCACAATCCATGTGGAATGATGGATTGGAAAAATTATCCTAGCTTTTAACATTTTTTGAATCTCAGACAGAATAGTACTTGATATCTTGGGGTTGTACTGCCTGGATTTATGCTTGTGAGGCAATGAATCTCTCTTGAGAGGAATTTTATGGTAAATTTCTTCAGGCTTGAGCAACTTCAGATCATCATAGAAGTACACCAAAACATCTATGTAATGGCAAAGCAGAGCATAAAATTTGATCTTCTCCTCAGGAGTGCAACACTTCTCAATGTTCACCATCTTGGGATTTTCCTTAGTACTCAAATTTACTTGATCAAACTCTTGGGAGGAGCTTGAATCATTTTGTTGCTGCTTGATGAATCTATCATGCTTATCAAATAGTTTCTCAAGGAAAACTAATTCTTTGGGAAATTTATTCCCTTTTAGATGTAGGAATTCTTCACCTACATCTGAGCTTGTTTCAGAGATTGTTTCCCATGACAGAGGCTCACTACCTTCTTTATGAAGCTATTTAAAGCTGTCTTTTTATTCCAAAAAGGTAATGATTTGGTTGTCACTATTAAACACTTGCCAATGATTGGTATTATCAGGCACACTTGGTTGAAAGACCAGTTTGATAATGTACCTATCTCCTTTAAAATTTGGGTGAAGAACCATGAGGGTCACAAAAATAGCCAATGCATTAGCTCAGTCATTGAACTCTCTGGGCACTACAGAGATACTAAAAGCATCAAAGCTTTCAATTTGATCCCAAACTAGATTGCGATAATGGCACAATCTCTCATTTTTGGTTTGATACAGGTTCCTCACCTAGCAAGCCACTAATTTAGCATCTCCTTTAGCATGAAGGAGTTTAACACCTTTATCATGAGCATCTTTTAATTTGAGCAGTAGTGATTTATATTCAACAATGTTTTTGGTGTTGCTATACTGTAACTTATACGAATAAGGAAAAATATCTCCTTGAGGAGATATAAACACAATCCTAGCTCCAAATCCGGTAGAAGAATAGCTACCATCAAATTTTAAAATCCAAATATCATTAAAATTTGATCTCTTTTCAGATTTTACTTCATTTAGAAGAGGAGGTCCTTTTGCATTTGAATTGTGCTCTATTAATTCTTCTACTATTTTATCTGAATTGATTGTTAGACTATCACATTAAAAAATTTCATCAGATGACATATGAACCTCCTCTATGGATATGAAGTAATTACCCATTCTTGAAGTCTCAAATAGAATTTAAGCTTTAGGGGCTGATGTCTGGGTGACAATGTACTTTAACTCTTTCTCAGGGAGTAGCCTCTAGATGACACCTTTGATAGGGATCCTCACTTCAAATAGGTCCATGTTTAACTCACCACCATCTTTGCAAAAAATTTGACCAAGAAGGATGTCGTATGAGGCTGGGACATTAGCCACTAGAACTATCATTTTGATTCTCTTATCTGGGAATGCCACAAATGCAAATTGGGCATCCTTGATTTGTCTTAGAAGTGGCTCTTATTTTTTTCTATGGAGAAACATCTCCCAAAGGTCTTGGTCAATGTGAGACCAAGATATTCTACCACCTTGGCAGGCATGACATTGTCAGATGCGCCTGAGTCAATTATGCAGTTTCTTAGCTTGTGATTGTTTATCAACATGGAAACATAGAAAGGCTCTATTTTTCTAGGGACAGTTGGAGGAGCAATGACAAGGTTATTCTAAGTGGATGTATTCTTGGGGGGATTGGGAGTTACCTTCAAAATTTCTTGTCTTTTAGGGATGGTTTTAATCTCCACACATTCAACTAACCTATCCAACTACTCAGGGTTGGATTGTAAGAATTCAAACTCAGTCATTTGAATTTTGGTCTTCTTAACATGGTTGACTATGTCAAATGACTAAAAAAGACTGATGATAGAGGAAGGAGGTTCATTCTTCTAGTTTTTTGGGGGTGTAAGACTGATCTACGAATTTGAAGCAAAAGATGAAGGAATACTTAGAGTACTTACTTTTTTACTGCTCACTAGGTCCTTTGATTGAAAAGGAAGAGTAGTCCCCCATTTAGCAATCAAAATTACTGGTCAAGATTTTTCCCCTATTTTTTCTTTATCAGCTTGTTGAGCTGACTAGTTCTGGGACTTGGTAAATACTGCGTATGATCCATTAAACACTTCACCTTTACTTTTGAGTTCATCTTGTTAGTTCAAGAAACCAATGTTGGAGTCGCCAGCTGATTCTTCTTGATCTTCTATAAAGAGATCAATGTCATTTTCTTGGTTCAACTCAGGATGGAAAGAAAAATTAGATTCAGTTTCAAGATATCCAACTGTCAAGTTGGCTAGAGCTACTTCAATGGCAAGCTTCCCCTATGGGGGAGGAAGATGATTTGGCTGCCCTTGATACCTGATAACATTGCCTTGGTATGACTGATTGGGAAACATCCTTCTTGGTATATCCTGGCATGAAGGAGGAGTAGACATCCCTTGCGACATTTAATTCTTGAGAGCTAACAACTCATTTACTAGTTTTTGCACCATAAGATCAGTAGTGCCTATAGAAAATTTTTCAGAAGATGAAGAATGTTTACTTCTGTTAGGATCCCTTCTTATCTTTCTTGCCAAGATAAGATCATCTTTCACCTTAGTGGCCAAATCTTGAGCTACAGTAAGGTCTATGTGGCTAGCCCATCTCAATAGGAAACTCACTTCAAAAAGCTAAGAATTGATGGAAAAACAATTGAGATTCTCAGCTATTGGCTGAGCAATTATGGGGATTCTATTCCTTAGATTATCAAACTTGGGTATGAAGTCTCTCATAGGTTCATGAGACTCCTTATTCATTTGTGTGAGCTAGGCCAATAGGGCATGCACATCTTTTACAAGCTTAAACCTTGCTTCAAATTTGGCTTTGAGGGTGTTCCAGTCAATCATTATTTGTACTTGTAGATGATAGACCTAGTCTACAATAGTGCCTTGCAATGTTTCTACAAACAACCTGACTAATATGTCCTCATAATCCATACCTATTATGCCACAAGCTATGCTAAAAGCTGTAATAGATTCATCAAGATGAACTCTCCCATCACCAAAGAACTTGGGGAAATTCTTCTTGGAACTGCAAGGCAGTTCATGTAGAGGTGGAGTTAGATTGAGGAGACCAAAAGAGTTACTCTAGGGGCCTTGAGCTACCGTGATATGACTATTGAAGGGAAGGATAACAAATGTATAAGGGGTATGTATTGACAAATCTCTACTAACAATAAAAATAGATGCTTTGCCTGGTAATGGAGACATGATTTTTGTAGGAGGAAAACTCCTGATTCACTGAAGGTGAGTTTGTGGAGGAGAAAGATCAAAATTATTTCACTGCACAAGGTTGAAAATAGGGTCAACAATACCTTGGGATCTCTAGCTTTGTGTATACCATGGATCTGCTAGAGTGTAAAATGGAAATGGATAAGGATAGGAATTGCTTCAATTTGAAGCTTGAGGCTTCAAACTGCACAAATTGATCCCTAGCGGAGTCACCAAAAAACTATTGATTGAATATTTTATCACCAGCTGACTGATGGCAAAATAAGTGTTTCAACCAAAACATAAGGATATTTGATCGGCCAAATGTGCAGGCCTACCACATCAAAATGGGATAAATATCTCTTCTCATCAAGGGGAGGTTTCTTGTTGACTATATATATATATGCTAAAAATACACTCAAGGGTGGGATAACACAATCCATATCTCTTTTTTTAGAGATGATGTTCATAGATCAAAGGAGAAATCCTAGGTAATGGCTGAAAGCATTTCTCTTCTTTTGGAAATGATGTTCAGAAAACTAGAGGATGACTTCTTGGTATTAAATGTAATAGGACACAGTAACACAATAGAATGAGGTGTAGCCCAAAGTCTCTACCTCAACTGCCAAGGAGTAAAATAATTACGAAGGATAATGGGAGCACAAAGTCTTCCCAAGATCTTTTACACTAAAATAGAAAACACACACTAAAGACAATTGTAGCGGCACAAAGTCTCTCATAGTTGGCTTCAAGAAATCTTTTAGATTACTTCCATTAGTTTTGATTATTTAATTAAATAGACAAGATGATATTTAGGAAATAGAACATAAGAACAATCTCTTAAACAACACAAGCTATTTCAGCACAAATTTTGAAAGGTCACTTGCTTTCTCATTCAAATAACAAAATATGATTAACAATAAGAGCTCAAAGTCTCAGGAAATGTCTTTCAATTTGGGCAGAGTTTTGATTCTATAATAGAGATATCTCATTTTATAAAAAATGAGAGATTAAAATATATAATAGCCAAGAAAGACTTAGTGCTTTGTTTCATAAAATGGCCCACATTGCATTCAATGGCTTAAATGAATTTAAAATTTTGTGAAGAGGCCATGCTGGAATAAGATATCAGCCTTAACTTTGGCATGTTAATTCTTCTCAAATGTCCTCTCCAAAGTATGGGCCGCCTGGTCCTCTTCAAGATATTTGCACAGCTGTCCACTTTGCCTTTACTCGATGAAGAAAAATAGGCCGTGCCTTTGAGTATTTGCACTCTCTGTTGTCTACTTGGTGGACTATTCCACCTACTAGAATAACTCCTACGTAGATATTTCTAGTTTTTCCTATATCTTTCCCTCTTTCCTTATTGTATTTTGTCTCTTCCTCATGATTTGAGCTCTCGAGCTATCTTCTTGCTTCTTACTAGCTCCTTCAGCTGGTCACTGAGTTTGTTTTTAGGTTTTATACCACATTTGAAAATCAACAGATTTTTCATTGCCCTAAATTTGACATCCACTGGGATGCCATTGGTCACTTGTACCACTTTGAATGTTAAACCTTTGAACCTTTGAAGTGCATCAATTTAATGGTTCAATAGTTTGGGCAGTTCAATCAGCTCTTTGGTTCAATCGGCTCTTTGAACTTGTTTTTTGGAATCTTCTATGTTTCTCTATATTTTCACTAATTGCATTCAAATGAGGAAGAAACTAAGGTTGAGAGGTTGTGGGTTTGATGTTACCCGGATTTAGTGTGCACCGTATCCAAGCTTTGTGGGAGCTCCTCTTTGGCTGTGGAGGAAACACCTGCAGTAAGAATAAAACTCAAACAAAGAAAATGTTAGAAGAGGATATGGTGGACTGCCAAGCTACATGCTCGGTCTTGGAAGTGTGAAGCTCCGTAAGGGATGATAGTCCACTATTTAAAGATAAAAGTGTTGTATAAAAATAAATGATAAAAGACTAAAGAAATGGAAAAGTAGATGGTGTGTACCTGTTCCTTATAGTCTGTGTGTCTTAGAATGTTACAAAAAGCTGGCCGAAGGTTTTGTCTGGTCTATGGGCTATTTCGATAGGTTATTTGGTTTACTGGTCCAGAACACAGTCACCAACGTCAGTTGGTCTACCGAGGTCGGTGGGGTAAATGGTGCCGATGTCGGTTGAATTGCTGATGTTGGTAGGGGTTGTTGGCCTTGGATGGCTTTTAAAGTATTTCTGGGGTACACAGGGGGTTTTTAGAAGTTTAGAGGTTAGTGCAGGGTTGCGGGAAGGTGAATGAGGTTTGAGGAAGGGTATAGGTGTAGAGTTGGTGTGCAAAGGGGTGAGGACAAGGGGAAGGCCTTTCAGTCCTTCCATGGAAGAAGTCAGGCCTCTTGACAATATTTAGGAATATCAATGGAAACTAATTAACAATATATTCTAAAACATTAAAATGAAAACCAGAGTACTTAGCTTTATTAGGTAAAGACTTGGAGGTGTCAGAATGGTGATTCCCATTGTGGTTGATGTTGAGGTCCTCGTACAGTGTTTCAATCTAGTCTCTGGAATGACTTATGCAGAGCTTTGGTAGCCAGGAGAATGATAGTCGAGTTTTGGTGCTTGAAATCTCAGAGTGTGCGTGTGAATGTGCAAGAAGGTAGGTAGGGTCAGCTCAATGTTAGAGCTTGGGTTATGTAACCGACATCAGCAATCTTGTTGGCGTCAGTTGAGGTTGACCTACGTCAGCAGAGAGAATAGGAAAAAAGGCTATTTTATCTCTTTGCCTATTTCTCCACCCGCCAAGTGCCTTTGCCATTGGAGAATGGTCAAAACAAATACTTATGAGACACGAGAGTTGGTTAGGGAGTTAAGATGGAGTGAGAATAGGTCATGGGTAGTTAGGATTTGGAGGACTTAGTCTTAGGCTGACTCATAGGCTAAGAAACGGTCTTAGGACGAGGTGTCTAGGTGATGTAATTAATTTAAAATAAGTAGTTTTTAAATTAATAAGGTGTGGGTTAGGAGTGTTAATGTTTAGAAGGAGACCAAGGGGGGTTGACATGATATTGGTGTCTACATTTGCCCCTTTTTGTCTTGTGGTTTATTCTGACGAACTACAAGACAAAAATATATGTAGGTTACCCCAGGTATGGGATGAGGTATTCCCCCTCAAAGCAGGAATTAAGAGAAGGTAATCCAAAATCGAGTGCCAATTTGATAGGCAGTGGATGGGTAGGGTGAGGTTGGAGTGCGAATGCTGCAATAGTTGAGATTATGCGTATATCAATTCACTTGATAGGCAAGTCAAATTGTCGCAAGCAAGGTCGAGGAGGACTAAAATTGAAATAACTAATCCCCAGCTTATTAGTGGTAGCTGATTGGGTTAGAATGATCAAAGATGTAGCTCTAATTGGTCAAGGAGGACTAAAATCAAAGTAATAGTCCCCAGCTTATTAGTGGTAGCTGATTGGGTTAGATCGATCAAAGTTGTAGCTCCAATAGGCATTGTGTTCCAAGTATCTAGGCTAGGAAGTGCTCCTAAAAAACATGAAAATGTCACAGATAGTGGAGATCAACTTGGTCGTGATCTAATAATAGGTGTGAGGGGCACGTATAATTTGCTAACTATTCATGAGGTAGCATATGAAATCAAAACAACCAAGGCAAAGTTCTCTCAAAAGTGGTCGTGGTTTGAGGATATAGTCGCAATCTCCAAGGTCATTTGTTAGGTTGGGCTAAGATATAAGTGATCTCAAGTGTTGTGTGTTGTGGTTAGGGAGATGTATGTGATCTCCAATGTGCCCCATGAGAAGTCTAAGGTGACTTCTACAGTGTCAGGGCTGGTTATTTGGTCATGATTTTGGGTAGTTTAGAGAAGACCTATGTTTTAGATAGATAGGTGAGCCTAGGGTTACAGGTAGGTAGTGAGCCTAGGGTTTAGATAGTTGGTCAATTAGGTAGATGAATGAATGAATGGCCGAGCTAACCTTAGAAGACCCCATGTCAACTGAGTGTTGCCTACATAGCCCCTGTTTTAAGGGCCTCAGGCCAATGTAGTTCTCCCAAAAGGGAAGAAGAGTCAAAGAGGTTGTTAGTTGGTTTGGTTATGTTAGTGTTTTTAGCATTTCCCATATGTTTGATGGTACATGCTGGAAGTGATGAGTGTATGATGATGTTATAGCCTTTTCCATATTGTGTGATGGTGTATGCTGTAACATAGGTTATGTGGTTTTTCATCCTTAGCAATTTTCCATAGTGATGGTGTATGCTAAAAATGAAATGAGTTTATTTATGCTTCAGAAGGTTTCCATATTGGTGATGGTATATGCTTGACATAAATTGTGTTTGGTTGATAGTTTCTATGTGTATTGTTTTCCATAGAAACTAATGTGAATGGGCTATGATAATTTATATAACACAAATTGGTATTTGCATTAAATAAATCATGATGTTATGTTAGTGTTTAGAAAATGTTTGGGTTGTATTTTATTAGAAACATGTGATGTTATTTATGATAAAATTGAGTTGAATGTTAGGTTCATAACTTTATAGTGAAAATTATGAGATGACAATATGTGAGCATATAATTTTAAGACATTGCATCTTAAAAGATAAACTGGCATGTGACAAAGGTGTGTAAGAAGTGAAAGGCACGTTACTCTTTCATTGACAAGGACCATAATGATAACATAGATAGGGTTTTTGCAAATAAAAGCTTCGTTCATGCATTACATCATTGACCATTGGTTTTTGTTAGAGAAGTACCCAAATCACTTGACGTTAAATGAGCTCAAAATCCCTTGGGTATTTTGGGGTAATAGGTGTGATTATGTGATATGTGAGGATAGCGTAACCCTTTTTAGCAGGAATAACTTTGCCCCTTTTATAGGTGACCCTGAGAACGATTATAGGCAAGTCCATGACTTAATAGTTTGTCAGTCAATTTTTTTTTGGTAGACTGATCAATGTGGGAAGTCTACTTGGGGATGTTGTTTTGTTTTGTGGTCATGTGAAGTTGATTGATGCGGGAAGCTTCTAAGAGGGTGCTATTTTTGTAGCAAAATTTGGGCATAGCCATCTTTCAAGGGAGTGGTCTATATTTTGATTTGTATGTTTTGAGCTCTTTGAATAGCTGTCCTTCAAGGGAGCAGTCTACATTTATTTATTATGACCATTTAATATTTTTTTAGGCATCCCAGTTATATATATATATATATATATATATATATATATATATATATATATGTTAACTAAACTTTTAGTCATGGACTAGACTATAGAGGTTTAGGGGTTTCCCTTTTATGAGGACAAAGCATTAATGCTTAAAAAAGGGTTAACTAATTTTTGTAAGGAAAAAGGGTTAAAAGGAATAGGAATGAGGATGACGGGGGTTACTCAAGGGATGAGCTCAAGTTAAACATCAAGTGAATGATTACTTGGTTAACAGTAGAATGATCACAAATGCAAGGCATTAAGGGGCTCAGGTTCTGGCCAGCATTTGAGAGAAGACAGACGATAAGTGCTCGATCCATACTTGTGCGTTATTTTATAAGGTCTGAGCCAACTAGGAGCAAACTTGCCTCATTTGCTTCTTTCCATATTGGTCACGTGTTGGTTTTCTTTAATGATGAGATCTCTGATTTTGAAATCTCGCTCTTTTAGATTTTTGTTGTAGGCACGTTTGATACGATCTTGGTAGATATGAAGATGATTAAGAGTGGCAAGACTAGGGACGTGAAGTAGGTTAGCATGTTATTGGAATTTGATACAATGCCAAACATAGTCACTATAGTCTTGGTTAAGAGTGGGCCAATAATAGCTCAGACGGAGGATGCACTTCGCAACTCAGTTACCACTGAAATGTCCTCCACAAATCTCATCATGGACTTATTTGATGGCATGAGATGTCTCAGTGGTGGTTAGGCATCAGAGAAGGAGGTCATTGAAACCTTGTTTGTAGAGAGGACCCCCTAGCATGGTGTATTGAGTAGTACTCTTGATAAAAGCCTATCGTCCGTTGCTAGAGAGGTCAAGAGGAATGATAGAATAAGTCAAGTAATCAACAAGTTGTTTATACCAAACATCATGTTGGTTAGAGAGGTTAGGGGGAAGTGCCCCTGAAGATGTTGGTTGAGATGTGCCCAAGATAGAAATCTTGGGCTTTGTTGTTGGAGAGGGCTTGGTGAATGGATATATCTAAGGGGTATAAACCTGCTCTTTTCCTTTATCCTTTAGGGTTTGGGACCTGGTAGCCACATTGATAGTGTTGATTTTGAATAAAGGGGGAGAAGGTGGTAGAGGGACCATACTCTCACATTGGGATCCTGATTCAAATGAAGAGGTTTGGGAGGTATGGGATGATGTCGGTAGTTTGTCAAAAAGGTGGTCAAGAGAATCCTTAATGAGAAGGGTGTCCTTTTCTAGGTGTTGGTAAAGGACAACCTTAAGAGTGTTGAAACTCTCAGTATCATGCGCAGGTGTGTGATGATACAGGCAAATTTGAGTGTTATCAAACCAAGATGGTTTTGATCCAAGAGGTTGGTATGGATTAATGAGTGGGAGAATGATGCTAGAAGACTGCAACAATCAACATAACAGTGAAGCATAAGAACCCAATAATGGGTTTGCGCTCATTGTTGCAGTAGGGGTTGACAACTTATGTTAGGAGTTGTAGGGGGAGTTTCTCGTACCACCTTTTTGGTTGGTGGTGTGGACACACACGTAGATGGCACTTTCTTGATGAGAGGTGTCAAATTTCTTAAAGAAAATATGTTTTTGAGGGGTAGAGGGAGTAATCAAGGTAGTTTGTCTTTATGAGGTGTTGGAATAGGAAGCACTCCTGTTAAAGTGGAAGGATGTGGACCCAAGATAGAGGGTAATGGTGAAGGTGGGAGAGGAGTAGACCAACATGGTTTAGCAACCTTCTTTAGTATGGTGTGAGGACCACTACTGTGCAGGGCAAGGTTCAAATCTAACTTGACTTGTGGGTGAGTTAGGTTTGATATAGGGCAAACACCAAGAGATCTAATCTATTTTAGCATGGTGGACGCCTACAAGGGTTTGGATTCAAACATGGAAGGCTGAGCTTATGATGATTTAGAAGTTGAAACTTGTTCCTTATCAGAGACTTTGGGGCAAATCATCGTGAAAGGGTTGGTAGTATAAGGTGAAGCTAGATGTGTAGGATAAGGAGCCTTAAGTCACTCCCATAATGCCTCATACTCTAGGTTCCTAGAATGGAGGAATCCTATGTTTTTTGCCAATCGAGAGAAGGGTTTAAATGACATCATATGAGGCCTTACAGTCAGTCCTTTGGAGGATTTGGGCGATTACGAGAGCAGAAATGTGTTGGACGTAGCAATCACAGGCCAAAGGTGAGAGAGAACCATCACCGAATCTTCCTCAGCTGAAGTGGGTGAGGTGGCGAGTTCTCTCGGCAAAGAAGGGATTGGATAATTTGGATCTTCAAGCAGATAGAGTGGAATAATGATCATGCCTTCCACATGTGGTCTAGGAGCATGGAAAGTATGATCCTCTATTGGTAATAAGAAGGATAAGGGTGGGGCCATCAGTGTTGGTACCATCAAAGCATCCTCCAATATGGGAGAGGTCAAAGTGGACTCTCCTACGTGTGAAAGGGGGGTGGATGGAGGACTATCCTCCATTGGTGGAGGAAAAATAGGAGAGGAAGGCTCCTCTAAAGGGTGAAGTAGAGGGATAATGGCCCCTTCTACATGAGGGCGTGGGGTATGAATGGTAAATTCTTCCAATGGTAGAAGAAGAGGGAAAGTGGGAGCAAGAGGAACATGTAATATGGGATCCTCATGAGGTAGAAGAATGGGTAGAGGAGGTGTTTTATGTTGTGGGGGTGATGTAGGTGAAATGGGTTCATCCATGCAAGGAAGAGGGCAAGGCAAAGAGAGCTCTTCATTGCGTGGGGGTGGTATGGGTAAAATAGGCTCTTCTACTGATGGTGGAGAAATGGGTTGACCAACCTCTTTAGATTGTGGGAGAGGTTGGATAGAAATGAAAGGAAAGACTATGTTGATCATGCGTATGTTGCATTCTTGAGGGTCATCGACCAAGGTCTGAACATTGTTCTGACTTGGGGGATGGTTAGGAAATGGTTGCCTAAAGACATCCATGTTTTGGTTGACCAACACAATAGGGTTATCCAAAATAAGGTCTCCTTTGTCTAACATGTCTTGAATAATGTTTTTTAAGGTCTTGCAATTATCCATGTCATGACCCTTGACACGATGATAGTTATAAAAGTCATTTTCCCTATACCATGCAGGGATGGCTCATGAGGGGTCAAATTAGACAGGTGGTTGGATTTGAGGGAGGTTGAGGACTCCTTGCTTCAATAATTTATCCAATACAGAAGCATACAATTCTCCTATTGGAGTGTATCGTCGTCGTTCATACCGTTGTTGGAATTGTCTAGTGATGTTTTACAAAGTGGAGTTCTTAGATTGGTTGGTTGTGGTAGAAGATGGTAACCTAAGGACCTTAGCGTTCACCGATCCCTTGGAATTGGAGTGGGAAGAAGAAGGTTTAGAAGAAGAAGGGTCATTGGATTTTGCATTGGTATTTTTGCTATGCAATTTGACCCTGTCTTCTTCGATTGCGCGGAGTTCAAGCTTTCAGGCCATAGTGAAAGCTTCATCAAATGTGCAGAAAGTTTGAACCCACAGAGTGGATGAGATGTGCTTGACACATGCTTTTGAAAAGATCTCAATGAGCTCAGGTTGAGGTAGTGAGAAGGAGAGTTGGTTGATCAAACATTTCTAATGGGCGATGAAGTCTGCTATTGACTCATCCTCAAATTGTTTAATGGAATAAAGGTCTGTGATGGAGACCTTCTTGGTAATATTGATTGAGAAATGATCGAGGAATAGCTAAGTGAGTTGAATGAAGGTGAAGAGAGAGTGACTGGTAATGGAGCTATACCAGTCAAGGGCAGCGCCAAAAAGTGACATAGGGAATGTGCGAAGTAATAACACATCATTGTGCGCTATGAGGTAACAAACATGTCTAAATGCTCACAGATGTTGTGGGTCCTCTTTACTCTAAAAGTGAGTAAATTTTGGGAGTTCCCACTGGCTAGGGTATGGTCGAATAGGAACTAAAGGGTGGATAGGTTCGTTTCAAATTTGTTTGTATGAAAGAACACTCCTTGAACCTGAAATAGATGTCTCAAGGCTGGACATCTTATCCATCAGCATCTTAATTAGATCGGCAGAGGGATTGGCATGAGGGGCACCCCTAAGTTATAAGGTACCTAGAAGGCATTGGGAGGGGTGTATGACATACTCGGTTACATTTGTGTAGGTGTAACATACTGATAGTTCATCATTGGGGCCAATGTCAAGGCCACGGGGGCTTACACTGTGAAGTTGGAGGGCACAACTTGACTAGATGCCACCAAGGGTGGTTGAATGGCGGCAACACTAGTTAAAGGAAAAGTAGTCACTCTCATGTTTATGGGCATAAGAGTGGATGGGATAGAGACAATCAAGTTCTGGAAAAGTGTCAAAGTTAGTTGAATTGTTTACAGTTGAGGGGGTACGAAAACCCTGATGGAGGTAGGGCAAGAAAGGATAAAAGGGGAGGCCAAATCTTGAACATTGGCCATGGTTGGGTTACTGGTCGAGGTAGTGGCCTGAGTGACCATAGGTTGGGTAGTAGATGCTATTGATATCATTTCCACTTCAACCAAATAAGTTGGCATCCCATAAATGGGGTTACTCGAAGGATCTCACATTTGGCTTCTAGCGAGATAATGTTGGAGAGCCTTGACGTTGTGGTCAAGAAATCTCTCAAAATCTTGATCCCCTTCAAGAACAATAGGAAGTTGATCGGGCGTAGGTTGGATAGGAGTATGCTCGATGTCTGAAGTATACTCCATTAGATGACTTGGCATGAAGGGCAAAGGTGGGAGTGGCTGTTGACTTGCGTGGTCAACAAGAGATTTGGCTTGATTGCGTGTCAAAACCATCCAAGGTGAAAGGGGTTTAGGTTCCAAAAACTGTGTTTTAGTTTCATAAAACTAGAATTCATGTTAAACAACAAGAAATTTGGGTTTTAAGCTTGCTGTTTGGAATTTTTTTAATTAATTAATTAATTTGTTTATTTATTTATTTATTTATTGACAGTGATCGATGTCTGTTGTTTAACTAATATTAGTTAGAAAATGTTGCCGATGTCGGTCAGTTAACCGATGTCGGTGAAGGTTTGGTTGTCGACGTCGATGGAGAAATTGATGTCAGTTTCTTTGTAATTCCAAAAACATAGAAGATTGATAGTTTTTGGAAGAATAAGATATTCTAAGTTGTTTTGGAATTCAAAATGGTATGACCTTACCAGCTCAAACACTCAGATAAAAATAGCAGACCAGATGATTATGCAAGCAACCTCTAAAATGTTAGATTCCTAGGAATAAGTTTTAAAGTCATGCTGGCTTATGCCTTAAGAGAATGTGTTGGGAGTTGGGCTTGTAGAACAGGTCCTAGAGAGGAAGTCTATGGCTAGTTTTAGGTTGTGTTATGGTGCTGAAAAATATTTGTGTTAGGGTTAGTATGTGGCCTAGTGCTGGGGCTTGTTCCCTTCACTTCACGAACCTAGAGCTGAGTTGGGCCGCTTAGCCAAAATATACCTTCCCTATAGTTTATACTCTGCCAGAGAACAGAGTGGGTCCTTCTCTTGCTGGTGAAATCCAAGTAGGATCGCCGGGTAGGGTAAGGTATCTGCTAGGTGATGAAATCCTAGACGGGCCTTATCTCAAGTAAGTTTATGTGTTTGATTTGAATTGATTGTGGTTTGGTTGTGTCACATTTGTTCACTACGATTCATTCATAATGCTTTAATTACTAAGTGAGCTAAGTGTGCATCCAAGCAAGAATGAAATGCAATAGTTTTTAACCCAAATCAAAATATATTATTCAAATGCAAACAAATGGAGAAGAGGTAGAGAGTATGAGTTTTTCACTACTCTATGATGCATGCAAGAAGTAACAAGAAGAAAAAGAGATGTTCTTTTTAACCTCTGCTAATGATTTCCTTTTGAAACAAAAAGATCGAAGAAGGGATGCAAGAAGTAAATATTTTTCTAATGCATCTATATGAAAGTTTGATTTTTAAAAGAAGAAGAATGAACCCAAGGAAAACTCCAAGGGTCCCACTAGGTGTGCTAGAATGTTTCTCTAAATTTTCACTAATTGCATTCAAATGACCAAGCTTTGTGGGAGCTCCTCTTTGGCTGTGGAGGAAACACCTGTAGTAAGAATAAAAATCAAATAAAGAAAATGTTAGAAGAGGATATGGTGGACTTCCAAGCTACGTGCTCGGTCCTAGAAGCGTGAAGCTCCATAAGGGATGACAGTCTACTGTTTAAAGATAAAAGTGTTGTATAAAAAGAAATGATAAAAGACTAAAGAAATGGAAAAGTAGATGGTGTGTACATGTTCCCTATAGTCTGTGTGTCTCAGAATGTTACATAAATATGGCTGAAGGTTTTGTCTGGTCTATGGGCTATTTGGATAGGTTATCTAGTTTGCTAGTCCAGAACATAGTCACCAACACTGGTTGGTCTACCGAGGTCGATGGGGTAAATGGTGCCAACGTCAGTTGAATTGCTAATGTTGGTAGGGTTTGTTGGCCTTAGATGGATTTTAGAGTATTTCTAGGGTACATAGGGGGTTTTCGGAAGTTCAGAGGTTGGTGCAGGGTTGCGAGAAGGTGAATGAGGTTTGAGGAAGGGTATAGGTGGAGAGTTGGTGTGCAAAGGGGTGAGGACAAGGGGAAGGCCTTTCAGCCCTTCCACGAAAGAAGTTGGGCCTCTTGACAGTATTTAGGAATATCAATGGAAACTAATTAACAATGTATTTTAAAACACTGAAATGAAAACCAGAGTACTTAGCTTTATTAGGTGAAGACCTGGAGGTGTCAGAATGGTGATTCCCATTGTGGCTGATGTTGAGGTCCTAGTATAATGTTTCAATCCAGTCTCTGGAATGACTTATGTAGAGCTTCAGTAGCCAAGAGAATGATAGTCGAGTTTTGGTGCTTGAAGTCTCAGTGTGCATGCAAATGTGCAAGAAGGTAGGCAGGGTCAGCTCAATGTTAGAGCTTGGCTTATGTAACCAATATCGGTGATCCCACCGGCATCGGCCAAGGTTGACCGACATCGATGGAGAGAGAATAGGAAAAAGGGATATTTTTAGCTCTTTGCCCATTTCTCCACCTACCAAGTGCCTTTGCCATTGGAGAATGGTCAAAACAAAGGCTTATGAGGCACAAGGGTTGGTTAGGGAGTTAAGATGGAGTGAGAATAGGTCATGGGTAGTTAGGATTTGGAGGACTTAGTCTTAGGCTAACTCATAAGCTAAGAAATGGTCTTAGGGCGAGGTGTCTAGGTGAGGTAATTAATTTAAAATAAGTATTTTTTAAATTAATAAGGTGTGGGTTAGGAGTGTTAACATTTAGAAGGGGACCAAGGGGGGTTGACACGATATTGGTGTCTACATTCTACTTCTTTCCTTCAGTCAAAGCTTCCTTTTGAACTTTGAACTTCTTTGAACCTTGAACCATTTTGGTTCAATGTTCAACGGTTCATTCTCTTTCTTGGAATCCTTTGAAGCTTCAAACTTTTTAGATCCTTTTCTTTTTTATTGAACTCATTGAACCCTTGAACTTTGAACCTTGAGAAGTTCAAGGTTCAATGGTTCATTGGTTCAATCTTAACTCTTCAAATCATTTTATCTTCTAAGTCCATCAGACTTATTAAACTTGTTAAACCTATGAACTTTGAACTCTTTTGGTTCAAATTTCAATGGTTCAATAGTTTAATATTCACTCTTCAAAGTATTCTTTTCTTTAAGTTCATCGAAGCTGTTAAACCTTGAAGTGGTTGAACTTATTTGAACTCTTTGAAGCACTCAACCCTTTAAGTTCACTAATGTCATTGAAACTTTAAAACTTTAGAGGTGGGGTTTAGTGGTTCAATGGTTCATTCCATTTGTTTGAATCCCACTGTTAAGTCTTTTGATTGAACCTCGACATTGAACCAGCCTTAAAATTGCCTAAGTGTTGGAACTTCTTTCTTTGTGAAATCTTGCCTATTGAACCTGCAAGTTCTTTAGCTAAAAATGCTTGAATAATTGAAGAACTTGGTTGCTCAGAACATTTTTTGGAAAAGGAAGAGATCATTTTGGCTTGCAGGACCAAAATAGGTGATATGTTGTCCCCAAAACAAGTGACAGATTTTGGGAACAACAAGATGGATGAGTGGAATAACCATAACTATAATCTAGAAGTGAGAATTGAGCAATGGAATATAAAGCTTGGTAAGGATCACCTCAAAACTAGAATAGGGGTGTAAAAAATAGTTGTCCTTAAAAACCAACTAAGGGTACATTCCATCCCCCTTAGCATTATTTCTCAAGGTAGATAGAGCTTTGATTCCCTATTAGGGATCTATGATTTTTGGTTTGGGCTCATTTGGGGTCTACTTGACCATGGTGGTTTCCTGAATGGACTCATTAGAGGAGTGTTCAAGCACTTCTAGTAGTTGCTCTATTACTTTTGTAGTCTGAGTATTGTTTGGAGATGTTGCCAGTTGATGCAATATTTAATAAGCTTGGCTAAGCCCACTGATTGAATCATTATTTGAAGGTGCCACATTTGAACCTCCACTCGAATTGTATCTTGAATTTCATTGATGAAGTAACGGAAGAAGAATGCAGTAGAGGTGCAAGTGGTTAATGTCTCAAACTTAGTCTAATATTCTCATACTTTGCTAGTTTGTCAAAGCTGAGTCAATGCACCGATGAGATGATTTCCTGAGAGAATGGGAAACCCCACGAGAACTAGAAGACTGGACTTTGGTTTCAGCTGAAAATGCATCCTTACAATATAACTAATTTTTTTTAATTTTTTTTTGACACTAACACATGACAAGACAACTAAATGACAATTATTAGATTAAACTACACTTGATGAATATATTACACACATTAAAGATTGACTACACACTAAGTTTAGTGGACACCTAATGAGTTAATCACATGACAGATATATTGTATTTTGACATTGACACCTATATGAAAGACCACTTAAAAATTATCCACTAAAAAAGACCATTAATTAACTAGACAAATATGAGATTTGTAGAATGAAGTAACAAAATACATGAACACTATGTAAGATAGGATCACTTAATACTTAAGTATATATAAAGATAATGATGAAATAATGTGAAAAAAGATGACTAGGAAGTGTTTTAAAACTACTAATGACATAGTAATTTTACTCAAGCACTATTGCGATCATACCTAAGAATGTAGACCACATTGACCACTAAAAATAAAATCAAATTATCTAAGTTGAATCATAAACAATAAAAAATAAATAATTTAAACCTAAAATAAAAATTCTAACCTAAAAATATTAATAACAAAGCAAAATACCATGAATGTGTTTGAGAAAACCATGGTGAGGAGTGTTGAGTGGTTTGGATGAAGTGGAAAAACCATGGTAGGGACTGCATAGTGGTTTGGGAAAGTTAATAGGAGTTGTGGTAGAAGAGGGTGGTTGATGAAGGGATTGAGGCCAAGAGAGAATCTATGAGTGGACACATCTTGGAGGGGAAATGGATGGTAGAATGGATGATAACTTGTGATAGGTGGAAGGGAATGGATACAACTACAAACCATTTGGTAGCTAAAATTATGGGTGGATTTTCTAGGTGTGAAGGATTTTAAGGAGGGCCATAGCAGATTTGTGCAAGAAAATTCAAACATGTTGATCATAAACAGGAGCAAATCTCAATATTTAGATCGATGGGGAGATCTAGTGGCTATTAAAGGGGGTCACCACTGTCAATGTAAATGGTGGAAGACATTGAGGTAATATGGATTTGGAGTCATGAGAGGAGCTCATGGTGGTGAACAATCCAAAATCATGGTTGATTTTAGATAAGAAAATCACGTGAAGCAAAACTGGGGCAAATGGAGAGCCAAATGGTCAATGTATACATATGTACATGGAGTAGTATGGAGATTGATTGAGAAGAAGGACCATATAACTGAATAAGAAAGGCAAAAAACTAAGGCACCTATATTTATTGGGTTAAGTTTAAATATAGATATGCCATGTAGAGAAAGGAGACTGGTCAGAAAGGATGGCAACATGGTGAGGATAATGAGCAAAATCTGAGTCACTAGGAGCCAAATCCAAGCAATTTCATCGATACAAAGAGATGCAATCTATGATCTTGCTTACAATTTCACTATTTTTATTTGGTTTGATGCTCCATACAAAATATCATAGACAAAATAACAACTCACTGTTGATCTCATAGATAGAATAACCACTCAGATAATGAATAACCATTCAGATAACTATATCTAAATAACAACTCACTACTGACTATAATATTAATTAGATCCTGCAAACTCACAATATTGTAAATTACTACAAACCTCAACTCAAATTTTTCTTGAAATGGAAAAAATTTGGCCACCTGAGAAAGTGTTTTGATACCAGTGTTAAATACCTATTACTCTTATATTGATCAAAACACTCATATTAAAAATACCAATTTCTTTTATGGAAAGAACATCTGTATATAGGCCACTTCGAGGGGGATACCTCCTTTAGATCAAGGAACTATTATAATTCTTCTTGCATGATCTACAACATCACATGCCCCTTTATTTATACTATCTCTTACGTACCCATCTCCTTAATCTAATGCATGTGGGACTATTCATCTAATGCATTACTAGTACATGCTACTATTTCTACTAGTTATTTGCCTATCTAGGTACATTACATAACATTACTCCTTGAACCCCTTGAACCAAATTTCTCTCACCTAACCACCTCATACCATGTTTATGCTCCTTCTAGGCTTATTTCTAATATTTGAATTTTCAAATTATCATTTTTGTAGGGAAAAATCCCATACACTCCAAATTCACTCCTAATGACTCAAAATGACTTACAAAGACACAAATGGACCCTAGAGGATCATTTAAACATAATAATACCAAAAAATAGACCAAATTTGACCTTTAACTAACATATGAATTTCAGCAACACAAAAATGATGTCTATTTGCTTGATGCTCCTGCATCATACTCCCCAAGAGGGAGAGAATTGAGTGTTAACTTCTTTTTATTTCCTTCCAATTTATTCTTTGGGGATATTCTATGCTCACCTTACTGCTCCTCCTCCTTTCTTTCTCCTTTTTCCTCATTAGGCTATTATATTTTTGCTTCTTTACCTTGTTTAGTCTTTATTTCAAATCTTACTCTACCTCTATAAGGTGTACCAACTACTGTAAGTCTTTGTTTTCTACATGTCATTCCTTTTTCAAGTCAATTTGTCCTACTTCATCCTCTGCTGCAAAAAAATGGTTCTTACTCTTCTTGATTACTATTGTTATATGGCATTATTCTTCATTGTTCTCATTTGGTGCTTGATTATTTAGGTGTCTTATATTTTTGGCACTAATGGTTCATCCTTCCAATGGCCTCATAGGCATCTCAATATTTGTCATTTTCTCAAATAAACTCTTCTTTTCTACCTCTTCTTAACACTTGTTTAATTTTTGGTGTCTCTTCATACAATCTTGCTCATCTTGCAAGAATAACCTCTTGTCCAATTCACCTTCATTATAGTAAAATATGTTTTTACATATTTTTGACTTGTCATCACCATGAAAATCAACTAATAACTCTGTTGTAACTTCACCAAATGAATAGATTACCTTGTTACTAGCTCATGCTTCAACTGCTTTCTAGCTAGTATGCTTGCTTGTGTATTTTCTTGTATAACTCTTTGTGATTCCTTATGATGCTCCATTCTTGATTATTCTTTGATCTCATCCATGATCTTCTCCTATTGTTCTTTACTTTCTTGCAGCCCTTTCAGTGAACCAAAAATCTTCTCTATCATCTCCATTTCTTCTTTCAATGTGAGAGTATCTATCTCTCCACAATTTTCACCAAATTTTGGATCATATAGTTCTTCATCTTCTTCAAAATTTTATCATATAAAAAATATGTAGTCTTTGCTTCATAATACTTATCATAAATAATTCATATCTATGTGCACTTGAAATCTCACCTGTCTTCCCACTTGTTCTCATCGTCATTATTTTCCACTCTTTGCATTCCTTCTCCATAACCTCATTGATTGATTAAAATAAATATTCATAATACTTATCATAAATGATTTTATTTTATTTCCACATGTTTGTGTTCTCTTTAGACCTTTCATCTGTCATGGATTTACTCAATTTCACTTTCAACTTTTTGGTTTTGTTTGACTCCACCATGTCTTCTATTTTCTCCTTAGGCTTACAATGTTCTCTTATCTTCATTCTTTCTTCGAGTGTACATGTTAGACTATATTTATGCACTGAATTCATGTTCTTCTCAACCCATTTTATGCCTTTTACTCTTTTGGACTAAAGCTTGATTCCTACTTCACCTTCTTCATGATTCTTGGTTTGATAACTTGTTTTGTCATCTTGATGCAATATGTCCTTTGCTCTTTCATTCCATGTTTTTTCTTGTCTTTCACCTATATTCTTGACTTGCATGAATTATTACTTGAGGTTATTCTTATTCATATAATCAATTATTGTATTTAGCCACTTAGGACAAACATAACCATGCTCTTTTACTCTCCTTGAGGGCTGCACTTTTCTCTTTACTTTCCAATCTGCATATTAGCTTCTTCTTATTCATATTTACAATCATAATCAATACTTAAGCATTCATTTACCTCCATTTAGGACTACTAAAAACTTATATTTTCTCCCATATCTTCATGTTTTGGCTTCATGTCCTCATGCTTTTATATATTCTCTTCCTTGTGTGCCTCTTCTCTTGATTAAACTATAATGCTTGTCAAATCATCATGAAATTCCTCTTCCACCTCAGCTCGAGCATACTAAAATTCTCCAATATTTAATATTATACAATTGGTTCTCTTCCCGTGTCATCTTCTTTTTGCTTCATGGGTGATGTATTAGATCCATCCTTCACAAGTTTTAAGGCCTTATGCTTGGCCTTCATAAAAATTTATTTGACACCTACATACATGAACTTAAAAGAAACATTAGAATATAAAATAAGAAAACTACAAGTCTCTATGAATGCCTCTTATATATACATTCTCCTCTTCTTCTTGTCTTCTCTCTCAAGTGCTCATATTATCACTTTTCTCTCCTTATTTTCCTCAATGATAACTCTCTTCTCCACTTATTTATCATTTTGATCTCTTGGTAACACCTCATCTCTCATGCTTCTAGGGTCTGCACCCTCTCTTTTCTTTTCTTTTCTCAAGGCATTCTTCTCATGCCTTCTTTCTCTCACAAGTATCTCTAGTGGCCACTTCACCCTCTTCTTTACATTTCATCCAATCCATTGGCTTCGTTGTTCTTTTAGCAAAATTTTTCCCTAATTATCTTATTATCTCTTTTACTTCTTCCTCTACATCTATATTCTCCCTTTCTTTTCACTTTTTAGGCATATTTAGACCAATATATTAGCAAGCTACCTACTTTCCTCTTATATCTCTCTTGGATCTTATTTTATTTCTCTATTCCTTGTCTAGGACTTCTTAACTTCCTTGACTCTCTCTCTTAGAGCCTTTCCTCTTCTCTTTCTCACTTGAGCTTCAGTTCTCTTTCTACTTCACCTTCTCTAGTTCTCTTGACTAGTTTCAAGTCCTCCACATAGGACTTAGGGGATTTAGTTACTATTTATCAATATACAACTTACCTATACTAACCTCAATAGGTTATACCTTTAACACCTTCTTTTTTCCCACAATACCCTGTAATATCATCTCATGTAATCCTCATAGCATACCTTGCCTATCTCAAATCAACAGTCTTTAGGAAAATAAAATAAAAATCAAACCAAGAGCTTAAATTTATATGATACCAAATGATGTAGAATTACATGGGAAAAGTTTTAAAATCATCATCTCCTAACTTTTAACTTTCTCAATTAGCCTCTTGATGCTTAACTTCTTTGTTCACTGAGTTCAATCTTCAATCTATTATTTCAATTATTCATTGGGATTTATAGTCTCCTCTACTATAATTCTATGTATTAAACACCATGAAGTCATATCCCTATGTCATTATACCTTTCCTAAACACCTCAATCATCCACATAACTCATTTCATTCATTCTTCTTATCACCTTTTGACTCACCCATTCACTGGCTTCTCACTAGTTTACATCTCAAGACATAAAACACCAAATCTTGATATTGGTATCACAAACACAATATATATTCATAGATGATATTAACCAATCACATTAAAATTGTATTTATCCCCTTTAACCACTCAATCACCCTATTTCATCCACTATCACACCTCCACTCATTAGTGAGGCTACTTAGCTTGTAACCTTTTTTTTCAATATTTCTCTTTGTTTGATGAATCTATTAGTATTAATGAATATATAAAGACATATTTAGATAAAATATATCTTGTTACAACCTCCCCTAAATTTTCAAGGTTTAACTCTATATAGATAACACTTCCTTCACAAGCACCTTACCAATTAGGCCTATTAGCCCTCTATGCTCTTGCTTAGGCCTCAAAGTTATATCGTATGGTATATTACCAAAATAAAAACACTTGATTCCTTTTTGACATGTAAAAATACATATGATCACAAATTTTGGTTATTTTTCATCATATAGAACTCAAGTTGTTGGGTTTTTAGTTTGGAAACCCTAGTTAGGCTAATGTTCAGGCCTATATAGGCTAAGAGGAGTCAAATTACAATTTTTTTAATTTAGGACCATTTAAAACTAAAATAAGACCTATAAAATGTCTATAATATCAATATACACTTTTCCAAATGGTTAATGATCCTCATTCAACCTTTTTATGACTTATAATACATAAAATACAGATTTTTACATTTTAATAGAGGACTGTGGCAATATGATTTGAATATACATGAGTTTGGAGACTCTTTTAAGGGCCTTTAAACCTTCCTCACCTTTTTATCACCTGTGTAGATCACAATAACCTTAAAATATACAATGATATTCATTTACTAATAACAAAAGGATTTCACCTCTCTTTTCTTATTGACTGTCTATCTCAAGATAGGGTAGAAACAAAGTTCTCAGGGTTTGTTTTGACTGTTACAACTCAAGGATTGTTATATTATCCAAACATTCAGACCTGATCAAGTTCTCCTTAATATCTCTATCAAATCAATTTCCCATAACTTTATCACAACATACATTTTTTTATCTGGCATATGACTATGCAACAAAGTATAGTCTGTATATGCAAACATGGTTCCATCTTTAGGTTCACTGGCAGTGAACATTTGTCAATTATTATATATTCAAACTTAATTACCAATATTTACACTAATAATTATTCTCTATATAGATCATCTCAAATAATACAATGATCCTCTTAACACTAAACATTTCAACAAATGTTATGATATCATGTTCTTAGACTGTTGCAATCCACCATAGAGTTTCTTCTTACAAGGATTTTACTTAAGTCCTTTATTGAAGGAAAGTATCAAAATGTCAACATGAAACTCATTTAGAATAATATATACCTTTTTGATAACCAAAACAATATCCTCTCTTACACCATCAATCATAATTCCATCAAATCTTTCTTTTCATGACTGTAACATGTATACATTCTCTCAGACTTGAAATACACACAAATCATGAAAAGTTTATGGCCTCAAGGGAATTTCAAAACAATATAAACTTGAGATTAATCCAATACCATACAAAAATAGCATAAATACACATAATAGTCATTTATTTATTCATTTGAATCATCCTCTGTTACATTTGTAATCCATTCATGGACTTGTCAACCTTGTTGAAGAGTTTATACATTCTTCATTTCTCTTGTTTTCTCCCCTCTCTCTCTCTCTCTCTCTCTCTCTCTCTCTCTCTCTCTCTCTCTCTCTCTCTCTCTCTCTCTCTCTCTCTCTCTCTCTCTCTCTCTCATTATCCTTCTAATCCTAAAAATACTTTCTCACCCAACTCATACATTAGTTTTTTTTGTAGTTACATCAAGACTCTCTTAAATGGTGGTTAACCCAACATAGGAATGGTGGTCACTCTCATTAACATAATTCTTGATTTTTATCACCTTAAGGACTTTTAACATCAAAATGAATTTAAAAATTCTTAACATGACTCCTTAAACCCCTTTAACTAAATTTATCTCACCTAACCACCTCATACCATGCTTATGCTCCTTTTAGGCTTAGTTCTAATATTTGAATTTTCAAATTATCACTTTTGGAGTGAAAACTACCATACACTCCAAATTCACTCCCGATGACTCAAAATGACTTCCAAAGACATAAATAGACCTTATAGGATCCTTAAAACACACATATACCCCAAAATAGACCAAATTTGACCTCTAACTAACATATGACTTTCAACAACACAAATGATTTTTGTTTGCTTAATGCTCCTGCATTAGAGCCTCTACTTTGTAAATATCATGTTGATTATTATTAAACTTCCCCATTTTATGAGTTTGAACTTAGTTCATAATTAAGCCTCTCCTAATGATAAATCCCTTGGAGTGAAGAGATTTTTTAGGGTGAAAACCCTTGTAGATATGTTGGTTTTGGTGGTGAGAGATCCTCCCTGGTTGGCTTGGTGGTTTTATGCAGAAACCACATTGGTGCTTTAACAAAGAATTTTATGAAAGTGATTGATTTGTGGTGTTTATATATTATATGTATTATAGTGGATGTCTATGTATTTTTTCTAGTCATTGAATGAATATTAGAATTGAAGGATATTATCAGTTTTAGATATTGTAGTTACATAAGTGTTTAAATTTGTTTTTTATTTCAAAAAATTTAAAAAATTGTAGTAAATATTCTTAAGGAATATTATAGTGGTATCAGAGCTAGTGATCTTGCTAGCCTATAGGTCTTATGATTTTTGATGTTTCCTAGTGATAGGGATTTGAGGTATTTACAAAGAAAGCAAATGAAATTTCAATCAAAAGAAAGACTTGTTGATTCAATGGGATAAAGAGATGAAAGAGATAACAAAGACCCATTTGAAAGGGAAGATAGATTGGAGAATATTATGAGTAATTTGGCACATACAATGACTCAATCTCAATATAAAATGACTCAATCTCATTAAAAAATCACTCATATGCTTTCTCAAATGATGAAAAACATTGGAAATAATGGCAACAAAGGTAATAATGGCAACAATGATAATTTTGGAAATAATGACATGGATGGAAGAAACTCAACCAATAATAGAAATAATCACCATGGGAATTTTAGTGGATCAATTCATGTGAGGCCTCTCATGCCTACTTTTATTCCAAGGAATAATCCCCTAGAAGGGACTGATGGACTAGAAGATTATCAAAAACTTAATAGACAAGCAATGGAAGAGTGGAGAACAATGGTAGTATATTTTTAGGTCAAGGTATCATGTGTAGAATATATTGGAATTAAGCAAAAATAAAGGCCTTGTAGAGGTGGGGGATGCTAGAGTTAGGACTTACATAGAAAGTAGGGCAAATTATCCATTCCCAGGGCTACTACTAGATTTTGGGTTCAAAAAATTGATACTTAATTTTAGCTCAAATCCATGGCTAAAGGTGAAGAAATCAAGTATGAAACCCTCCATTTAGATGGTTGTACACATGAATGGTGATACCACTAGTTGATTACTCTAGGTCATGTCTAGATCAAATCTTATGCTAAATTCATAGAGAAGTTGATTGATAGGTTTGATAAGAAAGATACTGAGTTACACTTTAAGGAGTTGGCACAATTGAAGTAATAGAATTCAGTAAATTCTTACATTGCTGATTTCCAAAGATTGTTAGTATTGATGACCGATATTTTAGAAAGAATATTGATCATGTTTTTTGTTGATGGAATCTCTGACCCCTTGAGAAGTTGGATTAAGGATCTTATCCCATCCACATTACATAAAATAATTAAAAAGGTAAGAGACATGGATTCCTCTATATCAAGGAACAAATCTTAATCAAAAGGGTTCCAACAAGACAAGGGCAAGATGTACATACACAAAGATTCAAATCAAGTTAAGAAGGATCCCATAAGGTTGAGAATAGATCAAGTCAATAAAATTTAGAGGAAGAAATTATGCGTCAATTTTAAGGACCCATGGGGTCTAGATCACAAGTGTTCACCTAAGGCCAAAGTAAATCAAATTGAGTACTATTCAATGGATGAATATGCTGCTAAAGAATCAGATCCACAATTTGATTAGGAGAAAGAAAGCTCTTCAGATGAATCAAAGGAGTAGGTGAGTAGGAGCAAACTTTCCCAACTCTCTAGTTTCTAAAGAATTATTTATTTTAGAGTTCAGGGAGTATTATGTGGATAGAGGATAGTTGATATCATTGACACATGTGTTACACATAATTTCATTAATGAAGGAACTATGGCCAAAAGGGGAATTAAAATATAAAAATTTATTGGGTTCAAGGTCATGGTAGTAGATAGATTCACCCTCACATTCATCAAGAAGATTCCTAACATGAGCATTTAGTTGGGAGATTATGAGATTAAAGCTGATTTTTATAAGAAAAGCATAGGAGGCATATATATAGTTCTTTGAATGCAATGGTTACTATTTATTAGATAGTTCTATATGAACTTGCAGACCATGGAGATGAAATTTGAAGCTATTGGTAAGAATTTTTTGCTTAGATGCATATAAAATGGTGGACTACATATAGTATCTTTCAAAATAATAGAGATACTTATTAGACATGACCATGTAGAGTGGGCAAAAGAAAGTATCATTATGGAAACCATTATAAAGCAATAGAATAAAAGTTACCATACAAAGGTAAAAACTTTATTTTCCATGCACAAAAAGGTTTTTGGTAGCATACCTCCTTTTAGGCCTCTTGAGTGAGGCATAGAGGATGTCATTGAGATAGATGAGGGTGCCAAACCTATTATAACCACCCCCTATAGACATATGAAGAGGCAAAAAGATGAGATAGAGAAGGCCATCAAGAAGTTGATTGACATGAGACACATCAGGCCTAGTAAGAGCCCCTTTAAATCTTTAGTAGTGTTGGTGAAGAAAAAGGATGGGACTATGTGAATGTGCATAGACTATAGGGCTTTGAATAAGAAGAAAATAAAAAATAGGTATCCCATTCTATGGATATATTAGCTCATACATGAGCTACATGGTGCAAGCTAATTCTCCAAGATTGATTTGAGATCGAGCTATCATAGATATAAGTTCATAAAGAGGATGTGGAGAATACTGCTTTCAGCTATCATTTTGGACAATATGAGTTATTGGTCATGCCATTTGGTCTAACCCATGCTCTTAACACTTTCTAATATTTCATAAATAAGGTATTCAAAAAACAAATTTGAAAGTTTGTTTTGATTTTCTTTGATGATATTTTGATATTTAGAAAAACTTGGAAAGAACATATGAGGAATTTAGATGAGATTCTAAGCATCCTTAAGAGAGAATATTTGTATGACAAAGAGTCACAATGTGAATTTGGGATGATAGAGCTTAACTAACTTGGTTATATAATCATCTCTAAGTGTATTAGAATGGATCTATAAAAGATCAAAGCAATTTCATATTGGGATTTTTTGGTCTATATGGTTTTTACAAAAAAAAATGTCAAGAGGTTTTCACAGGTGGATTACCCACTCATTAATTTTATAAAAAAGGGTGAATTTGATTGGTCTAATGTAGCACAACAATGATTTGAATAGTTTAAGGAGATTATGAGTTTATGCCTAGTCTTAACTATTTCATATTTTTCCAATCCTTTTTGGCTTAAGTGTGATGCTTCTAAAGAAGGAGTAGGTGTTATCTTGATGTAAGACAATCATCCCATTGCATTCGAGAGAAAACAATTGAGTGGTGAGAGGAGATAATATATATATATATATATATATATATATATATATATATATATATATATATATATATATATATATATATATATATATATGATAAGGATTTGTTGGCTATTATGCATGCCTTGGCCAAATTCAAGCCTTATCTAGTGGGAGGTAAGTTCATTGTCAAAACTAACCATAATAGCATCAAGTATTTCTTAGATTAAAGGGATCTAAATGATAAGCAACATAAATGGGTGATTAATCTTAAATATTACATCTTTGAAATTTTATATGTCAAAGGAAAAATAAACATTATGGTTGATGCTTTGTCTAGAAGACCATATTAATGCTTTTGGTTGAAAATTACAATGAATTACAGAGAGTAGATTTCACTAGAATATGTTAAAAACTCTTGGGCCACTAGTATCTTGAAAGGTACTATACATGATGAAAGGTAAACCATGGTCAATGAGCTTATCATTTACAAAGATAAAATTTATTGGGTACTTGATTCAGAGTTTAAGATAAAGGTTGTGGGGTTTTTTCATGATGATCCTATAATTGGCCACTCGAGTTTCTTCATGTTTTACTCAAATTTTCTCCTCATTTATTAATTTATAAAAGTAGAAGTAAAATTGAAAGAAAGGGGTGTGTAAGGGTACTAATTGAAAATGCACGCATGTTGATCCAGATAAAATGGGAGCTCTTCTTTGGCTAGGGAAGAATACTTGTAGATAAGAAAGCACTAAACAAAACTTGTTGGTTAGATAATAAGATGATGGATTGCATAGCATATGCTAGATCCAAGAAAGTGATGACTTACTTTGGATCGCTGTCAATCCCCTTTCTAATAAAAGGTTTGGTATAAATAAAATAAAGAAAAGTTTCATAACATGAAATTAGTAAATCTAATAAAATAAATACTTTTAACATAGAGAATGCGTGAGTTAACAAATTACCATTAAGATAAATGCTAATTAAAGAAAAGAAATGTTTATGTTTGATCTAGTTACTATTTCTAGTCTATGGGGTGATAGGGACATAGAAAATAGAGTTCTAGTTTATATCTTATTGAGGGTTTGATTGCTAGTTTGGGTCACATAGTGAACCAGTGGTGATCAGAGTGACTGATGATGATTTACCTAACTGGTGATGGTTGGATGTGTCAGGATCCTCCTTAGAGTACAATTGATTACCTTTGTATAAACAACTAAACATAGAATTAAACCAGAAGTAATAAGTAACTAGAAATTAGAAACAACAAATAATAGGAGATATGAGAAACAACCAATCTTGTATTAAACTCTTCTAGAATACAATGAAGAAATCTCACTCTTCCCACACCTCTTGGGTGTACATTAATTCTCTCTCAAGAGTTCTCTCTCTCTCTCTCTCTCAATTACAACCAACTCAACATTGAGTTGTTCCCTCCAGTGAAAATCAACCCAATGGTTGTTGTTGCCTCTTCTAATAGTGACAATCAACCCAATTGTTGTTGCCTCTAATACATACAACATATATCCTTGATCTTGCACCTTGCAGATCTAATTGACCTTGCTCACCAAGTAGACCTTCTTGATCTTGCACACTTGCAGATCTAACTGATCTTACTTACCATGTAGATCTTCCTGATCTTTTACTCTTGTAGACCATCTAGATCTTACACTTGAGGATCTAATCCTTTAGTCTATATTACAATACAGCCCCATGGGTCTCTTAAATAGATCCCAAAACAAACAATAGTTAGAAACACAGACTCAAGACTAAAATTAGTCTTTACATGCAAATTAACCATTCACCTAAAATTAGAACAAATCTAATTTTGAAAATGCACAGATGACCGATGTCAATCTCTGTCTGTCTGGAGATGACCGATGTTGGCTGATGCATAACTGATGTCAACAGCTTCCGGTCTACCCTTGACTAATGTCGGCAGGGTCTGACTGACGTCAGTTACTGTGTAACCCAACAACCTCCACATTTGCATAACAATGAAGCTTTTAGCTCCACAACTTAACAATCTCCCACTTGGAGATAAATAGCTGCACTTGTACTTGTACATGTACAGCAACATCTTCTAATTTGTTTCTGGCTTATATCTCCATCTTCAAGTTCAATCTTGAAGACCAATAAAAGTTGAATGAATATTTAACTTCTCCTTTGTTCCTGGCTTTGTTAACATATCAACAGGGTTCTTATCCATATGGATCCTTTCCAGTTTCAACTATCCATCCTCCAATACTTGTCTAATGAAGTGGTACCTAAGCTGTATATGTTTGGTTATTAAATGAAAGGCTGAATTCTTTGCTAAATGAATTGCACTTTGACTATCACTGTATAATCTACAACTCTCTTGCTCCTTTCCCAACTCTTCCATGAACCAAGTCATCCATATCATTTCCTTACTAGCCTTTGTGACTGCAATGTATTCTACCTCTATAGTAGACAAGGCAACAACCTTCTACAACTTTGAAATCTAGCTAACTGTCATTCCACCAACAGTGAACACATATTCTGTGGTGCTTCCCCTGCCATCCAAGTCACCTGCCATATCCGAATCTACATATCCATGTAGAGAAGTGCTTGACCCTACATAGCATCAATAATTTCTACTGGTCCCTCTCAGATACCTGAGAATCTATTAAACTGCTTTCCAGTGCTTCTTTCTTGGATTGGCCATAAACTTGCTAAAAACTCCCACCGCTTGGGCAATATTAGGTCTAGTACATACCATGTACTCAACCTCATCATGTGATTTAGGACACTATTCTATTCTTAACTTAAACTGTCTAGCCATAGGTTTGCTTACCAGTTTTGTATCCTACAAATTGAACCTCTCCACTACCTTATTCACATAATGCTCTTGAGACAAAATCAACCTGTGATTTTCCCTATCTTTAGAAATATTCATGCCAAGGATTGTTGCTCCTAAATCCTTTCTGGCAAATGTCTGAGCTAATTTTACCTTTAGCTCAGTAATTCCCTGCATGTATGAATTTGCAACAAGCATATCATCCACATATAGTAATAAGATAATGTAGCTATCATTATCCAACCTGGTAAAATAAACACAATGGTCACATTGACATTGACTAAAGCCATGCTTTGTCATAAACCTATCAAACCTTAAATACCATTGTCTTGCAACTTGCTCAAGACCATATAACCTGGCCTTATGTCTCACATGTCCATTCTCTCCTTTTTTAAACCTGTAAATCTATTCATATTTCAGTGCTTTCTTTCCGGCTGGCAACTCAACCAAATCCCACATTTGGTTCTCTTCCAAGGAATCAATTTCCTCATTCATGCCATGCTCCCACTGTTTCCTGGATTCTACCTATATTACCTCATCAAAACTTTTTGGTTCTCCACCATCAGTGAGTAACACGTAGTATAAAGAAGGGGAATAACGAATTGGAGGTTTTCTTACCCTTACAGTCCTCCTTATGGGCGTTTGAGACTCATTCACAGCTTACTGTCTGCCCAAATTTTGTTCTATTAGTGACCGATCCTGGTCATCTTTGGGTCTGCACCCGACTGATGTCGGTTTTACCTGACCGACATCAGTCTCTATCTGATCGATGTTGGTTCTTTCTTGACTGACATCGGTTCCTACTTGACTGATGTTGGTTCTTATGTTTTCTTGTGAGTGATGATTTTTACCCGCGAGCTCATTTTGGATCATAGCCTTGTCCAAATCAACATTGCCTTACTTAGAATTATTCAGCCTCTTGAGCTGATGACTGTCCATCACCTTCTCCTTGAAAACCAAGGCTTTCCATTTCTTAAATGTGTCAAAAACATTAGATTTCCTCTTTATGCTATAAACCCATACCTTTCTTGTAGCATCATCAATGAATGAAACATAGCACTATGATCCTCCAATAGAAGCTCCCTGAGCTGGTCTCCACACATTTGTGTGAAGAAGCTCCAACTTGTGCTTCTTTTTTGTTGACTCAGTCTTGAGAAACCTCACTTTCTCCTATTTCCCAAACATACAATGCTCAAAAAAATCTAGATCTATCAAATCTGAAAGCTTACCTTTTAACTTAAGAACATGCATTCCCTTCTCACTCATGTGACCAAGCCTACAGAGCCACATCTTTGCATCTACATCTGAAGTAGATAAAACAGAAAGAGAATCAGTAATACAAGTAGATAGATAAAGTGTACCTACTTTCTTACCTCTAACTAATACAAGTGCACCCTTGGAAGCTTTTCAAGATTTCGCTATGAGAGTTACTGTGTAACCCTCATCACCCAACTTTCCTACAGAATTAGACTCCTCTTCAGGATGGGAACATGCATGACATCCTTCAACACCCATATGTTGCCAGTTTGCAATTTCAGCTGCACTTTTCCTTTGCCAACAATTTGACAAGGCTCACCATCCCCTAAATGAACTTTTCCAAAGTCTCCATGGACATAATCATGGAAAAATTCTCTATTTGGGGTTGCATGGAAAGACCATAATCTAAAACCCAAGATTCTACTTTATCCAAGAAAAATATAAGAGCATCTCGTGCAACAATACCTGCATCATTTGCTTCTTTATTTCCTTCATGCTGATCTTCTTTGTTATCCTTCAACCAATAATCTTTCTTTGCATGCCCTTTCTTTCCACAATTCCAGTAGGTGATACTTCCATTTCTAGATTTGGATGTACTACCTATCTTTGACCTTGATTTTCCTTGCTTGCTCTTCTCTCTTTGCCATCCCATACTTTCAACACTTAAAGCATTACCTAATGTTTTCCCTATGCTTTTCCTGCGAATTTCTTCATTCAAAATTACACTAACAACATCATCAACTTTCAAGATATTTGAAGTAGACACAGTATTACTAACTTCCATTACCAAGCTATCCCAGCTTTCAAATAAAGAACATAAGAATAAGAGAGCCTTAATTTCATCATCAAAAACTATTTTGACTGAATTTAACTGATTTATAATTCCATAGAAATCATTAAGATGACTAGATATAGATCCACCTTCCTGCATTTGCAAATTAAATAATTGCTTCATAAGATATACCTTATTTGAAGCTGAGGGTTTTTCATATTAATTTGCTAAAGTATCCATTAGCTCTACCGTTGTCTTTTCTTGTGATAAGTTTGAAAACATAAAAGCTGCCACGCTCAGCCTTATAGCTCCAAGAGCCTTTCTATCAAGAACATTCCATTCTTCATCTTCCATATCTATGGGCTTGCTTGAAACCCCACCCAATGGAAAGTATAGATATTTCTGATATAAATAATCTTCTATCTGCATCCTCCATAATTGATAATTCTTGCCATTAAATTTCTCCATTCTTAGTTTACTTTCTTCTGCCATTGCTTTACTTTCACTTAATCAAAAACCCCTGTGAGTGAACCTGTAATCAACAAAACACTAACACGCTCTGATACCACCTATTAGTGAACCAAGCTTTGATACCAACTATCAAGATCTTCCTTAGAGTACAATTGATTACCTTTGTATAAGTAACTAAACACGGAATTAAACCAAAAGTAATAAGTAACTAGAAATCAGAAACATCAAATAATATGAGATACGAGAAACAACTAATCTTGTATTAAACTCTTCCAGAATACAATGAAGAAATCTCACTCTTCCCACACCTCTTGGGTGTATAGTAATTCTCTCTCAAGATTTCTCTCTCTCTCTCAATTACAACCAACTCAACACTGAGTTGTTCCTTCCAGTGACAATCAACCCAATGGTTGTTGTTGCCTACTCTAATTGTGACAATCAACCCAATTGTTGTTGCCTCCAATACATACAACAGATCTCTTTGATCTTGCACCTTACAGATCTAATTGACCTTGCTCACCAAGCATACCTTCTTGATCTTGCACACTTGCAGATCTAACTGATCTTACTTACCATATAGATCTTCCTAATCTTACACTCTTGTAGACCATCTATATCTTACACTTGAGGATCTAATCCTTTAGTCTTTATTACAATACAACCCCATGGGTCTCTTAAATGGATCCCAAAACAAATAATAATTATAAATGCAGACTCAAGACTAAAATTAGTCTTTACATGCAAACTAACCGTTTGCCTAAAATTAGAACAAATCTAATTCTGAAAATGCATTAATGACCGATGTTGGTCTCTATCTGTTTGGAGATGATCGACGTTGGCTGATGCATAACCAATGTCGATAGTTTCTAGTCTACCCTTGACCAATTTTGACAGGGTCTGACTGACGTTGGTTACTGTGTAACCCAACAACCTCCACATTTGCATAACAGTAAAGCTTTTAGCTCCACAACTTAACAGGATGAATGGTGATGGTTGCTGTAACTAATAATGATTGCAAGAATTGGTGATGATTTCTTGTGTGTTTTAATGGGACATTAAAGTGGAATTTAAAAGGGAATGGTGGATGGGTTGAGATATGATCAAGTCTGGTAAAGTCCTGAATGTGGATCTGATGAGAGGTTGAAAGCTAGAAGATTGGTTTGATGAGATTTTGTTCAAGGTAAAAAACTAAGAAAAATAATAAAATAAATTGAAAACAAGTAGAAATTACCTATTGTCAGTGAGATAAAGAGATGGTGTAAAAGACCTAGAAGAATTTTGCCAATGTAATAGTACTCTAGCATTCAAAAATGACTTGGATAGAGTTTCTGATTATTGGATACTTGTAAGAGGATTTTAGTAGCATGTGGTTATGGGATTTTTTTTGGGATATTTTCTCCTTCCTATAGCTCTCCTTTTAGAGGAAGAAGTTGTAAATTAGAAGTGGAACAAGTTGCTAAGTAGGTAAGGGATAAAGATGTTAAGTTTGGGGCACTAAAAAGATACTTTATATCACAAAATAGTTGATAAATTAAGTGTGAAGTTAATCTTGCACTCAATCTAGAAATTTCTTTGATATAGGTTGGGGAACCTAACCATCGATGGTTAGGCTTAACCATCGATGGTTAGACTAACAGTTGATGGTTAGACTAACAGTTGATGGTTAGACCAATAGTTGATGGTTAGCCTAATTTTTGATGGTTGATGTCTAAGAGGAAAATGGGTGAAAAGTGGTTAATAAGAAGTAGGTTAAAATGGTGAAGTTAGTAAGGTAAAAAGTGGTTTAGGTTAACTAGGTGGTTAACTAGCTCCAATATGGAATAAGGGTTTAAGGGTGTTTTGACATAAAAATGGGTTAGTTTTTGAGTGGCTACATTTTGCCCCTTTTTGTTATGCAGCTTTAGATTGATAAGCTATAAAATAAAAATAGAAGCTAGGAAAGGTTAAAGGTAATGGCCAAGATAACTCTAGATTCTCTAGGAAAGTGAATGCCACCTACATAGTTCCATGGACACAAGAACTTCATGCCAAATGTATTTCTTGAATGGTTCACAGGTGGGTTTCAGAGAATAGGTGTGCTCTAAGGGTAAGGTAGTGATACTCAACTAGGTTACCCCAAATTAAAGAATCACATGGATCAATTTGGGTGAAGGTTCATGGAGAAAGGTCATCTCTAAAAGGTCTGATTACCTTGGGTATGGGAGGAGGTATTCCCCCTCAAACTAGGAGTTAATGAGGTGAGGTCAAATTGGGTTGGGGTTTGATAAATGTTATATGATAAGTCATGCGGTGGGTGATAAAAAGGTGAGGTTGGGCATTTGAGACGTAAACATGTACACAAAATACAACTAAGTGTGATAGTCAAGATCACATAAAGACTAACATTAACATGTTGGTAAAAATAAGGTTAAGTTTTAAGATAAATGAGAAGGCAATCAGTCCCCAGTGTTGGTCATAGCTGATCGGGTTAGTCTTATCAAGTCTCCTAGATAGGGTCAATGTTTACTCAGGTATCTAGGGTAGGAAGTGCTCTTGATAAAAATTAAAAATGGTTTGGTTGGTTATGCATGAGGTGGTGCAAATTGAAAATGTTCAACATGGCAAAATTGGTCTATATGGTTAAAAGGACTAAAGCAAAGTCATCAAAAACCATGCAAATAGTTTAGGTCAACAATGACCAACATCAAGGTGGATGTGGTCCAATGGGTTGGATGGTTTGGTGGAGAAGGGTAATCTCCAAATTTTGAGGGAGAGGGTGACTCCCAAATAAGTTGGTGGAGAAGGGTAAGCTCATAGTTTGATGAGAGGGTGACTCCAAAATAAGTTGGTGGACATCCAAATGGGTTTCCCCACTTGGGTGTACCACATGGTTTGGTTTGGGTTAATAGGGTTGATAAAGTTGATAATATAGGAAATTTGGATTTGATAGGTTAGGTTGAGTGGATAAGGTTTGTGGATAGGTGTTTAGGTAGATAGGTTTTTTAATCATGGTAGATAAGTTTTAATAAGTTTGATTGGTAGGTAAGGGTTTGATTTGGTAAGGTTGGTTGAATGGGTTGATATGATAGGTTGGGTGAAGTTGATAAGATGGATTGATTGTATAGGTTGGGTAAGGTAGGTATAGTTTGTTGGTTATTATTGGTTGATAGGTTTGATAGGTTGGAGTTGGTAGATAGATGGGCTAGGGCGATGGTTATTAGTTTGATAATATAGATATGGTTGATAAGATTAGTTAGGTTGATAGATTGGGTTAGTTGGGTAAAGTTGACAAAGTAGGTTAGGATGGTGGTTGGGGGTGGATAACCCAATGGTTGATGAGGTTGGATAGGTTGAAGTTAAGATCAATAAAATTAATTGTGAAGTTGGTGTAGATGGATTATTGTTTGTGTAGGATGATGGTCAAAGGGTTGACAAAGGTATGAGAAGGGAAATCTCCAAAAGGGTGAGGTTGGTTTGGTCAAGTTAAAGGTTTGCAGGGGAAGGTAATCTATAATGATTTGATGATTAGGGTAAGTGGATGGTTTTAATGGCTCAAAAGGAGGAAGACATGTCTCCCTAGGTTAAGTTAATTAGGTAAGGGATGGCTGAGCTAACCCTTGATGTGCTATGTAAGAGGACACTACCTACATAGTCCCATGGATGGTGGATCCAATGTGAACTTCAACCCAGATGTAGTTCTTTCAATTTGGTGTTTGATGGGTTTGATTGGAGGAAGATGAGATTATTGGAGAAAAGTAACTTCCAAAGGTTAGGTTTGGTTTGGTTTTGATTGGCTAGGATTATGGAGAAGGTGATTCCCAAAGGTAAAAGGTCAAGCTACTTCATTAGTTGGTTGGTTTGATATGTTAACTTGATTGGATGGATGGGTGAATGTGATTTGTAGTTTTTGGTTTGGGTGGTAGTTATTAGTTTGTTTGGATAAGGTAAATAAGGTTGGTTTTATAGGTTTGATGGGTTGAATTTGGTTTGGGTTCTTTGGTTAATTAGGTGATGATTTGGTTTCAATGATTTCAAAGGGAGAGGACATGTCTTCCCAAGTGATCATGAAAGTATAAGGGGAGGTTAAATGCTCTGATTGACAAAGATCATGATGACAAGATGGGTGGGCTTATGAACATAAAACCCCTATCACACTTTTGTTTTGTTGTTAGTTTGATGGTTAAAAAAAGGTAAATTGATCTCATGGTGTCAAGTAAGCTTAGTATCCCTTGATTTATGGAGGAAAAAAGAGGAAATGGATGGTAGGTAGTGGGTGATAGGTATGGTAACCTTCTTTTTGGGATGGACTGCCCCTTCTATAGGTGACCTAGGAACCATGATAGATAAGTCCATGTCATATGATAGGTGTAGATTTATCAATGCAGGAAGTCTACTAATGAAAACCAATTTGATTTTCTTGGGATAGATATATATTTTTTATATAGGGTCTTATATTGCTTGTTTTGATATGATGGTGAAGATAATCAATGCATAAATATTTAAATGATTGCTTTTGACAAAGTTAATGTAGCCATCCTTCGAGGGAGTCATCTATGTTTGGGTTTGTTCATATTTTATAGTTATCTTTCAAGAGAACAGTCTATTTTAAGTTCAAGAATTTTTGATTGTTTTGAGTAGTTATCCTTTAAGGGAGTAGTCTACATACTAAAGATGTTACCCCAAATGATATTGTGATATCCTAAATGTTTATGTGCTTGCTTAGACATGGACCACCTATATAGGCCTAAGGTTTTCCTTTATGGAGGCAAAGCCTTGGCACAAAAAGTTTGATGATGGGTGAAGAGGTGGCTTTAAGTGACAATAACCATGGAATTTAATTTGATTAGAAATGAAAATTATCTATGAGGACCATGCCATAGGTAGAGCTATGGTATCTATGCTTAGGATGAGGCAAAGTTTGTGATGGATAATCACATGATCTTTCTTTTCATTAGTTTTTCTTAAATATAAGTAGATGAAGGTGAGTGAAAACAAGGGATGAGCTTAAGTTAGACACAAGATGATAAAGAACTTGGTTTAACCAAGGAACAAATGTGAATACCAAGTATTTAAGAGGTTCAGGGTTGACATGCCCTAGATACATGCTTGCATGGATGGTTAATGTCAATTAGAAGAGTAGATGTCCCCCAGTTACTTTGTGATTCTTGGGTAGATAGGGAAATGTATGGGTAGACAAAAAGGTGAGGTTGGTTAGGTAAGAGTTGAATGGAGGGAGATAGTTAAAAAATAAATTTGTAAAAGGTAGTCAAGAATGGCTAAAGTTAAAGTTATTTAGTTGTTTGGTTGGTGGGTGGAGAAAGGTAATATCCAATGGATAGGTTGGTGAAGAAGGGTAATCTCCAAATAGGTTTGGTTGGGGGGAGAAGGTGTTTCTCCAATAATTTTGGCTGGGTGAAGGAGAAAGGTAATCCCCAAGAGTTCAAGGTTGGTTGGTTGATAGGTTTATTTGGTTAGTTTGGGTTAAGTGGGTTTTATTTCTTGGGTAGAGTTGATAAGGTGGGTTGGATTGATAAATGGCCAAAGCATTATGGAGGGAAGTTCCCCTAGTTTGCTTTTTCCATGGATGGTCAGAAGAGGGGAAAATAATCCCAAGGTTTTGTGATGGTTAGTAAGAATGTTTTAGTAGGGGTGAAGATGAATTTACCCACCTCTCCAAGGGTTGTTAGTTTTTAGTCTTTAGTGGTTAATAGGTCAAGTTCAGAAGTGGTGGTTCTGGTAGGATTTACTCTACTGCACCAAGGCTAGGAAAAGGCAACTAGGTTGGATTTATGTAGGGTAGGGTAGGTTTGATAGGTTTGATGGGTTGATTTTAGTTTGGGTTGTTTGGTAGATTAGTTATGGTTGAGCAAAAAGGTATATTGATTATGATTGATTAAGTTAGGATAGAGGTTGGTTTGACTAGTTGAGAGAGGTAAGATAAATGGTTGAGTTCATTTATTGGTTTGATTGTTTGGTTTGGTTGGTGAGGTAAGGTTGGGTGGATGGTTATAGGTAAGGTTAGGTCAATGGTAAGTTTGGTTAGGCTAATGGTCAGTTTGGTTTTGTTGATAGTCGTAAAAGTTGAATTGATAGGTTCCATATAAGTGGTAAGTGGAAAAGGTAGGTTGGTTGGTTCCACAAAGGTAAGTGGAATAGTTTGGTAAGTTGATTCCACAAAGGTGAGTGGAATTGGTTGATAAGTTGACTCCACAAAGGTGAGTGGATTGGTTGGTTCCTTGAATGTGTTTTCAAATAAAATTTTAAAAAATTCCACTTGGTTGACAAGGGGTTCGATTGAGGGTTAGACCATAATTTCCTCAATAATGAGCAAATGAAGAGGTTTGATGATTGATTATTTGATAATATTTAAGGCTAAGTTGGAAGGAACATGGAGAATTTCCTTTGAAATTTCCTTGTGATCGATAAGGTTTTGGTTGAGCATCTAAAAAGAGCCAAATCTGTCTATCCCATGTCTATGTGTGCGAAGATACACTTAAAATTTAGTCTCTAAAAACTAAATTGGTCTTTAAAGAGAATTATTGATGGGTTTTATTGTAGGAAGGTTAATGATAGAAGATTCCAAGAATTTTTCAAGGATTGAGGCATACAATTTTCCCAATGGGGTATACTACCTGGAAAGAGGTTGCACTAATGGTTCTTAAGTTGGTGAGCTAGTTTGTTGGTTTGATGAGCTTTATTGATTTAATAGGTTTTATGAGATGGTTTGGTTTGGTGTGTTTGATAGGTTTGATAATTTAGGTAGGTTTTATAGGTAGTTGTTGGTTGGACTTGATAAGGTTGATAAGTTGGGCAAGGTTGGAAAGGTTGATAAGGTGGGTTGGCTTGATTGTTTTGGTTGGATTGAATGATTGATGGATTAGTTGGGCTGATAGGTTAATGTATATATGGATTGATAGGTTTGTTTATGGGTTGGTTGATAGGTTGGGGTTGATAAGTTTGGTTGTGGTAGTTGATACGATGGTTGGGATGGGCTGGTTTGATAAGTTGAATAAGGTTGATGAGGTGGGTTGGCTTGATTGGTTTGGTTGGATCAATATGTTGGTATGTTTATTTTTTTTTAGATTAATAGGTTGGGTTGATAGGTTGGTGGGTCAATGGGTTGAGGTAATTGATATGAGGGTTGGGGTAGATGGCCCAAGTTTTGACATGATTGGGGTGATTGATATAATAGATGTTGATAGGTTGTTAGTTGGGTATAATGATGATCAAATGGTTGTTGATAAGTGATTGGTTGGTTGTAGGTGAGGTTTGGTTGATTTTAGGTGGGGTTTCATTGATCATGGATATCAAAAATAGATGACTCTAACTTGATCATCTGGTCTATTAACATTGTAACTAGTTTAGGTGGTAGTTGATGGTTTGGGGGTTTGATTATGGTTGAAGTTTTATGGGTAATGTGTTGATTATAGGTAAGGTAAGGAACCGAGATAGCTTGAGATGCTAGGCAATGCTTAGGTGTAAGAGGGTTGTGGTCTAAAATTTTAGCAAAGCTAAGATCTCTAGAAAAGGTTATGGAAGGGCTCTCCATTTGAATAAGGTAATGGAGATGAGGGTAAATGAGGTCAAAATGATGGAAGGTTGATGGTATAAGGTTGATTCCTCACAACTCAAACAAAGATAAAACAAGAAAAAAATCTAGTAAATAATGCATACACTAAGTGTGTTAGGTCCTAGGATAACTTTTATCTCATGTTGGCTTATGCCTTAGTTAAAAGTTTGCGGGATATAGGTTTACAAGTCTGGTACTAGATAGGAAAGCTAAGGATGGTTTCAAGTAAGGTTTAGGCACTCAAGATAATATGTATTAGATTAGGTACATGGCCTAGTACTGGGGGCTTGCTCCCTGCACTTCACAATTTTGAAGTTGGGTTGGGTCACTTAGAGAAGATATACCATCTATCCATGGCTTATACTCAACTAGAGAACTAAGTGGGCTCTCCCCTTGGCAATAACCTCCAAGTGGGATTGCTAAGTAGAGTAAAATTTATCACTAGGTGGTGAAATCCTAGTCGAGCCTTGTCTTAGGTATGTTATGTTGTGTTGGTTATGAAAGTGGTTTAGGTTTCATGTGTGATAAGAAAGTGAATCTATGATAGATTAATTGCCTTTTTAGGTTACTAGGTGAACCAAAGTAGCAATAAAATAATAGATGCAAGGTTTTTTTAAGCCCAAATGAAAAATTTTAGATTTATTTGGATGAGAAAATAATAAAGAGAGAGAAAGCATACAATGCTAACTAAAAAAATAAAGATGGTGGGTCCCACTGGGCATGCCAAAATGTTTTACTCAAAATTTCTCCTTGTTTCTTAATTTATGAAAGTAAAGTAAAATTGAAAGAAAGGGGTGTGTAAGGGTACCTAGTTGAAAATTCACATGCATTGATCCAAATGAAGTGGGAACTCTTCTTTGGCTAGGGAAGAATACCTGCAAATAAGAAAACACTAAAAGAAACTTGTTAGTTAGACAATAAGATGGGGGATTCGCTAGTATATGCTAGATCCAAGAAAGAAAAGTTGCATAACATGAAATTAATAAATCTAATGAAATAAATAATTTTCACATGGAATGCGTGAATTAACAAATTAACATTAAGATAAATGCATATTACAGAAAAGAAATGTTTATGTCTGATTTGGTTGTTATTTTTGGTCTATAGGGTGATAGGGACAGAAAAAAGAGTTATGGTTCAGGTCTGGTTGAGGGTTTGGTTACTATTTTGGGTCACATAGTGAATCGATGGTGGTCAAGGCAATTAATGATTATTTGCCTAATCGGTGATGGTTAGATGACCGATGGTGGTTGTTGTAACTGATGATAGTTGTTTGTGTACTCTGGTAGGATATTGCAATGGAGTTGAAAAGGGAATGGTGGATGGGCTGAGATCTGATCAGGTTTGGTAAAGCCCTGAATGTGGATCTAATGAGAGGTTAAAAGCTAGAAGATTGGTTTCATGAGATTTTGGTCAAGGTAAGAAATTGAGAAAAAAATAAAATGAATTGAAAACAAATAGAAATTACTTGTTGTCAATGAGATAAAGAGATGGTAAAAAAGACCTAGAAGAATTATGCTAGCATAACAGTACTCGAACATTTAAAAATGACTTGGGTAGATTTTTAGGTTATTGGATACCTGTAAGAGGATTTTAGAAGCATGTGGTTATGGGATTTTTTTTGGATCTATTCTCCTTCCTATAACTCTCCTTTTATAAGAAGTTGCCAATTGGAAGTGGAAGAAGTTGCTAAGTAGATAAGGGTTAAAGATGTTAAGTTGAGTGATACAAAGCTAATTTTTAGATAAAAATAGAAAGTTTATAAATTGAGTGTGAAGTTAATCTCGTACTCAATCTAGACATTACTTTGATACATGCTGGAGAACCTAACCGTCGATAGTAAGACTAACCATTGATGGTTACCCTAATTATTAATGGTTGAGGTCTGAGAAGAAAATGGGTGAAAAGTGGTAAAAAAGAAGTAGGTTAAAATGGTTAAGTTAACAAGGTAAAAAGTGGGCTAGGTTAACTATCTCTATTGTGGGATAAGGGTTCAAGGGTGTTTTGATATAAAAAATGGAGTAGTTTTTGAGTGTCTACACTTTAAGACATATAGGTAGATCCAAGAGAGATTTACATGGATAGGACTTAAGAATGAAGTCCTCAAGTATGTTTGTTAATGTTACACCTGTTAGCAAAATAAGAATGAGCATACTTATCCTATAGGTTTGTTGTAGCCACTTCTCATTCCCAAAAAAAAAATGGTAAAGTATCTCAATGGAATTCATCATAGGGATACCTAAGGTGCAAGTTAATGATTTCATCTATGTGTTAGTGGATAGATTAACCAAATTTTCTCATTTATTTGTCACTTTAACAACTTTTTCAGCAACATAGGTAGCAAATTTATTCTTTAGAGAGATATTTAGGTTGCATGGGATGCCTAGGAACATAGTCATTGATAGAGACAAGTTCTTAAGCTTATTTTGGTAGGAAATTTTTAGATTATAGGGATGAGTTCACTCCTAGTACCAGTTATCACCCATAAACAAATGGACAAACTAAAATTATGAATAAGTGGGTAGAAGAATATCTATGAAATTACATTTTTGGGTAGCAAAAGGACTAGTTAAAATGTTTGCATATAAGAGACTATTACTATAACTATACCTACCGCATGTCAATTAAGATATCACCATTTATGGAAATATATGGATATAAATCTCCTAGCTTCATTGAATTGCTATTAGAAGATAGTAGAGTCCCTAAAGCCAAGGATTTCTTGGAGCAAAGTTAGAATATAATGAAGTCCTTAAAGGAAAACTTGAAGCAAGTGTTGGAAGTACAACTACTACAAGGGGTAGTGAATAAGTCTATTTAAAAAAATATTTTATTTCTACTTAACACTCATTAACCTTTCAAACCAATATAATGATCAAGCAATGCATAGAGAATCAATCACATAAAAATGAAATAAGATATCAACACATGAACACAAAATATATGTGGGAAAACCTCATAAGGGATAAAACCAAATGAAAAACATCTTGGAAAACTTGTCCTATAAAACCATGAATCAATTTAGTTGAACATTAACTCAACAGGGAAGCACCAACTCCCTAAATTTATCTATCACCAACTAGACTTTAGTAAGCACCCACTTCCAAGGAGGATACAACCCCCTAGGTAACCAAACACCAACTTAACCACCTATTGATAAAGTAACCACTTAGCCAATGACTCTATTTACACATTGATATTGTTGTCTTCTATAATTGGTGATGGACACCTTACAATCTTTCTTCTTCAACCACTCTCAAATAACCTCTTAGGCTTTCTCACTCAATATGCCTCTTACTAGGCTCATTAGGTCAAATGACCTTGATATCCTCATGAAAAAACACTATTATATGATCATACTAATATCGATTTCCTATTATTATGGTATCCAATACCTCATTATACTTCACACTCTACCCTTTTTTTTCTCTCATTGGGTTTCTTCTCTGCTACATACATAATTAGGCCTATTATGCCTTGTATAAATATAAGTCACTTGCCCACATAAGTTTTTGGTTGGCCAAGAAACTAATACATCAAGTTAAAAAAAAAAACATGTCTTATGACACATTAAACACAATATTAAATTGAACTAGGATCACCATTAGGTCAACCAAACTCATTTAGACCTCAATCTTCTTTTCGGCCTACTAGAGACCTAATGCATTAGGTCTATCTCAAGCAACACATTAAACTTAGCCTTCTTGAAAATTATTGAGCCTCAAAACATGGATGGAAAAATTAATACACACCTAAAATATACCTATGTTAAAATACATTTAGGTCTATACCACCTGTTAGTCCAATTCACTATTTGAATCTCATCATTAGGCCTTCTCACAATTAGGTCTCCTCATAACCATAAAATGTATCTTGAGAATTTGAAGCATACACTCAAATTTGACACATAATACAATTAAAAAATCACATGGATATAACCTCAATGACCTTATGGTCATTAACAAGTCCATTATATTTCACCATATAGGACAAAAGAGCTCAAACTGATCACTTTCATTTACTCACTTAGAACTGCAAATAGACTTCAAAACCCAGTCAAGAACCTTTGAATTTTCTCACCTTCCTAGGAGTTAATAATGCATATAAATAAATCAAAATGAAAATATTGTAGCTATAGAACAAATTAATTAGTATTTTATTCTTTAATTCTAGAGACAATGACTCATGAATAACAATCTCACTCATACACATAAAACTGCCTATAGCTCCAAAAACACAGTCATGAAGAATATTATCTTTAGATAATATAAATAAACTTCCAAGACATATAATTCACATTAATATTTAATTTTTTATATATATAACATATTAAAATATAAATATCATAATTTATAGTGTTAACTATTGGTCTTGCAAACCAATTTTTTAAGCTTCTCTTTCACAATTCTTACACAGCCAGACAAGCCATTTTGACTTCCATATTTAAACATCTTAAACTTATTATAAAAATTATATAAATAATTTATATGTCATATAAGTCTTTAAAAAAATAAAAATGTGTACTACATACATTAAATCCTATCATAGAGTCTCAAAATCTTCACTTCATCTTGCATACCCAAAATTGTCATTCTATTTTGAGAACCAGTCATGGTGAACATGAATTTCAGTACTTGCGTGGACAATTTTATGAAATAATGATGCATGTGGATTATCCTTAGATATATTTAAAACATATACAAACACAAATATATATAGGTATAATGTCAAATATTAAATTTATAGACCAATATTTAAACCTTACACTTTCACTATCTCATCTTCACTAGACAGGTCACTTTATGAACAACATTTTCAACATTTTAAATGGCATCAAAAACATATAACCAATATGAATATGTGTTATAAGTATTTAAAAAACCCCATGTAATTGGATCCATTTCTAATCCATGAAAACTCATCCCTAGTATCATTCTCACTCCTACCTAGTTTTCTTAGTGTCTTCCTCACCAGGCCATTTTAGCGACAAGTCAACTTCCATGAATAGTTTAGCCTATTTAAGATCTAAAAATTAATTATAAATATAAATTATCATAAAATAAAATTCTCACTCATCATGCTCCAATTATTTTCATCCTTTGACCTTGTCATCCCTGCTTGTTACATCAAATATTTGAGAAATAAAGGTTTTCCTGCAGCTTTCACTCACTCATTTGACATACCAATACCACTTAGAGATACTTGGAAGAGTATTATAAATTTTAAAATCATAAAAATATGTAATCCAATCCATTATGATCCATTTACATCAAAATCTTCCGTATCGGGTCACTATGAGGATTTTAGAAGGGTTTTAGACCAGTTTCCATTTTTAACATTTGTTCAGATAGATCTATCCAAAAAAACAACTCCCAATGATTGGAAATAATTTTAAAGACAATTTTACATCTCTCCCAAATATATTATCTTCCCATGCAATAGTCAAACATGCCAACAAACATCAAAAAGTGTCTCTCGAGTCTTCATCTCTTCATTCTTCACACATAAGAGACCTTCAAACTCTTTTTCATGCTTTCTCCTTCAAATCAAGACCTAAAAATATACCAAAATATTTTAAATAGTATTTAAAGCCTCAATCCATGCTCGCATGAGCTAAAAATCCTCCAAAGTTGATCATGATACCTCATTCTACCACCTAGGGTGTTAAGACTAGGTCTATGAGAAGACCACTAAAGAACTTACCTCTTTGTCTCACTCTAAGAGTAATGTGACTGAATGAACACCTTTGTCACATGATCTAACACTAAATTTTAAAACTTAAAAATCATACACATCCATATCATCACCACCATGCCTCTTCAATCCATTCTTAAGAACTAGTCCATCAAATAGACCTTCTATACACTATACTACTTTGAGACTTTCCTACCATTATAGATGCACTCTAAAACTCATTATCACACCAAAAAACCTCATGAAATTCTCAAATACTACCACACATCTTCTCACAAGGTTCAAATCATTTAATTCACCAAGATTCACTAATCATGCCTTTACCAAGACAAGACTAAGCTTCTTAATACATCTTGTGCATATAGACTTGTTCTTATGAAATTTTTCAAAAATGACCTTATCAAAATAATCACTTAAAAACTCTCTTTATGATAATATCTCATATCTTAAGCTTAAAAAAACTTCTTATAATCTTTTCATATCACAATCTTGTGTCAAGACCTTATGCAGAACTCAAGGACCTACTAGATCAGGTTAAGTCATCATGGTCATTTACCAAGCATCTTTACAAGATCACCTTTGAAATAAACGACACTCAATTACCTTTTAAATCAATGAAAACATGAATGAATTAACACAACAATAAGAACATACTTCAATAATCTCCCCATTTGTCATTGATGGCAAACATTCTAACAAAACAAATCATTCTTATCTCCTCAAGCTGGATCTCCCCCAAACTGGTATTTCTTCCAATCTAGTCTTTCTCCCCCTTTGACATAAATGACAAATGGTCATATTTGACAATACAACCATTTGATCCTTGGACTTGAAACATGTTTTCTTCTCAAACAAGATCAATCTTTTTTTGATCAACACAACAAAAGCTTAACTCACATAAGAACTCAACCATGCTTCCTTTATGCATACGTCAAACAAATGAATATAAAACTCCTTGAATGATATTTGGAAATAACTAAAGAAGGATCTCCCCTTTGATAAAACATATTTTTAAAAGTGAAAACCATATTATTATTGACATGATTGAAACCAATAGATCATACTCAAAAAAATTCAGTGGGACACCACACCTTGACATCCATAGAAGAAACTTCTCATGTATTCACAATTTCAGCTCATAGAATGAGTCATTAGGACTCTCAAAATAGTATCAATTTCTTAACATAGAGATATAGGTCTCAACTACCAACTACTAAGCCTTGATAGTCTAAAACAAAGAACAACTTCTTACCTTTCAACAACACTTCTAACTTTGTAAACAATCTTCAAATAGTCTTCATAATCTCATTTGTCTTGCATAACAATGTAAAAATCATATGTCTTATTTTATATCATGATAAATATGAATATCTCATAGCTACCTTATATTTGAAACATCATGCCATCATGGTTCAAACTAGCTCATAACAACTTCCACCTAGCAAACTTCTAGATAGGTTTGTAAGACTTCAATCTATGTGGTAGACCTCTGTCAAACATTCATCAAACTCTGTCAAGACTATTATGGCATATCAAACCCCTAAGTAAGAGTAATTTGATCATTTTTTTACTTCACATGATTTTTCAAAAACCTTATACACTGTCCATATGCATTACTGGATCCTAATGTCACTTTGACATTCATCAAGATCACTCAACTCCACATGATTCATTTTAGGACACTCCATTTAATGTTCATTGAACTCCACAAGTATTTATAGGTTCATTCAATTCATGAAATCTCTTCTAGGTTTCACTATCCCTTGGAGTATTGAAACTCTCATTACATGCCAGTAATTTCATATGCTTTAAACACCTACATCATCATGCAAACTAACTATACAAGGCATATATACTTGTTATTTATGACCTTAAGGTCATATTTAAAATTCATAGGACAAACTCCTTCAACATTTATGACCAACAAAAAAACTTTTCTACTTACCATTATCCACCATTGTTCATGCCCATAAGGTATGTTCATCTTCTTAGGTCTTTATACACTAATATGCATCTTCATATATTACAAATACTAAATTGAAAAAGTGAACATATAACAATATCCCTCTTTTTTATTATACTTGATACCCTTAATATTTCAATCAAAACTTCTCAAACACCTAGGATTACTTACTTCACAAAGATATCTGCACATACCTTCTTATAAGGCCTAGAACAAGGTTATACAAGACACATTGATGTATTGACCTATTTTATCTATGTTATGACCTCAAAACAACATTAATCAAGAAGATTTGGACCTGTAACTTTCTCTCAACATGTATTCAAATTCCTTTTATACTTTCAACTTAGGTTTGACCTTTGACTTGGCTTTTACATAATCCTTTTGAGCTAATAAATAACACTTCTGACATTCTTTCAAATTTGACTTATGTCCTATAGTAGAACTTAACTCATCTTGGTTTAAATGTTGATTATGCCTCATATTGTCATCCTTATTCTCCTTAGACAACTATTCTAGTACCATTATTCTTTGATAGACCATCGTTACAATCATGATAAATATTTTCATCATCTTACTTCTACCTTGTGCTTCTTAGGATTGCCTTTAGGCTATTAGGCCACTCTCAAAGTACTAGCTATGATACCAATTATTATAATTATAGGTATTGAGAAGCGGGGTGAATAAGTTTTATTAAAAAAATATTTTATTTCCACTTAACACTCATTAACCTTTCAAACCAATATAATGATCAAGCAATGCATAGAGAAATAATCACATAAACATGAAGCAAGATATCAACACATGAACACAAAAGATATATGAGAAACCCTCATGGAGGATGAAACAAATTAAAAAAAATCTTGTAAAAATTTTATTATAAAACCATGAATCAATTTATTTGAGCACTAACCCAACAAAGAAGCACTAACTCCTTGAAATTATCTAGCACCAACTAGAGTTAACAAGCACCTACTTGCAAGGAGGCTACAAACCCCTAAGTAACCAAGCACCAACACAACCACCTCTTAACCAAGAACCCACTTAGACAAAAACTCTATTTAAAAATTGATCTTGATATATTTTGAAAATTATGATGGACACCTTGCAATCTTTCTTCTTCAACCACTCTCAAATAGCCTCTTAGGCTTTCTCGCTCAATATGCCTCTTACTAGGCTCATTAGGTCGACTGACCTTGATATCCTCATGAAAAAAAACTATTATATGATCATAATAATAATATATATATATCCTATTAGAATGGTTTTAAATACCTATTTATCCTTCATACTCTACCTTTTTATTCACTTGTTGGGTCTCTTCTTTGCTACATACACAATTAGGCCTAGTATTATACCTTGCATAAATATAAGTCACTTGACCACATACTTTATTGGTTGAATAAGAAACTAGTTGATTAGTATCAGAACTAAAACATGTCTTAGGAAATTTTAAACACAATATTTAATCAAACTAGGATCACCATTAGGTCGGCCAAACTCATTTAGACCTCAATCTTCTTCTAGGCCTACTAGAGACCTAATGCATTAGGCTTATCTCAAGCAACATGTTACACTGAGAATTATTAAACATTATTGATCATCCACATAGATATGAAACACTTCATACACACCTAAATTAGACACCTGATAAAATCCATTTAGGTCCATATCACTTTTTAGTCCAATTCACCATTTGAATTTCATCAATAGGCCTTCTCACAATTAGGTCTCTTCATAGCCAAAAAGTCTATCTTGAGAATTTGAAGCATACACTCAAATTTTACACATAACCCAATAAAAAAACACATGGATATAACCTACATGACCTTAGGTTCATTACCAATTCCATTATATTTCACCATATAGGGAAAAATACCTCAAACTAATCACTTTCATTTGCTCACTCAAAACTACAAATGGACTTCAAAACCTAATCAAGAACTTTGAATTTTCTCACCTTCATAAGATTTAATCATGCATAAAAATAAATTAAAATTAACCTATGAGACATATATAAAAAATTAATGAGTATTGGATTATTCAATTATAGAAACACTAACTAAAGAACAATAATCTCACTCATATATAGAAAACTACCTATAACTCAAAAAACATAGTCATGAAGAATGCTGTCTTTAGCTCCTATAAGGAATATTAAAAGACATATAATTAAAATTAATATTTAATTTTTGACCTATAAAACATATTAAAATATAAATATCATATTTATAGTGTTAACTATTGGTCTTGCAGACCAATCTATTAAGCTTCTCTTTCACAGTTCTTACATAGCCAGACAAGCCATTTTGCCTTCCATATTTCAAATTAATAAATTGATTGTCAACCTTATATAAATAATTTATAAGTAATAAAAATCATAAAAAACATAAAAATTTGCACTAGATACATTAACTCCTATAATAGAGTCTTAAACTCTTCATTCCATCTTATATACCTAGAATTGTCATTTTGTCTTGAGAACCAATCATGGTGAACATGACTTTCAATACTTGGGTGGACACTTTTATGAAATAATGATGAATTTGGGTGATCATTAGATATATTTAAAACATATAAAAACACACACACACATATATATAGGTCAAATGAAAAATATGAAATATATAGACCGATCTCTAAACCTTACACCTTCACTATCTCATCTTCATTAGACAGGTCATCTCGTGAACAACATTTTAAATGTCCTTAAAAACATATAAAAAATATTTAAATGTGTTATAAGTCTTGAAAAATAACCCCATGTAATTTTATCCTTTACTAATCCATGAAAACTCATCCCTAATCTCATTCTCACTCCTGCCTAGTTTTCTCACTATCTTCCTCACTAGGCATTTTTTGCAATAGGTCAACTTCCATGACTGGTTTAGCTTATTTGAGATATATATCTTGATAATAAACTTTCATGATCATAAAATAAAATTCTCACACATCGTCCTCCAATCATTTGCATGCTTTGACCTGGTTAACCCTATCTGCTACATCAAAGTTTTGAGAAATAAGGGGTTTTATATTACTTCCACTCACTCATATAATAAACTAATACCACTTTGAGATACATAAGATAGTTATATACATATTAAAATAAAAAAAATAGGTCAAAAAATCCATTTTGATCCATTTACATCAAGATCTTCTATATCGGGTCACTATGAGGGTTTTAGACTAGTTTCCATTCTTAACATTTGTTCATACAACTCTATCCCTAAAACCAACTCCTAATTATTTTAAATTTTTTTTAGAAACATTTTAAGTCTCTCCCAAATATATTAGTTTCCCATGCAATAGTAACACGTGCCAAAAATAATCAAAAAGTGTCTCTCGAGTCTTCATCTCTTCATTTTGCATAGACATGAGACCTTCAAACTCTTTTTCATGCTTTCTCCTTCAAATCAGGACCTCAAACTATAAAAAAATACTTTAAATAGTATTTAAAACCTCAATAAATTCTCAAATGATCTCAAAATCCTCCAAACCTAATCATGATACCTCATTCTATCACCTAGGGTCTTAAGACTAGGTCCATGAGAAGACCACTAAAGAAGAGCTTACCTCTTTGGCTCACTTTGAGAATCATGTGACTGAATCAACACATTTATTGCATGATATGACACTACATTGTATAACTTAAATCTCATACATATCCATATCATTACCATTATGCCTCTACAAACCATATCCATGCTTAAGAACTAGTCCATCAAATAGACCTACTATGCACCATACTACTTTGAGACCTTTCTTCCATTGTATATGCACTCTAAAACTCATTATCATGCCAAATAACCTCATACTATGCTCAAATAATAACACACATCTTCTCACAAGCCTCAACTCACTTACTTCACCAAGCTTCACTAATCATGCCTTTACCAAGACAAGACTAGGCTTCTCAATACATCTTGTACATAGACTTGTTGTTATGAACTTGGTCAATAATGACCTTATCAAAAAAATCAATTCAACACTCTATTTTTGATAATATATCATAAATTAAACTTAATAACATTACTCATAAGTTTGTCATTTCATAATCTTGTGTCAAGACGTTATGTAGAACTCAAGGACCTACTAGATCATGCTTAAACCATCATGGTAAGTTACCAAGCATCTTTACAAGAGCACCTATAGGACATAAATGAAACTTAGTTACCTTTGACATAAATTAAAAAATGAATACCTCATCACAAAAATAATAACATACCTCAAAATTAAGCTAAAAATAGGCAGAAATTGTATGCATATCAATACCACATTGAGCATATATTCAAAGTGGCTGACATGGTTTATTTGAGGTTTCAACCCTATAGGCAGTATATTATCAAAAAGAGTGGGCCAAAGAAGTTTAATCCATGGTTTTATGTCCCATTTAAGATTTTCAAAAGGATTGGAGAAGTGGATTATGAGTTGTAGCTATTGATGAGTAACAAGCTGCATAATGTCTTCCTGTATCATGCCTAAAGAAGGCACTTGGGCATAATGTAGTTCCTTCTTTTGAGTTGCCACCATTAGATGAGGAGGGAAAACTAATTATAAATTTATAGGCTAGAGGATATAGTCGAATATATATAGAATATTCTAAGAGGGAGAACTATCAGGGAGTACTTAGTAAAGTGGAAGGACTTGCCATTGAGGATGCTACTTGGGAGAGCGAATAGATACTTCAACATCCAGATTTTCTATTGCTTGGAGACAAAAAAATTTGGGGAGGGAGGATTGTAATTTCCCCTTCTTCATAATAATAATTTTGAATAATACCATTAGCCTATTTTTTTCTCATAGGCTATTTTATGTGATGTTAGGGATCATTAGTGTGGAGGTCACTATTCATAAGTTACTATTCACTAGCACTATTCATGGATTACTATTCACCATCACTATTCATGGTGATGTGGTAGGTGATGAAATTGATAATGTAGGAAGTGAGGTGGCTTGGGATGATGTGGCATGACCCACAAAGGTATCTTATGCATGTGAAGGAGTGGGAAACCAAAAGACAAGTTTTTTAACTTTTAAAAATCACATGCTTAAATAAGATAAGGAGGAATAGTTTGGGTGCCACCCTTGGAGGAATAGTGTCTTGGCATGTGAAGCTCTTTTGTAGGCACATGGGATAGTGGATAATAAAATTACTATTCTTTATTTTAGTGGGGGATAAATTGGAAAATATATTCTAACTCATTTTGAAAGCACATGGAGGACTGTACTATTCCAAATTTTCACATGTGTGAAGATGGGGTGCCAAAGATTGGAGTCACATCGGAGTGAATAAGCTTGTCTTTCACTTTTTGACTAAATTTCATAACACTTAACATGGGTTACTATTATGTTTTGAAATTTCCTCTCTCTCCTCCATTTCTCTTTCCTCTCCTCTCTTCATGTAAAAATTCTATATATGGAGAGCCTCTCCTTTGTAAATATCATGTTGATTATTATTAAACTTCCATATTTTTTGAGTTAGAACTTGATTCATACTTAAGCATCTCATAAGGATGAATCCCTTTGAGTGAATAGATTTTTGAGGATGAAAACCCTCTTAGATCTACAAGTTTTGGTGGTGAGAGATCCTCCCTAGCTAGCTTGGTTGTTTTATGTAGAAACTACATTGGTACTTCAATAGAGAATTTTATGTAAGTAGTTGATTTGCAGTGTTTCTATAATATATGTATTCTAGTGGATTTATATGTATTTTCTCTAGTCATTTAATGAATATTATAATTAGAGGATATTATTAATTTCAGATATTGTAGTTGCATAAGTGTTTATATTTGTTTGTTATTTCAAAAAATTCAAAAGAATGTAGTAAATATCCTTAAGGGATATTATACATCTTTGGTGGGAAAGAATAAATCCAAAATCACTTACCATTTCGATAGGGATACGTCCTTATTAGAATATTATTTCTAATTGATTTATATTTTGCTTGGATGGATTACAATGGCCTATGCCCCTTTATTTATACTATTTTAATCTATCCCATTCTTCCATTATTTGTATGTGGGATTATTATTACTATTCATTAATATTAATTACTGTTCATTATGCTAACATTATACCTCTAATATATAATATATATTCCTATATAGGTATATTACATTTCATCCCCAATGACATGTTTCATCCTTGAAACATTCAAAGAATTACATATAAAAAGTATGTACAAGATCAGATGGAGGCATATCCATGCAATATTTTTTGCTTCCACTTCTTCCTATTATGCTTTGAGATGTACATATTTAGGGTGAAATTGATTACTCTAATCTTTGGTAGAGGTGTAGAGAGATAAATATATGAAATAACCTCAACTAGAAACATTGCAATTAGGAAGCTATATTCAGTCACTAAAATTTGAAACTTGATGATCATCACTTTAAAGATAGAACAAGGGTGCTAAAAATAAATTGCTTGGTGAGCCAATGAAGGATCCATGCCATCCCCATTAGCATTTTTCTTTCCAAACATTATGTTTGGAGTAGCTAACCCCACCAAAGAATGCATCAAATTAGTTAGAGCATTACTTTCAAATATGGGCTATTTCATTTTTGATGTGGGTGCTTCTGTTATTGGCATGGGTACATCTAGTGTTTGCTTAAGTGCATTCAACTATGACATAGTCTCAGTAAAAGGAAAGAATTCAACATACCATGTGTTGAAAGTATCCTCTAAATCTATCTATGCAGTTATTTACATCTTAGATTCTTCAACTATAATAAATAAATCCACATACCATTTTCTATAGTCATTCTCCCAATCTAGCTACACATTAATTTCCTCTCTATATTGTGTGGTTATATGGACATGAAGGTCAATTATATCTAAAATAACATGCATATTACTAAATTTTTTATCTATAGTATTGTTTAATTTATGTATTTCTCTAGATGAAAGCTCTATGACATTTTTTTAACATAATAACAATCACTAAAACTACAATAACTTTTATAATAATGAATGAAATTTAAAAATTCTAATTATTTTGGAAATATGGAAAAAAGGAGCACCAAACCCTAAAATTGTTTGAATCAATTAGATACCATTTATGATTAGTTTGAAGAAGAAAATTTGAGTTTTTGGGATAAAAAACATAAATCCATTGAAAATGACAAAAAATAGTAGATCTAGCTTCATATGTCCAACTGGCTCCACAAAACTTACAATTTTAAAAATATAATCTCTTAATAGATTCAAAAAAATACTTCTGTCAATCCTATAAAATCAGACCACTCAAAAACCCACTCTAAAATATTTTACACTTACGTTATATTACTCTCATACACAAACCCAAACCATATAATGAAACTAAATCTCTCCTAAAAAAAAAAAAAAAAAACACAATTTTTATCCACTTTATGATCACCAGGATCTTGTTAAGGCAAGGTGAGAGCATATGGTGAAAGAAATTATGAACTCCTACTTGCACAACCTACTACTAAAATAGAAAAAAATATACAAAAATGGCCCTAAAAAGAGCTCTGATACCAAATGTTAAGAACCTCTATACTCATATAACTGAAATACTAATTATATTGACATATAAATGTAATATTCCTTTTTGTTGGGAAGGAATAAATCCAAAATCACTTGCCACTTAGAGGGGGCTACCTCATTATCAAAACATTTGTTCTAATTGATTTATATTTTGCTTTGATGGATTAAAATGGCCTATGCCCCTCTATTTATACCATTTTAATCCATCTCACTCTTCTATTCTATGCATGTGCGATTATTATTACTATTCATTACTATTCACTACTATTTATTATACTACTAGTCTAGCCCCAATATATAATATATACCCCTATATAGGTATATTACATTCTCAATCAGGTATTCCACTTGGGTTGTTAATCTAGTGCCTTTCAATAAAAATAATGGCGACATCAGGTTGTGTGTAGACTTCAAAAATTTGAATAGAGCCTCAAAAAAGAATAATTATTATTTTGCTTCTTTATAAATAATAATTTAAATGGGAAGAAGATTAGAAATGATGTCCTTTTTGGATGAAATTTTTAGGCTATACTCATGTACTAGTAAAATTTGAAGACAAAATGAAAATTGCTTGTACCATCAAGTGGGGAACTTTTTATAAAAAGTATGCATTTCAGCTTAATTAATGCAGGAATTTTTTCTAGTACACCATGTATTTTACATTTTAAGGACACATTGGAAAATGTATCATCATATACATCGATGACATACTTTCATGAATCAAGTATATCATTATGCTCACTTGTAGAGAGTTTTTGGCAGACACAAAAGGTACATACTATCATTAAATCCAAAGAAAAGTGTCTTTAGAGTCACAAAAGGTAAACTGCTAGGCCACATCATTCCCAAGGATGAAATTTCTATTAACCCATAGTGATTTTAGGTTATCTCAAAAATATAATATCCTAATAACATAAAAGATCTCAAATATTTCTTTGGCAAAATAAGCTTTGTACAAAAATTCATTTCAAGATTTGAATTTTTTTAAGCCATTGAATCGTATGCTAAAATAAGATGCTAAGATTGAGTAGAAAACAAAATCTAAAATATCATTTCAATACATTAAGACTTCCATCACTCAAACCCTAGTTTTTATTAGTGTTGACTTCACCAAGGATTTATTTCTATATTTGTTTGTATTAAAACATACAATAATGGCAGTATTCACACAGAAGGTATATAACAATGAACATCCAATTTACTTTATGAGAACTAATTTGAAAGATGTACAATATAATTATTACATTATATAAAAAAATATTTATGCTATTATTAAGATAAATAAATTCAAACACTACATCCTGCATAATAATACTTATACCATTATCCTAGACCCAAAAATCAAATTAACATTTGGACAAAACATATTAGGCTAAAGAAGAGGAAAATAGATGGATAAGTTGAAGGAGTTTAATATTTAAATCATACCTACTAAAATTTTTAAAGGACATGTTATTATTGAATTGATGATTGAAATAGATCTACACATCTCTATTACACAAATCATTGAAGCTAAAATAACTGGAGGTGACTGGTATACCCAGATAATTCACTACAAACTCAAAGGCACATGCCCTCCTAAATGAAGTAGGGGATAAAGAAAAACACTCATTCTCAAATCAAATCATTACATGATAAATAAAGGAGTGTTGTATCTAAATATATATGAAGGCATACATTTAAGGTGTTTATTGAAAGAAGCTGTAGATATCTTGGACAATATCCATCAGAAGATTGGCTATGGAAATCCTTATAAAAATTCTACAACTCATAAAATTTTAAGAATGAGATACTATTGGCATACCATATTTAAGGATGCTCATATCCATGTTATATTATGTCACCAATTCCAAGTATTTGGCAAAAGATAAATACATGTAATAATTCCTTTGCAACATGTAATTGAAGGATTTCATTTTTCATAATGACATTTAAAATTTGTGCGAGTGATTAATCTCAACTCTTTAGCAAGATAGAAGTTTGTATTGATAGCCATGCATTACTATACCAAATGGACTGAGGCTATAGCCATAAATAATTTTAGAGCTCAATATGTGATTAATTTTCTTGATTAAAATATACTAACTAGATTTGGGACAGCAATTTATTTAGTGTTTAACAATGGTCCAACCTTCAAATATATAGAGTTCACTAAAGGGGCTTATAACAACCAGATTGTCATCAAGTCTATTCAAATTACTATCCATAGGGAAATAAAGTTATAGAATATACAAGTAAGAACTTGATGGGTGCCATTAATAGTTAAATAGAAGCCAAACCAAGGGAATACCATATGTTGCTGAAGTATACATTATGGTCAGATAGAATGAGGCATAAAAAGGCCCTAAAATCTTCCCATTTTATAATAGTACATGGGCAACAAAATATGTTTCCCATTACTCTTAAGCTCCCAATGTATCAATTAATGCAGGAATATATGGAAGAATATGAAAGGATTTAGTCAAAGTTACTAGACATTGTCCATATGGAGGACACACAAATTGAATTTATGGAAAGCTTCAATAAACACCAAGATATATTTAAGATATGGTTCGATAAAAGATCAAAATTCAAGGTTTTCTAAATTTAAAACCTCTTGCTCCTATAGGATAAATCATAGGAAAGGAAATGACAACATGATAAATTCACTCCTTTGTGGATTGGACCATATCAAATTTCTAAAATTATGGGTAACAATGCTTTTCACTTGAAGGATATTGAAGGTAATGATTTAACTTTTCTAGTCAATGGGTAGGTTTTGAAACATTACTTCATGGTTGATCCAACTAGAGCCATCTCAAAATGACTATGAGTTCTACCTTAGTGATAGGATTAGGTTAGATTTATAGATTTCCTAGATTAGATTTCATGTTTTCTTATATTATATTCCGTAATTTATATATTAGTTTCATGTTTTCATAGGATAGATTTCCTATTTTCAGCCTTTCCTATATTCTAAATTAATTGTTTTACTTTCATAGACTAGTTTTTTAAAATTCAAAACAATCCAATGCTTTTATGATTTCAAAAAAAATATCCTTATAAGGGGTCGTAGGAATCACATTCAGATAATGTTTGTGTAGAGTATACTCAGTGCATTAGAAATTCCTCATATCAAGGTACTATCATGTTTGAGGAAAAAGTTTTATTTGAATTGAATAAATTTATTAGACTATTAGAAGTTTCTCTGATGTTTTCATTAAAATATTATAAAGGATTCTCATTCTGAAAGATTAATACACATTTACATATTTAATACTTTGTGAGAGATAATGCACACTAAGGAAGGTCAAAACATGAATAAAATATTTGATTTGAGATAAGTTCCATTCCTATATACCTAGCCAATGATGGTTCCTAACCCTTTTTCCAAGAAAGGTAAAATAAATTAATAAATAAATAAATATAAACAATAAAATTTATGGAATAAGGGTGATTCAAGTAATCTCTATCAGGGGTATAGACACCTAGATGATAGTAGATTAATGCTTATAGTGTAATCATAGGTATTTTTGTTAGGGCTATGGATGCTTGTATGGTAGTAGAGAAATTCTTGGCTTCCCATATTTTAATACTTAAAAGATTAATATTTTGAGTAAATAATATCAATTCAATCTTCAGATCTTCCCAACTCTTTGATAAAAATATCATAACAAGGGGAAATCAATATTCAAAAGATCACACACAATCAAAAAATTGAGAAGGGTTAATATATTGCATGATTACATTTGGAGTCTCTTTCAAAGTTTTTGAGTTATTTATTTATTTCTCCTTAAGTTTGAATTTATGTATGATCAAACCAAGATTACAAGTTTTAAAATAATCTAGAGTATTTCTCCACTAAGTATCCATTTGTTGTGACCAACACACCCAACTTTAGAAAAATTCATATGGGACCCACTTTTCATTGAAATATGCATATCATGTTTTATGCATTTCATGTTCAAGTCTATCTTGCATGAAAATAGATTTATTTTCTCAATGGCTATTCACTTTTTTGCAATTTTAATGAGTAAAACATTGTTACAATATTAAAGTTTTCAAGGTCTATTTGAGTATTTTATATCATGTTGAATTTAGACTAGAAGATGCTATGTTGATATCTTAGACCTTGACTTTTCAAATTTCAAAATTTGACAGTTGAAAGGCTAAAAAAATGAGTCTATAATTGAAATGTGTTTATAAATCATTTATGCCTTCTAAATGTCAATATTTAGGAAAAATGTGTTATGGTTATGTTTTAATTTATTAATTGACTAATCTAAGTCTTATTTAATTTTATTTATGTCTAAATGTGTAGGTTAGCCCCAACATTACAATATCTTGACACATGTCTTCATCCATCTTCCTCACCCATGATTTTCAAAATTTGTATATCTATTTTTCATCTAAGTCCATTAGATTAAGCCACGTGTCTAAATACCACTTATCCATAGCTTGAACATCTAAGATATAGTCTAAAAAATATTCAGGCACCTAAGAAAGTGAGATCATGCCATGTGTCTTCATCCTACTCATCTATAACCAATGGCTATTTGCACAATGAATGATGTCTTCTAAGTATCCATAGCAGTGTGGACCATCCAGTTCGCACTATCCTATTCATTTACATATTATTTGGAAATTATACATTCTCTAAGTCTTGGAAGTTATATAGAGAAGCATCGATCATCCATGTGGCACAATCCTACTTATCTATGACTAACAGACCCTCACATAATTTTCAAAACTTCACTAACCTTCAAGCAAGAGAGATCTTTCCAAGTGTCACAATCTTGATGACCCATAACCTGTAATACCAATATACATAGTTAAAAATTGAAGAACATATGGAATAATATAGGTTTTCAATATGTCACCATCTCAACAACCTATGGCCTAAATATCAAAGTACATAACTCATGGCCTTGTACCCAACGAGTAAGTCACATAATACCATTTGTAATTTTATAGATAAACTAAGTTCAATGACACAAAAGTGAACCTTGAAAGCACAAAAACAGAGACACTTTTAATATTAAGGCACAAAAGCATTCAAAATTTGTGTAAAGACTCCATGTGGCAATCAAACATACCAAAGATAAAGTTACAAAATTAAAATTCAAATGAAAAAGGAAGACATGGGTGATAAATCAAAAGTCATTATCTGTAATTAATTCTCACAAATTGGCAACTCAATGCATTAATATTTTGATCCCAATAAAATATTTTCATTAAATTTGGTTCTCAATGCAAAATTAAACTATATTTCTTTCATATTATTCTATGAATTTTGTGAATTTGAGCTTTAAACAATTAAAAAAGGATGGTAACTTTTAGTACATTCAGATATATTATGTAGAGTTTGAATTGCATACTCATGTATGCTACCCCTTAATATACACATTCCATCACTGGAAGAAAATAATTTATGGACATAGTGTTTGATTAAGCCACATTAGAACATTGGTTTCAACATTATTTAAATGTTTTGGAAAAACTTGTAGTTGATTCATACATGCAAAATATCAACTTTCAATAGTCGTAATGAGGTAAATTGATAATATACATGCAATAAAGATAATAATATTACAAAATTACACAAAAAAACCAAAGGTAATGCTTTGCATGATTTACTATATGATTTATTTTTCAATTCTCAAATTTCAAGGATTGACGTAATAGACTCTTGTGGCTTACATTGTTGGGAATAAATTTGAGAAATACTATAGACTCCTAGTCCCTAAGATGACCTAAAACTAGCCCATAGTAGACACATGGTTGTCATCCAGTAATGTCTAGTATAAATTAAGATAATGGGATAAAAACCTAGATAATTTTTTAATTAAGGGACCTATTTCTTATATTACCATAATCAAGTTCAGGTTGGGGGTAAGATTAGCCATGTCCCTACTAAATAGTTTATATGGCTTCCTTAGAATTAATTATGTCAATAAAATATGGGTCCTTTTGTTATACATTATTTTAAATTTTGATATAATTATAAGTCTTTGGGAGATTATTAGTGAAAATCTAAAATTTAAAATGTCCAAGTAGAGAAATTACTAGATAATAACTTCTACATAATGTTGTATCTAGTGGATGCTGTGAATGCCATAATGAATATGTTACAAAATGATATCTAGGTACCATTTGAGGACTATCCTTAAACATGATTTATGATGATTTTAGTGTCACACACTTATATATATTTAGAAAGCAAATCCATGTATTTGTAAATGTGTTTTACCCAATAGTATATAGGTTCATTTATGGACATGCTATGCCTAGGTTATCAGAACCAATTAAGAGAAACTTTAGAAAGATGGGGTACTAATGGTTCTACCTTGATCATACAATGATAAAATTATAATTAATCTATGTAACTCCATTATATCTACCAAGGCAAGTCCTAGATAAGTTGGTTGAACAAAAGTTACTTTCCAATTATCTGATAGTTTAAGTGCTGATTTGAAGAAGGCCAGGTATGGAATTATTCACAAGATCCCTTTGATTATTGAACACCTAAAATACATAAAATGGGAACATATACATTTAGTGGGTAAGATCAAGGTTCATTATGGCCTAGGAAAGGATTCATTCAAGTATTGGGATTTAAGGAATACCATAAAAAACACTCTTGAGAAGATCATGAACAAGGTTAGAATTGCATATGGAAATCAGTGGTTTAAACATGATCCCATAGTATTGAATGCTAAATATGACACTAATTTCATAACAAAGATGAGAAAGGAAAGCATGTCCATGATAGTGGTGCAAATGATCCTATATGATCCTAGTGTTTCTAAAGAAGATGCCAAGAGGATAGGTAAAGAGGAGATATGTCCACCATAGTTACACACTCCTCATCCTCAAATAGAAACAAACACACTTGTGGAAACTTATCAAAAAATTAGATATAATATATTCATGGGTATCCTTATAGCTCTAAGCGCTTCCATACCTTAGTCTACAACTAACATAGGAATATCCATACTTCCTAGCAGTCCAGTGGGATCACTCTATTTTTTACCCTTATCTCCATTCAAAATAGTATAATAAGTAAGTCTTACATCTTATTTTTTCCAAATTCCTATTATTACCACATTTCCATCATTATCTATCACTATTCCTATAACACTAGTTTCAATACCCACTACTTTGACACTGTACTAGTTATTCCTAATAATGTGGTTCCCTTACCATTACCTACCACCACTACCATCCTTGAGCCACCATCTAAAATCCATATGCCTACACCATCATTAAATACTCCATCTCCATCCATAGATTCAATAGATAGTTTTATTGGGCCCTCTGAAATAAAATTACACTAGTATCTACTATTGCAACCAATTTATCTATTTTAACTTGTACAAGAAAATGGAGGACTCCACAAGTCCCCCCTTAGGTCTTTGAAGAAACATAAGAAGAAGAGAGACCTTAAGAATAATCAGGTGTTTCATTAGGTCCCCTTTATATTAAAACATGGAAGAGATAATAAATGAGTGGCTAGTAGAGTAACAAGTGGAATAAGAATAGAAACATGGGAAAGAAGAAGAGTAACAAAGAGAAAAATAAATAAAAGACATGCCAAAAACTACTTAGGTAGTGTTGACCAATTTTGGTCTACATACCAAATTTTTCCTAGTCCAAGAATTTAGTGAAAGTAGCATAAAGTCTAAATAAGCAATTTGTAGAGGCTATATCTCCCACATGTGGTAGTCTTAGGAAAAAGTGATCACATGGGTTTGTCCATATTGGTCCCTAGTTGCTACATTCTAAGTTTTATATCATTCACTAAAGAATGATAGAAGTTGTGCATGTTCAAATTTGGCTCCTCAGTCAGATTTTGCTAAGTTTCCCATACTTAGCCAAATGAACTAGACCATCATCAATACATCATGCAAGAATGAATAGATTAGTCAACTTGAGGATTTTATATCTTTACTTAGAAGGATTATGGGACTAGTGGATCAAATAGGTTCATCCCTTTCAGTCTCAAGAACATTTCTTAAAAATTTGGTGCCTTCATGACTTTTGTGCTTCAAGTTATAGGCCTTTAAAGTTGGACCTACAACATAAGATGTTTATTCTAACATCAAGAAAAATATTAAGAAAAAATCATATGGGATTAAAATTGATGTTTTGTGGGATGTCAAATATGTTTTCACAAATGTTAAATGATGTCAGTACAAATGTAAATTTCAATCAAGTTAAGTAACCGTTTTAGTTTGAAAGGTCCTTAAAAGCTTTGAAGTTGGTTGAGTTCTAATGGTATGTGGGAGCCCTCATAATGACACATAAGATATAATGATCCATGTTGAGCCAACAAATTCAAAAGGTCCCTAGGTTAAATCCTTTAAATATCTACAAGTTGGACGTAATCTAACGATACAAAATAATTAAGCCAAGATCCAATAGAGTGAAATCACTGCAAAAAGGATGGGTCCAAGAAAAATCAAGGGCTTGTGATCAATTGTACCAATGATCCAATGAAGTGAAATAAATGATAGGAAAGTGGGACCAATGAGATCCATGTTGCACATGATCTCATACATCTTGATCAGATAATACACATGAGTCAAACTAGTCAATGAATCCAAGGAGCTAATGAGTCAAGGACAAGTGTCATAAACACATTCAATTGGAAGAAAATCAATGGCTCATGGGCATCCATGAAAAATCAAATAAAAATATTGAGGTAGAGTTTATAAGTCAATGTATGAAAATAATAAGCATAAGGATAGTTGGGTGTAATGTAAATGGTCTGAGTTGGCAATTGACAGCCAATACGCGACAATAATCTCAGGGCATTTTTGACAAAATTCAAAGAAGTTTAAATGGATCTATGAAAAGAAAATTTCAAAGAGATAAATTTAGAGGTGAACCATAATAGAATTAGGGCCATAGTTTAGATACCAAGCATTACCATTAATGCTCCATACAATAGGTTTTTTAGGTCTAATACAAAAGGCACCAATAAACTAGTGATTATGAAGCAAAGTTAGGTAGCTTGTAGACTTTCATAGGTATTGTGACTATGTGAAAACCAATGGTCTAAGATTGGTTTTCACCTATAGTGGACTTGTGCCTCACCTATCATCATTGATTATTTTTGATAATGTAAGTATTGTTTACCACCTAATGTATATGTGGCACTTTTCAGCTAGTTCCTAGACATGATCCTTTTCAACAAATCAAGTAGATGTAGCATGGAGTCTTGAGATTATTACCTGGTGGCAAGATAAAGATAAATGGAGCATTAAATTCTTTTGAAAAACCTTTAAAATTTTGCCTTCTTGATAAGATCAATGAGCACATCCTTGAATTGATGCTAATCCATCAAAAGTAGTTGGTACTTTTCCAATGCATAGTTCTCTCTCTCTCTCTCTCTCTCTCTCTCTCTCTCTCTCTCTCTCTCTCTCTCTCTCTCTCTCTCTCTCTCTCTCTCTCTCTCTCTCTCCCATTCTTTTTATATGAATTCAAGCTCTAAGCCTTAATCTACCAAAATTTATACCACAACACTTTTTATTGTAATAAAGATCAAATTATATCATTTTATAATCTAGATTGAAGTTTCTTCTATGAATTCACGCACTATTATTGAGTGAATATAAGTTCCTCACTTATGTCTAAGTTTTTCTCACCTTTAGAAAGGGATTAATAGTCTCATAGGTCATTATAAGCATAATATATAGTTTATTATCTAGTTTGAAAGTGGATATTTGCCCTCTCTTGTTAATCTGATAACTAATTAATGCCTTGTTTTGAAATATTTATATGAGATTGATGTTCTTTGGTCTAAAAGGTGTCTCATAGTGTGTTTTGTGTGTGTTGGAGTGATCAAATCATTGGTGCATCACTTATTTTTACATGCTTTTATAAGTTTTGTCAATTATCTCTCCCTTTTCCAAGTATGTACTAGTTTAGGTTTAGTGTAGTTGATAGATCCATAAGGAAGCCAACCTTCTCCAGAGGTTTGATATACTTTTAGGATATCCCAAAACCTAGGATTAGTCTCATGTTGGACTAGATTTGAGTAGGGAGATCTAAACAATCCCCTTCTCAGTTAGGGTGTAAATATAGAACCTTAATAGTTTTGGCATGCCTAATGGGACTTATTTTCTTTGGTATAAGTGAAGTTTGAAGATTGATAAGAAAGATTCATAGTAGTAGGAGAGATCTACCATCATCAAAAGTTGAGGACCCTTTAGGTTGCATAGATCATAACATCTTTTACGCAGTGATTTCATTCCAAAGATTACAATAAGAGCATCAAGTAAAGGTACTTCTTTTGAACATATTGAATTGCCTCCTACTTATTATAAAATATCAATATTCAATAGCACAAGGCCTTATCCTCTAAAGTAGTGTTTATCTTCTGATTAGTATATTGTTTAGTCTAATATATTATCCCTATAAACTAAATCCCTTTTGCCTAAATGGTTATCAAGAATCAAGTGTTTATCCCATTTACTAGGGGCAGTCCCCTAAATTTGGCCCAGTATGATGACATCCCTATGTATGATCTAAAAGGTATCCCTTTATTCTCTAGAGAATGGGATAAAACTACTGCTATTGAGCACATCCAAGATATTTCCAATCTATGTTCTATTCATAATGTTACTCAAGGTAATGTGGCTATTAGATTACTTGCTACCCCTTTCAAGGGAAAAACATTGCAATGGTATAGGAATATTCTTTTGACCTCCATTTCTACTTGGGATGAGTTAGGTGCAACTTTAGTTAAGCAATTTAAAGAAAAGTCTAATTATCTATTTTTGGTTGAACAATTGACTACCATAAAAAGGTAACCCCATAAATTCCTGTCAAAATTTAATCTCAAATTTTAAAAGACATGGATTGGAATCCCTACATTGGTTAGATGATCCCCAGAATATGCATTTTTGTACTTATTTAAGGCCCTTAATTATGATATAAGTGTCATGATATAGTCCATGGGTGGTAATAACTTGCCAAATGCCTATGAGATTTCTATTAGAGTAGAGAACATATTTATTCAAGCTGGTAAACTTGCTCCCAGGCCTCTAATGCCATTTTTATGGAATTGTAACCTATTCCTCCCCCTCAAGTTACCCAAATTCCATATATAGCCCTATTACATCTCCAAAAGTCTAAGTTGTAGCCCCTCTTAATCAATCTAGTGAGATTGGTGATTTGAAAAACATGTTACAAGCTTTTAAAAATGAAATTGTTTCACTCAAAAGATAATAGTACCAAGGTAGGCCTTATCAGTAGCAAAAATAGAGTACCTATCAGTGTCTCAATAACCAAAGACCTCCTTATCAAGGTTTCAAGGATAATAGGCAACCTTATCAAAATCAAGGAGGTATAACCCAAACTAAGCCATATGAAACCCTTGATCCCAATGTACCTTCTAGCTCAAAAGCTATTGTTCCCCAAAATAACTTAATGTAAGATCCATGTTGGTAGCCTTCCAATCTAAATGACATTCATAATCAAGCTTTGGTATCACAAGAGATTACCATGCCACAAATGACATAATAATATTTTCCTCTTCAAGGTTATCAATATCAAGACATGAATATGAAAATCCAAGGAGAAGGTCAAAAATTTCTAGGGTAACATGATGCTATCAAAGTTGATTAGCATTTTGATGATCACATTGTGTTCAACCAAGTTGGTAAAACTAGCAACACAAATGGTCAAGTGGCATCTCTGATTAGAAATAAATGAAGAGAAGCTGAAGAAGCTTAGAATATAAACAATACTTTTAATGTTCCTAATTTTGTGTCAAATAATTTAAGAGATCAAGTTGTTGTTCCTATAGCATAGAAGATTAAAAACATAGAGATAGTGAAAGTTTCACAAATGCCCCTAACTAGAGAACAATCACTGACTCAAAATTTACAGCCAAAGGTTAGTGGAACATATTTTAACATTATTGATCAAATTAAGAAATAAAATGTTAGTATTAGCATATGGGTTTCCCTTGTCATCCCAGGGAAAAAAGTCATGCTGATTCAAGAAGTCTTGGATCTCAAGGTATCTGAAGAACCAACTAAGAAACAAAAGATATCTTGGCCAATTTAAACTAGCAAATCAAGAAACCTGATCAATAAATACATAACATGACAAAGGTAGATAAATATAATGTAAATTCAATCAAGACCCCTCCCTTTATCTCTCTTTGATAGTAGGTGACTATTTAGTCCATAATTATATGGTAGATAGTAGCGCAAATGACACTGTCATGCCCAAACAAATTACAAACAAGTTTGGTCTTACCTATGAGGAAATTACCAAAGGAGTATTGAAATTAGATGGCTCACCAATTAAAATAGTAGGCATGATAAAATACCTCAAGCTAACATTACATCCTTTACCCAATGTTATTATTCATCAAGATGTAGTTGTAGTAGACCTACCTCCCTATTTTGCCATGTGTCTATCAAGAGATTTTACTTCAAAAATTGGAGGATATTTGTTAGATTATTGGACCTATCTAATGTTCAAAACTAGGTATGGCACTAATATGATAATATATTCTAAACCTATTGCAATATTTCATTTGGATCTATATATGCCAAGCATGGTGAACATTAATTGTGTTATCTCAGATAAGGTGTTAGAAAATAGTAAGGTTGAATCTAAATCACCTCTAGATGGAGTCCCAGATATTTTCCTTAATGAATGGGCTTCTGATTTACATGATCATGATACCTACAAGTTAATTGAAGAAAAAATACTTGATGTTTATTATCTTTATGAAAATGATGCACCAATTCTAACATTGATGAAAGATGAGTATCCTAGTGATGAAATGTGGTAGATATAGTTTGATGGATCCAGGAATAAACATGGCACTAGATATAGAGTGATGTTAATTTATCTAGATAATCAAAGGTATTTATCTTCTCTCAAATTTAAATTTGGTTGTTCCAATAATGTCATTGAATATGAAGCACTAGTGCATTATTTTTAATGAGCTAAAAAGATGAAGGTTAATTCCCTACAAGTCTTTGGAGATAAAGAACTAATAGTTCACCAAGTAAGGGGACTTAATAAATACAAGAACCCACTAATTAGGTCTTATAAGCATAGAGTATGGGACCTAGTTTAATAATTTAAAGCCTTCAATATTCAAGACATATCATGAAACCATACAAACATGTAGACAAGCTGGCTACTATTAGATCATAATTCAGTATCCTAAATAATATAACAAGGGACAAAGTTCGATCACACATCAAGGTAGTTGTGAGACTTTATATTATAGACAACCATGACAATTGGAAAGTATTTGAAGATGATAACCAGATTGTTATATTCTTACAAAAGGAAGTTGAATTCTCCTCAAGGAACCAAGACAAGCATTTATAGGAGTATGATGATCAAATTATGCAATTAAAGACAAATAAATTACCTAATGTATTTCTCACCCTAGAAAATATATTCAACAAAGATGATGAATTAAGAAAAGAAAAGTTTGATTTATCAACCAAATAAGAACACTATACAAACGTAGAGATTACAACTGGCAAAAATTTAAAACTAGGTAAAGTTTACACATCTTTAGAGAAAGAAGCTTTTATTAAGTTATGTTCAAATTTTGTAGATGTATTTGTATGGAAGTGCAGTGACCTTAAAGGTTTAGATCCAATTATAGCTCAACATACCATTGAGTTAGAAGATGAGACTAAGCCAGTTAGACAAAGGCAAAAGCCAATCAATCCAAAGCTTGAACCTTTAATGAGAGTTAAACTTAATAAACTTATTGAGTTAGTCATAATATTTCCAATTAAGCACACAAGTTGGGTAGCAAAGCTTGTTCTAGTATGAAAAAAATAATGGTGAAATAAGGCTGTGTCAACTTCATGACTTGAACAAGGCCTTTCTCAAATATCACTATCCATTGCCATCAATGGAACATATTTTATAGCTAGTGGTAGGTTCAGAAAGGTTATTTTTATTGGATGGTTATAGTGGATATAACCAAATTTTGGTCAAAGATGAAGACTAGTACAAAACAACCTTCACCATAAAGTGGGGGACACTCATGTGCAAAAAGATGCCTTTTGGTTTATCTAATGCTAGAGCCAATTTTAAGAAGGCTATGGACATGGAATTTTAGGGTCTCCTCAACAAGTTTATTCTTGTTTATCTAGATGACATAAAAATATTATCTAATAACACAAATGAGCATATGATTCATCTCAAACAAGTGTTTAAAAGGTGCAAAGAATTTGGAGTGTCTTTGAACCCAAAAAAGTGTGTTTTCTATCTTCATGAAGGTAGGTTTCTTGGAAATGTCATTTCAAAGAAATATATAAGCATAGACCTTGATAGGATAGAGTAAATTCTTGCACTATCATTTCCTAAGTATAAAAAAGCCTTGCAAAGATTTTTAGGCAAAATTAACTTCATAAGGATATACATTTTAAATTTTGCTACTTTAGCTAGGCCACTTACATCCATGTTAAAGAAAGATTAGATTTTCAGTTGGTCTAAAGGAGTGAAAAGTTTTGAATAAATTAAGAAAGCTATAGCCAGTGCTCCTACACTCCTGAACCCTAATTTTACAAAAGATTTTTTATTATATAGTTATGCTAACATTGACATAATATTAAGTATTTTCATACAACATAGTAAAGATAATTTATAGCAGCTAATAGCCTTTTTTATTCAAGGCTTAGAATAATATTAAACAAGGTATTCTTTTATTGAGAAGAACATTCTTTTAGATATAAGGTCTCTTAAAATGTTTAGGTACTTGCTAGCCAATAATAAGATACATTTGATGGTTGCATATCCAAGTGTCAGAATTTATTCTAAATAAAGATATAAGTGACAAAAGAGCTGGTTAGACAACCAAGGTCATGAAATATGACATTGAGATCAAAGTCACAAAGTTAGTTAGAGGCAAAGGACTATGTGAACACCTAGCCCAAGACTTGTAGGAGTCTAATGAATATGTTATCGTGTCAAATGATTAAGATCTTGTAAGTAAACATGCCTCAACTTATAACTGGTTCTAAGATATGGTAATATATCTACAAGATGGTATTTATCCTTCTCATATCACTCCTTTAAAGAGGAGATATTTCAGATTATAGTCAATTCCTTTTCTCTTTGTTGATAATGTATTGATTTAACAATTTTGAGAATAATGGAGTTTAATTCTTATTTTAGTTAAAGGTATGGATTAATAAATTAGTAAATAATGTTGAAATAATTATATTCCTAATTTTTATAATTTATTTACCTTTTAAACCTTTTTAAAAATAGTAATAAATAAGGAGAAATATAACTTAGATTGAAACTGGATTGAGACAACAAAGACAAAGCTTGAAATTGGCTATGTAAGATTAGGATAGTATAACAAATCAAAATATACCTTTAATTTTGTGAAAGGATAGGACAAATAAAAATAGGACACCTTGGTTTATAACACTATTTTCCTCTTTTGCCACTATTGTCAAAACTACTCATAGAGACCTAATTTCTATAGGTTCTTTGTGCTATTCTTGTGTGAGCCTACCTATGAAATTTTGAGTGCTAAATGTTGACAAAACTCACTATAGAGATATTTTAATCTTAAAAATATAACCATATATCATGCTTGATAAATAATATTTGAATAACTTGAAAAGGGATGGGTTAGTGTGTGTAAGATACACTAAACATGTGATCCACACCCGTCGTGTAGGCATGTTTCCTACATACCAATACTCTGAAGAGGGATCAAGCCATATGTAGTTCTCCCACTTGATGTGATTTATGTAATAGTGTGATGTAGATGAAAAAACTCCAAATTGATAGTGTTTGAGGTGGCTAGGGATTGGTGTGAGAGTTTGAATATATTTGCAGTTGTGTTGGGTAATTGTATGTAGAGAATAGGAAAGTTTGCCTTAGTGGTTTATTTGTATTCTTTCTTGTTTCATAAGATTTATCACCTCCCTCTTGTAAATTAAATTTGAATGGGATTTTATAGGGAACAATTAGTCATGTTTTAAATGTATTCATGCTAGACTGACATGATGAAGGATAAGAATCAGATGGAAATGATTGTTTAGGCTCAAAATATGATTGGATAGGAGCACCAAAAATGGGACACCCTAGGGTGAGATGCTATTATCCAAGTATTAAACTCCTATCCTATATTATTGAGACATATGAGGATAGAATTGGCTTGGGAAAGAGTTTGGCTAAGCTGAAATGAAGGTTCATAAGTCTACGGATGACCAATAATTAGCAAAAAAGTGTCTTGAAGGGTCATAAAAGCATGCAAGAAGTACCTATGGATAGGGTGTGATAAGACACACTCAATCTACCAATTTGGACATTTTATATTAATGCATTTATTTCCCCTTTATTCTAGTGATGCAATAAAGTGAAATACTAGGATAAAGGAAAAATAGAAAGCATACCTAAACTTACCTGTAAGGGTGAAGCCCATAAAGCTATGTGATGTTGGGTGTGCATAAAGAGAGCACATCATGAAGCATAAATATACAATGGAAAATAAGAAGTAGATTAGTTCCTACTAAACATGATATGTATAAAATAATAATGTATAAAATTTGGGTAAGAGAGAGAGGAAGAGAAAGGAATGAATATACCTCATCAGTTATGCGAACTGAGTGATGTTAGATATGTGTTGTACCAAAAATAATATCATGAATGGATTTGAGTACTCAATTCCATGAAAGTGGCTCAAGAATACAAAGGTTATCCCTTTGGCTCCATCATTTCCCACTAATTAAAGCTATGTGATCATGCATGTGTTAATAGGTGTTTGGACTATGTGTCCAATCCCTTTGAGTAAGTGGCTCAAGAATACAAAAACTAACTAGTCCTTTGGCTCCATCATTGCCCAATAAGTGAAGCTATGAAATGATACTAGTATGAATGTGTGTTACATGAGATGGCTCTTGAAGCCCATGAATGCTCTGAAATCTAACAATTTGGTATGGGTAGATAAATGTGTACTGGAAACTAGGTCAATCTTGGCCACTTCAAGAGGTGGAGATTAGGCATGTATGAAAGTCACTCCAAAACTAAGAACTAGGCTTATGTGGAAGCCACTCAGGAATGATGCCAACCACTTATAGATGGCATAAGACATGAAACTAATAATAATTCTTGGGTAATGTACTAAACTTAGAAAGAAAAGAAATCCAATGTGTCATGCACATTGCCCCAAATCATTGGTTTCTATAACATGGATTTTGATTTGGAAGTTATAACAACTTCCCAATCTAAAACTGGAAGTGAGAGCCATCATATCACACATGATTCCCCCTATATCTAGATTCTTTAATAAAAACTATACTAAAACTAACCAATTTTAACTAAACTATTGTTGACAAAATTGTAATTGAACTTACCTTTCTATTTGTTTTTGGAAAATATGTGTTTTCTACTATTTATACAGGAGTACCAAAAATATGACACCTTAGTGTCTAGTGTTGTAGTCTAAGTCTGGCACTCTTGTCCTTTGATATTTATGATTACTATTCTATATTCATCACTATGTTTCTGATCTGTTCTACCTAGTTTGGGTTATGGTTGCTATTTTGAGTGTTTTAAAAACTATTTTTTTGACTAGTAGAGGCTCTAAACTCTATGATAAAAGCCCTATTTATTGCCCCCTCTTCTGAGGGAAGGAATGAAGACCTTGCAATGACTACCCTCAAAATAAAGATCCCTACAAGTGTGTTATGCTATGAAATACATGATATAGCAATGATAATAAAAAAATATGTCTCAAGATATAAAATAGTTTTCATTTAAGATTGTTAGATCAACAAGGGTATGCCTAGATAAATTAACAATGTAAATAACATGTGCAATATACTAAATTTAAATTGTAAATGTTCGTTGTTAGTTGTCAAGGAGGGATGGATCATGATGCCTATTATGGCATCCAAGAAATCAAGATAATGCATGATGTGGATCATGGTATTACAAATAGTGAGAAGCAAACAAGACACATAAGGCAAGAAATAAGAAGCATAAAAGAGTGGCCAAGGGGCCAAGAAAACAAGGGACATGAGCACATGTCACTCAAACTAGAAAGCAAGCATACAAGTCATGTTATAATTCCCACATACACATACAATTGAAAACAAGCAAGGTTGGCATGAGGGCCACAAACACATAAAAGAGTACAAGAAAAGAACATTGACAAATGTCCTAAGAGACACGTAATAATGGAAGCAAAGGACATTAGAAAATTTCCTAAGGCACACACAAGAATGGAAGCAAAGGACATTAGAAAATGTCCTAAGGCACACACAAGAATGGAAGCAAAGGACATTAGAAAATGTCCTAAGGCACACACAAGAGATAAGATAGGAAATGATAAATACAATCACATCTAGATACACAAATCAAGAAAGGAAGGAATGTAAATAATAGAAATATAATCACATCTAACTAATCAAAGCAAGAAGTGAAAGTATGAAAAACATGTAGTACAAGACTAGGTAGATGCTGAGAAATACAAAATTTCTATATACTAGTGAGTGTCGATAGAATAATTTGTGTAAGCTAGTAAGTAATGTACATCAACATGATAACTAGAGTGTGCGGTGTAGGAATGACATAACCTGAATGGTTTAGTCATGTAAAAGATGCCCCCAATGGATAGATATATTGATGTATGTCTTGAATGTAGAAGTAGGATGCCCCCTCAATGGTTAGAGTGAAACAATTACGAATCTAGGTGTCACTGCACACACTCAAATAAGATCAAGTGAAGCATGGTAATGTAGATAAATCAACAAATAATAACATAAAACAATAAAATGTAAGTCTAACATGGTAGTAGAAATGTAAAGCATGGATAATGCATACAATTGAAATGTTTTTGGTATTTTGAGTTATTTGAATGTTTTTTTTATTTTAATATTTTGACATATTTGAATGATTTTTTATTTTGAAATATTATATTATTTTTGATATTTTTGAAATAAGCTATTTACAAGTAATCATAAGGAGACGATGTATAAGAAATTAAAAAGAAGCTATGTACAATCAATTATAAGGAGACTACGTACAAGAAATTGAAAAGAATCTATGTACAATAAAAAAAATGAGAAAAAATGATACTAACTTATGAGTCTCATGAGAGAATCCCTATCATGGTGTCTTGTATCAAGGAGAGGGATCATGCATGATCATGAAGCACAATGGAAAGGCTGAGATTGTGGCTTTGAAAGCTGTATATGCTATAAACACTCTAAAATGTCTATAGTGGAAACTAACTATGGGGTCCCCCTGTAAATCTAAGAAGTGGATGAAACTATATGGCTCTTAGGGACCCATCTAGTGGTAGGAAAATCTCTCTAAACATGTGTTCTATGTGTAGAGGCATGAGACCTCAATGATACTACCCTAGGTGTGAACACTGTAGCTAAAAACTATCTAGAATATTGAAATTTTGGTTGCTCTAAAAGAGGCCTTTTTGGAAGTGTATGAACTCTTTATGATGGTGATGGAGGCCTTGACCATGTCTAAATATAAATTATAGGAAGAACTATAACTGGTGGAGAAGCTAAAACTGGTGACTGTAGAGTAGTAGATGGCTCTAAAGTGGGGAGTGGTAACTCATACAAAACTCCACAAACTATAACAACTTGATTAACATGAATGAATTTCATGCATCTATGAATTTTAGAAGGTAATACATGAAGTTTTTGAATCCATGGTCAACCAAGCAACATATCAAAAACTCCTGCAGTGGGAACTATAGTGAATGGTGTAGCCACATGTGTAGGTTCAAACTGTAAAAGATGTACAATCTCACCTAATGAAATCTATATGTGCCCATTGAATCCACTAATAGCCGTGTCCATTGGGGTAATATCTTGCTCTAAATATCCCAAATGTTGTAGTAATGTCATAGTGCACATGTTCACACTAAATCCATTATCTATGAGAACACTATGAATAGGATGATGATTAATGTAAGCTATGATAAAGAGTGCATGGTAATCTAAATCATCCTCTACTATTTCCTGCTCTAAAAAGGAGATTGAAGGTATAGCTATAAATTTTTAATTATACACACCAATTATATTTATCAAAGGATGTGTCTCAATTAAATGTGCTTGGTATGTAGCTAGTGGAAGATGTGCATGATATACATGGTGAGCACTTGATGTATCCCTTTTCTCCTATTTATAATGTTGTGGGAAAGGATTTGACAAAAATTTTAGAGCCTTGTCTTATGTTTGTCTTGCTTGAGGAGGTTGAACTAAAGTGTTAATGTCAATAAGGTTGCCATTTATTAAGTCCTGTATCTTATGTTTCAAACTGATGCATCTATTTATTGTGTGGCCTAGTGCCCTATGAAAATCAAAAAATGCATATTGATCATATCCTCATCGAAGAGGCTTTATTGGATCAACTTCCTATATAGGAGGGAGAGATATGATATTAGATTCCAATAACTACTATAAGACTCTGGTTGGAAATATTGGTAGATTGGTAAAGGCTCATCAGGGAGGTGATGATAAAACCACTCGTTGAGGGGGATCTGATGCCATATTAACTGTAGGTTGATTTTGACTTTTTTTAATTATTAACCTTTACTTTGTATGGGACTTTACTGTTACTCTTGTTTTTTATTTATGATATGATTGTGTATTTGAGTTTGCCCATTTAAATTAATTTGACTTCCCTTTCCTTTAATGTATGCCATAACTTAGTAAAGGAAGAGAACCTTTTGAACATTATCGACTCATGCAAATCTGGTAGAAGACTCTTTTTTAATAGATCTTGTAATCCTTGATCAGCCATGGGGATAATTATTTTAGCCAAGATAGTCTTATTTCAAAGAACATAATCTGTGAGATGCTCATTTGACCTTTGTTTCTATTGTGCAACTTGGGCATAAGAAACGTTGTTACCTATGTTAATGCTGGAATGAGCTAGGAACATGTTAGCTAAAGGATTGAATGTGTTGACCGACTGATTCAATAGACTATAGAACCATTATAAAGTATAATCCTTTAAACTCCATGGAAATAGATTGGTTAATAACTAATCATTTGGCACATAGTCCAAGCATGTTGCATGAAAATATCTCAAGTGTGCCTCTAGATCACCATTGTAATCATATAGAGTGAGTTTGGGTTGAACAAAACCTAGTGGCAATAGTGTAGAAGCATTATGACATGCCAATGGTGTAAAGTAGAGAAAAAGAATCCAAAGCCTATGTTGGTCTAGAGGCACCTTGATTAATATTTAACACCTTAGACTGAGGATATTTTATCTCTTACACAAGGGAAACCATATCCATAGACAGAGATGTACTAGCCATAATTGGTGGTGCCTTAAAGGAAGGTTGGGCTATTATAAGGGGTTGTTGAGATATAGTTGCTCTGTGGTTTGAGAAGATTGACCATTGTTTATTTTTTTGTTTTTCTTCTTGTAATATTTTAAGCATATCATCTTTCATATTAGGATGTTTAGTTAAAAGGTCTTGAAGTTCATTCTTATCAATTTCATCAAAACTGGTATATTAAGCCATTGTTAAAGTAGGAAAACAAATTAAAAATAGATTATGTTTTTTGCAATAAGTTGTAATAAGCAAAATGAAGTGAAAAGGAAAGTACTAAATAAAATAAATGTAAATTCCTAAAAATAACAAAGTGAAATATGTATAAAATGGATACGAAGCTCACAAACATGTAAGGTGATACTTCAAGAAGCAAATTGACCTAGTAAGTTTAACTAGGGTTTGAAAGAAATTATTTTTAAAACTATTAAGGTAAATTTAAAAATTAAATGTGAAATTATGATTTATGTGTATAGAAAAAATCAAAAAAATACTGGAATAATCAGTAAAGAATTTACCTTAGGGTTTCTAGGGTTTTTGTGCACAAATAAAGTAAGTCAGGTTCACCAAATTATTTAACAATTTTGGGAATAATGGATTTTTATTCCTATTTTAGTTAAGGGTATAGATTAATAAATTAATAAATAATGTTTCAATAATTATAGTCTTGATTTGTATAATTTATTTTCCTTTTAAACCTTTCTAAAAATAGAAATAAATAAGGAGAAATATAACGTATCTTGAAATTGGACTGAGACAGTTGAGACAGAGCTTAAAACTAGTTGTGTAGGACTAGGATAGTGTTGTAAATTAAAATCTAGATTTCATTTTGTGAAATGATACTATAACTAAAAATAGGACACTTGAAGGTCTGACATGTTATCCTATTCTACTTTTGTTATCCAAACTACTCATAGAGACTTGATTTTTTTGGGTTCTTTATGTTATTCCTATGTGAGTCTACTTATGAAATTTTGAGTGTCGAATGTCAATGGAAATCATTTTAGAGATTTTTAAATCTTAAAACCCCAACCTTCATCATGATTGATAAATAGGATTTGAATCAATTAAAAATGAGGGTTAGTGTATGTAAGATGCACTAAAATGTGATGCACACTCCTTGTGTGGACATGCTACCTACATACCAATACTTTGAAGAGGGATCAAGCCATATATAGTTCTCCCACTTTATGTGCTTTGTGTAATAGTGTGATGTAGATGTAAAAATGTCAAATTGAGAGTGCTTTAGGTGGCTATGGATTTGTGTGAGAGTTTTAATGTATTTACAACTCTATTAGGTGACTATATGCAAAGATAGGAAAGTTTGCCTTAGTGGTTTATTTGTATTCTTGCTTGTTTTATAATATTTATCACCTCCCTCTTGTAAATGAACTTTGAATGTGTTTTTATAGGCAAAAATTGGTCATGGATTTAGGATGACATGATAAATGATAGGAATTAGATGGAAATGATCATTTGACTCGAAATGTGATTAGACATGAGTGCTAAAAATAGGACACCCTAGGGCCCGACACTGTTGTCCAAGTATGATACTCATATCCTACAAGCTTAGGACCTAGAGGGATAGAATTGGCCTGGGAAATGGAGTTTGATTGAGCTTAAATGAAGTTTTATAAGTATAAAAATGATTGGTAATGAACAAAAATGTGTCTAGAAAGGTCACAAGAGCATGCAAAAAGTGCCTATGGATAATGTGTCATAAGCCACACTCAAGCTATCAATTTGGACATTTTATATGACTACATGTATTAGTTAAAAAGGATATCAATGGTATACTACTAAGATGCCTAGAACCAAATCAAACACATAATTTACTTAAGCAATTCCATGATGGACATGGTAGAGGACATTACTCAGTCAAGATTATAGATCATAAAATCATGAGAGGTGGGTATTATTGGCCATGTTTATTTGGTGATTACCATGCATGGGTCAAGAAATTTAGATAGTGTGCCATGTTTGTTAGAAAAGTGAAACTTAAAGCCTTACCTCTCCAACCAATTTTAGTTAATCAACCTTTTTCCAATGTGGATTGGACTTTATTGGTGTTATCAACCCCTCACCAAGCTTGGGACAAACGTGGATCCTAACCACCACAGATTATTTTACCAGATGGATAGAGGTAGTAACATTGAAATAAACCAATGAAACTAGTGTTTAAGACTTATATGAAGGTTTAATTACCAAGTTTAGGGTCCTTTTGTCTATAATATATGATAATTTTATGTATTTTTTAGGATCTAAGATCAAGTAATGTCCAATTTAACATAATATCTTTCTCATTACCTCATCAAACTATTATCCAAAAGGCAATGGCCTTACTAAGTCTACCAATAAGAATTTTTTGAAGATCATCAAGAATATTGTAGAAGACAATTAGAGATCATGGCATCTAAAATTTAAGTCAACTTTGTGTATTGATAGGATTACCTATAAAAGATCAATTGCCAATTTTTTGTACAAACTAGTATATGGTAAGGAAACAAGAATGCCTATTTCTCTGGAATTCCCTACCTTGGAATTAATGCATCAACTTGATATTTTGGAGACTAAGCCAATGGAAATAAGATATGATGAGCTCATGAAGCTAGAGGAGAGAAGGTATCATGCCATGTTGGCTATGGATGCCCATCAATCAATGACAGAGATATTTTGACAGAGGAATTTCTTCAAGAAGTTTCTAAGAAGTAGATTTTTCCCTCAAGTTGAATGAGGATAGAGCCAAGCTAAGAAAAAACACAAAATTTTATTCTCTCTAGAGTGGACCATATATAATTTCCAATTGTACATCCCATAATGCTTTCCAGCTCATAAGGATGAATGGTGAAGAACTATCTATCCCAATCAATGAGATACATATCAAACACTGCTATTAAGGGAAACTAAGTCCCCTATGCATAGTTTTTTATTTTTTTTATCCAAGTGTTTTATAACACATTAGTTAGTTTAATTTATATTTTTTTCTAAATAAGTGCTTCTTTTGTGCACAATTATTTAGTAGTTTAGTTACCTTTATTTTTTAGGTTAGTTTCCCTTTCAGTTTATTTTTTTTCCCTATTGTTGGATTTTTCTATCTTTGAAAATCAAGAGTCTATCTTACAGTCATGTAATGATCCATGTATTATCTATGATGATTCAAGATTTATGTATATGGTCTAAGTTCTCAAGCATAGTAGGTATGCTACCTAGCCAAGTCACCAAATATGTTGACCAAGTTTGGTCTACATACCATATTTTGCCTAGTCCAAGAATTTAGTGGAAGTAATAGAAAGTTTAAATAGGCAATTTTTAGAGGCTATATCTCACACATATTGTATTCTTAAGGAAAAATGATCAAATGGGTTTGTCTAGCTTGG